>CAWUFW010004874.1:0-360000 GCA_963921515.1 Calotriton arnoldi | reverse complement strand
TAACTCAACAAAGCGCTTCATGAGATCTATCCTACCATACACAGACACACAAAAGGTGATTGGAGGAATGCTTGCAATTTGATTAACTATTCGCAATCATGCGGGTTGGCTTCCCAACCCATCGTTCTTTTGTTCACCATGTCATTTCAGTTTGGATCTAGCTATATGCAAATCAGTCTTAACCCTGCTCCAATAGGAACAGTCCAACCTGAACTGCAGACCAGGTGATCCCCAAACCAGAACACATGCAATCCAAGACTGGTTTCGCCCTCATTAGGGCTCATTTGCAGGGTATGCCTCAGTTCCAGTGGAGTAGTGAGCACGGGACCCATGTCTGGTCATACCCTTGCCACTTAGGACATACATCAAACACACAAAAGGTGATAGAATGAATCCTTGCAATTTGTCTAACCACAGGCAATCACTCAAGGTAGCATCCCAACCCATCGTTGTTTTGCTCACCATGCCATTTCAGTTTGGACCCAGCCATATCCAAGTCAGTCTTCTCCCTGCTACAACGGGAACAGTCCAGCCCGAACCGCCAGGCCAGGTCCTCCCCGAACCAGAACACAAGCAACCCAAGACCGGTTTCACCCTGATTAGAGCTCATCAGTCAGGTATAACTTGGTTCCAGTGGCACAGTGAGTACGGAAACCAAGCTATACCCGACTGATGAGCCCTTATCAGGGCAAAAACTGTCAAGAAATTGGAAGTGGTCAAGTTCAGAAAGGACCAAGCCTGGCAGGTCGGGCTGGACTGTTCTTATTGGAGCAGGGTAAAGACTGATTTGCATACCGGTGGGTCCAAACTGAGGTGGCATGGTGATCAAAAGAACAATGGGTTGAAATGCTACCATATGTGATTGCCAGTGGTTAGTCAAATTGCAAGAATTCTTCCCATCACTCTGTGTGTGTTTGATATCCCATTCACAGAATGCTCGGAATGGGTGTAGGCTGAAAATATCGAATCCCAAATATCGAACGATATTTAGTGACCACAATATTGAGGGACAAAATATCGAAAGGTAAGTTTCGCTACATTTTCTATGCCTAACTCTACTTATACACACTTTTGTGATATATGTATCTTCATGGTACATATATGTGGAGTTAAGAGTGGTAAATCCTTATCTCCCTCTGTGTACTTACCTGTTTGGTATTTTGTAGCTCGATATTGTGGTCATGATATTGTGACCCATAAATATTTGGGATTTGATATCCTCTACTGCAATCTCCGAAGGACCATACTTGGTGGTTTTGTACATGCTTTACTGCTATCCCACATCTTAATTTCCTGTCTGCTTTCCATATTATGAGTGAAGATGTCACATGGTGCAGAATGAAATGGTTCTTGGCAAAGAGCTCAACATATTGTTAGGGGAAGAAATTGATAGTCATTAACAACGATCGGTAGTAAAGTAGGTGCAGAGCCTATGGTCATCGATACAAGAGAGATAGAGAATGCTGCTAAATTCACAGTATTGACCTCATCATGGAAAATGATCCTGTCTTCTCAATTGTTTTGTCGAGTCTCTGCATTGTTACAAGATGTTGGTCCTGAAAGAGCAGCAGGCATAGGAACAGGCACCAGTATAGCTTGCCCTTGAAATAGCTGGGGCGACTTCTAGAACCAGCCATGTGATCAAAGCATAATGCTTTGAAAGGCACCTATTGTCTCAGTGGAGTCTTAACAAAACAAAGAAGTCATCTACTGACCCACTCACTCCTTTAACCACCCACTCACCCATCCACTCACTCATACACCCACTAATGATTGTATTCTTGAATTTTGAGTATGACATTATCCTGGTACACCAATATCTTAAACAAAATATAAAGGGACAAAATATTGTTAGGTAAATGCACAGAGCGAAGTATTGATTTGCTATTCTTAACTCAAGATCTATGTTCTTTGAAGATATGTAGATTGTCAAGGTACATATATGCAGAGATAGGTATTGAAAATGTATGCACACCTTTTGATATTTTGTCCCTCAATATTTTGTTCATGATATTAGTGTCCCATGATATCCTCGATAATCAGAAGCCACTAATTTGCCCATTCATCAACCCAACCACTGGTCACCTGTACTCATAGAATCACCACCGAAACATCCATACTCACCCATATATCCACTCGCTCCCACGTCCATTCATTCATTCATTCACTCACTCACCCATCCATTTACTTACCAAACCACAAAACCAAAGGCACAAAGACTCAGACGCAACAAACACATACCACACCCATCAACAAATTACCACGCAGGTTTACACAATACTACAGCCTTATAAAACATAACGCGTCACCCATCCAACCCCCAACACTCACCTTGCTTATACCCACTTGCCAATCCATTAAATCATCCATTCATTCACCCATCAGTACAGTCACAAAATTACTCAAACAAATGATCAGCCACACACCTATGCGCTCCTCTCAAGGGCGGAGAAAGGGTGTTTCAGTGTGGAGATGGCATAGAAAGTTTGAGTACACCCACAAATCTGCTAGTTTGTGGGTATTCACTTGTGTTTCTCTCCCAATTCCTGTTAAAGGTCAGAGATTGAATTATGTGGAGGGCAGGGCAAAATCCATTTTCAATGTAGGAGTAGGAAGGGACCATAATTGAGTTTTTTTTAGCAGAACATATACTATAATAGACAATTCTTACTGAGAAGCATGGCCATCTTAACTGCATTATAGGCCCCCTGGGCAAAGCCGTGCACTGGGCCCTGCCTACACAACCACTCACAGGAATAAAAATGTTAAACAGAAAATTAGTGTTAAATTCTGGTCTGTATGGGGCCTCTATGCTCGTGGGGCCCCCGGACAACTGTCCAGCGTGCCCATGCGTTAAGACGGCACTGCTGGGAAGTGCAGTGTCAGCAAGACACCGATGGACAGTTCTACAGAGAGGGCAATTCACTCAGAACTCCGAGGATCGCTCATGGGATCTTTTCTGCCCTCTGAACACAGCGAGATCCACTCAGATCATTTCGAGTGTGTGAGCCCACCCCAACCCTTGAGAAAGCCTCAGGCACACTCTGCCCTAGAGAGCGAAACACGTGCTGGCTGACGTTTTCAAGAAGACTCCATATGAGGAAAAAAAATCCATGCCCAGAAAAACGGCGTCTACTCGAAGAATTTCTAATGGAAACTAAAGATTGTTTATTACATTCAAGTACTGTGGAATAATGAACTAATTTTACTACGGGAACAATATAGTGAAGTGTTTCTAAATATACAATCAACTCGATGCCAAGTTTTCCTGCATACTTAGCCATTAATAGCAGTAGAAATAATCCAGTTAAAGCATTGGATGCTGGAAACAAATTTACAGATGGACAATATGCACCTGACACAGTGCTCCAGATGAAGCAACCAGAACTGAACAAAATACTCCGGATTAAGCCTCCAGAACTGGGCACAATAATCCATGTCAAGACTCCAGAAAGATCTGGAGCTAAAACTCCAGAACCTGCCTTATCAGTAATAGTGACCAGTCTAGGCCCTATTGGAAGGGCCTTGTGCATCGAGGCTCCACCTCGCTACTCCTGCAGATTCCTCTCTCCACAGCCTCCACTCTCCACAGTCTCCACTCTCCACAGCCTACTCTCTCCGCTCTCTCCTTCTCCCACTTGTGCCTTCCATCTGCCTTTTTCCTTCTCTGCTCACTTTCCTCGCTTGTGTCTTTCACTTGACTCTTCCTCTCAAGCCTTTTTCCTCTTGTGACTTTTTCGTTTTCTGAACTCGCACTCATGTGCCTCTTTTCAAACTTTCACTTTGGTGCCTTTTCCGCACTCACACCTCTGTGCCTTTATTCTAACTCCTACTCTTGTGCCTTTCCAATCTTTTACCTTGTGCCTCCTTCTGTCCTTTTTTCACCCTTGTGCTCTTTTTCTTTTGATCCTCTCATTCTCGTGCTCCCTGCACCTCCCACTTTAGGCCCCTACAGCCCCATCCCCCTCCCACGCTTTTTTCACCCCCTGCCTCCCCTGCTCCTTGCCTGGTCTCCTGCGTCTTCTTGCTTCTTCCTGTGTCTTCTTCCCGCCGTTCCTAGCCCCGTGTACCGAACCCCCGCATCATCCCAGGGATCCAGTGATAGGATCGGTTTCAGCCACGTCACCCCACTGACATAGCTAGATCACTCTATTGTTCATTTCCCCATTTGAGCGACGCGAACCACTACGCTGGAAAGACCCAGCTCACCGGGTAGCAGCTGGAACAAAATAACAAAAGCAGACTGGCTTAGCACCCTCAGTACCAACCAACCCAACATCACCAATAACTAGAAGACTACATAGGAATATTTAATGATTGGATCTCAGACTGTCCTAATACCCTCACTCCCATCGAGAACAACAAACACAAAGAAGAACATACAAGCAAGCCAGATGGTACACCACCTCCACTTCAAACAACTGGAGAAGAAATGGAAAACCTGCTGAGAAGCCACTTCCGGAATCACCTACAAGGGCGCACTCAGGCATTACCACCACCATCTGAGAGAAACAAAGAAAAGGGCCCTGACGCTGAGAATAGAAGCCAGCTCCAACAACTGCAAGGAATTATCCATTATCGTCAAAGGATTCTCCAACCCCACAGACACAACCAACACCATCACCCCTTCTTAAAAACTCTGCAAAAACCTCTTCGACTTCTTCCACATCAAAATTCGATCCCCAGTCCCAACCAGAGGACCTGATCAGCCAGCAGACCGCTAACTTTAGCAAATACAAACACCTAACCAATTGGAGCTCACTTTCCAACAAAGGCACAGCCTCTATCATAGAGGCAATCCACTCAGTGGCTCCTACGGCCCCATGCCCACACTACAAATGCAGCCTGGGAAGAACCCCAATCAGCCATACACTCTCATCCATCATCAAATCCTCCATCCAAACCTCAACCTTCCCGAACATCTGGAAACAAGCAGAAGTTAACGCACTTCCTAAGAAACCAACAGCAGACCCAAGCAAGCTCAGCAACTATCGGCCCATCTTGCTGCTACCATTCCCTGCCAAAGTCATAGAGAAAGCGATCAACAAGGAATTATCCAGACACTTCGAACTCCACCAATTTCTGGACACCACGCATTCAGACTTCCTCAGCATTCACAGAACTGAAACAGATCTCATCGCGGGCACAGACGACATCAGGACCATCCTTAACCAAGGAGAAACCACAGCACCCATCCTACTCGACCTCCCTGCGGCCTTCAACTCCTTTTCTCACCACACCCTCATGAAAAGACTGAATCACCCAGGAATACAAGGACCAGCACTGAAGTGGATAACCTCTTTCCTCACAGGCAGGAATCAGAGAGTAAGACTTCCACCCTACACCTCGGTATGAGAACTTCACGGTGCTTCAGCACAAAGAACGCTTGCACTGCTGCTGCCTCTGCTGTAACTTGTCTCTGTAGGTGAGCAATGCTTCTCCTGCATCCTCTGTTGTTCTGTGTATGAAGGAATCTTGCACTTTGGCTGCCTGTGAGATAACTTGTCTGTGAGCTTGAGTGATTCCTGCTTCCCTGGCTGTACGTGTTCTGTATCAGAGTGAATCATGCACTTTTGCTGCAAGTGCTAAAATGATGTATGTGAGAGAAGACTTCAGTACTACTCACATGCTGTACTTATATGAGTGAGAGGGGGGCTTGCAGTGCTGCTGCCTGTTCTACGTCCCTTTGGCCTATGTGTGCATGCGCTTTCATGCTTGTCTGTGAATGCATGTGAGGGTGGATATCTTCCACTTCTGTTAATGGGACTACCAAATATTACCCCAACATGCAACCGAAACATGCACACGATTACTAGCAGCAGATGCACCAGTGAGACTGCTAGCGCCCACAATGTGATCAGAGGACAAGCAGAGGAAATTAATTCTAGAGTAGGAGATTGGTACAGGCACACAATTCAGATCTCAGTGGCAAGAAAGCAGGAAGACTGTTCTTAGAGCAGAGGTGTTGTACCAGAATATTGCAAACACAAGGAGATGATGGATGGAGCGCTGAAACTTTTCAGATTCTCACCCCCAGTCACAGATCTGGGTTGAATCCATCATCGTTCTTTAGCTCATTTCGCCACCCCAGTTCAGATCCAGCCATATGCAAATCAGTCTTGATCCTGTCCCTCATGGGAACAGTCCAGCCCGAACTGCCAAGCCAGGTCTTCCCTGGATCGGAAACAAGCATCCTGGGACCAGTTTCGGGGTAACACCCTTCATCAGCCAGGCTATCTTGAATTCAGTGGCAAAGTGAGCAAGGGACCCACGTCTGGACATACCCTGCCCACTTAGGGCAAACAAAGCAAACACAAGGAGATGAGGGACAGAGCACTGAAACTTTTCAGACACTCACCACCGGAATATCATTGTCAGAATATTTTGGAGTTAATAACAGAAAATCTACACCCATTGGAATGATATTTTTGTAAACGATATTTAGGACACAATATTTATGTCTTAGGATATTTCTGTTTCTTATAGTCTGACATAAAACTTGGAGCTGAGAATCAGTCTCTGGTTTTTATAGGCGAGTGCATTTATTTACATATGTCCTTGCAGAAAAAAGAGAAGGGTTTATGTCGCCAGGATTATTTTATGTGCAGTAAACAAAAACAAGCATCTCAGATCAAAATGTAGAGAAAACATAAAATCCTGCCCAGCGTCTCGCAAATTGAGAAGTTTCAAGAAGGGACTCAGACCTTTAAAATGACAGCCACAATTCTGGACCAGCAATCCATACAGTGCTTTGGATAGGCAGGACAAGCTGCATGAGCTCCTTTCCTCATAAGTGTACAACTGTGACTTTGCAGACATAAGCAACATAGCAAAGGCAAGTAAACAGAGTTCTTGCATGTTATGTATGAATTTATGAGTACTTGAGGGTGGTACCCACAGCAGTTCTATAGGTGACTCGCATGTAACAAGAATAACTTAACAAATACATTATTAGTGATGCCTTTTTACATGGGCAAGAAAGCTAGTGTCAAGGTATCACCACCTACTCCAGTGTTGGCATCCTATAAAGAATTTTTCCGGCATACACACACGCACCTGACACACTCATGTACACACTAGCCATCAGATTATTGTTGAATTTCCTTGACAGTGTCAACAACTGCCAGAGCTTCCTAATCCTTAATTGAGGACAATGAACAATTACTTAACAAATGACTGCCCACCACAAAGGCAGATTTACTCCAAGCAATCTTAGAATATGATCTCCACCTATTGCCCAACAGTATTAAATTTGCTAATGAATCAGAAGGTCATTTCTGTTTATCTTCCAGAAAGGCGCTTTTGGGCCCATATTTATGAAGACTTTGCATTGCCCTTCCATCACGCAAGGCAACGCAAGGGCAACTCAAAGGCTTCTGTGATATTTACAAAGCTACGCAAAGCCTGATTTGTGTGGCCTTGTGTGCCTTTGTAAAGAAATGTAACGCAAGGCAGCTGTTTGCACTGCGTTATGTTACATTTCTACTTGGAAGGCATTCCATGGGTAGAGCATGGGCATTCCAATGCATCCACCCATGGATTTTGGTGCATTCCCAGCAGTGGTTAATTTGTAAAAAAAAGTAAGTGCTGGGGCTCTCGTCAGGAGGCAGCTTGCACCAGCCCATTTCTCCTGTTAAAGCCGCCTAAAACAGAACCAACTACTAACTATGAAAGTGGGGAGAGGATGTGGTGTAATTGCCAGAGCTGCTGACTTCGGAGCTGGGGAACCAGGTTCGAGTCTTGACATCGGCTCAGCATCCTGTGATTCTGGGCAAATCACTTCATCTCCCTGTAAATGAATGTGTCCTTAACTGGTGCTCATAAAAAGCACTGGTGTTGATGATTAAGTGCCGGTGCTGAGCACCGTAAACCACCAGATCAAATTAAGCTCTTATTCCCAGATTTACAAAGATTTGTAAAGCTGGGAATGCGTCAAAATAATAAGAAGTACATTTCTGCCGCCAATACTCTTTGGAACTTTGGTCTTCAGAATCAAGTTGAGCAGCTGGATAGACAGAGTTCAATGCAGATGCTTTCACTTTCAGATTCCACAGTAACACCGCAAATGTAATTTAACAAGGCAAGATATAACGCTACATGCAGGGACGGACTGGGAACCGTAACCGGTCCTGGCAAACTGCTCGGCCAGCTCCCGGTGGTGGGAAGAGGGGGTGCAGCCGAGCTGTTTGGTAGGGCCGGTTTCGGACGATTTTGTTACAGGGGGCCGATATTGCCGCCCCCCGGTAACAAAAACGGCCCCAGGGACCCAAAACCGGCCCCCACCCTGGCGGCCCACCAGGGGAACGCCCGGTGCCCACTACGGCCAGTCTGGCCCTGGCTACATGCTAGATTTGCGGTGTTTCGCAAGAAGTTCAAAGTATCCTGGGAAGGCACCCTGAAACATCTTTTATCAGAGAGTCTAAAAAAAACAATGTACCCAGGAACACCCATTTACAAGAGGCAATTCGGTGCTTGGACATACAAGAGCTATGGGAAAGCAACTTCCCTATTAAGCAGCTTCGAAGGTTCTGATGAAACGGGCAAAAATGATATTTATAGAACATGACATATTGGAACTTTGTAGGCTAGCCCACACAAAATTAATAGTACATTTATACAATTTTTCAAATTGGCCACTTATGTAAGTCAACCTTGGCTGTAAAAGGGCAATTGATTCGGCTTAGGTTTGGCTGAATCCCCCTCTAGGTTTATCATTATGGCCACCTAAGTAGTAGTACAGGTCAGCAACTCCGCCTATGTGGACTGGCCCAGGAGTCCTTAGTCCACATGTTTGCATTTGCAGGAACTTGTGGGCCTAAATGGCTTACTGGCTACTCTTGATGTTCCATCAGCAAGGTATACGGAGCTGCTCTAAGGCAATAGAAACCTGCTTGAAGATCGATTCCTGTCAATTGATGACAAGATTCTTAAAATTCTTGAACTGTGTTACAGTCGTATTGAATAACTCTAAGATTCCGGAAGACGTCAATTCTGTGCCATTGAACAGCCCGACTCCTGTGGCTCCATAGGGGAAGTGCTGACAGTAAAGGACAGTGTAGTAATGAAGTTCCATGCATAGAGGTGATGAAGTAGATGTAGCCGAGTAGTATCTTTGTAAGTTATTTATTAAGGGCCAGATGTACGACCCTAAATTGCATGCGCAAACGGGTTTGCGACCCGTTTACGCATGCAAAATGGCCCAGGGCCATGTACAATTCCTAAATAGCGAGTCGCAATTTATTTACGACTCGCTATTTAGAATTATGAAGTCGCAATTAGGAAGGGGCGTTCCCTTCCTAATTGCGTCCGCAAAGCAATGTATGAATGTTTTGTGACCGCAATTGCGGTCACAAAACACTCGCAAATTACCACCCTCTTCAAGAGGGTGGTAATGCAGTCGCAATTTGGAAGGGGTCCCCAGACCCCTTCCACTTTGTGACTGTCTCTAAAAATATTTTTTAAGGGCAGGCAGTGGTCCCAGGGACCACTACCTGCCCTTAAAAAATGAAACGAAAACGTTTCATTTTTGTTTTTTAAATGCATCCCATTTTCCTTTAAGGAAAACTATGCATTTAAAAAAAAACTGCTTTATTTAAAAGCAGTCCCAGACATGGTGGTCTGCTGAGCCCAGCAGGCCACCATCCCTGGAGGGGCCTGTCATTCCCAATGGGGTCGCAAATTGCGAGAGGCTCATTAATATTCATGAGCCTTGCAATTTGCGACCCCATTGGGAATCGCAAACAGTGTTAAACACACTGTTGTACATGCCAAATAGCACCTCGCAAATTGCGAGTCGCAAATGAGTCCCAATTTGCGAGGTGCTATTTTGCCGGTCGTACATCTGGCCCTAAGTCCATAACATCAGTGGTAGCAGCCCCACCAGGAGCAGCCTCCCTGCTGCTCAGCCCATCTTCAACTGTCAACACTCACACCAGTCACCCAAGCATTCCACTCATGTCCATCACACCAACATTCCAAACAAAACACTCACACTGGCTGAGCAGCTAGGAACCAGGTAACAAGGGAACATAATAAACACAACAGGAAGATAAAACAGACAGTAATCATATCCCCCCATAAAAATTATTATGACTGCACTATTGCACTTTTCTTCAGTTGGTGGTCCACTAGGACATCTGAAGTCTCTATGCTTGCCTTTCTAGTTATATTAACTAAGGGCCAAATTATGAGTCTGGCAGTCCAAGGACCGCCACACACGCGGGGGCGCGGCGGTGGCAGTCTAGCCATTGTCACACCGGCGGTCCAATCGCCCAGTCACAACTTTGGCGGTCGGACCCCATTGCACCGCTGCAGCCGCCAGGGAAATGCCGTTCCCTGGCAGTGGCCCGGCAGTCAGGGGCTAAGTAAAATGCTGGTGGCACCGCTGCGGCACCGCCATGCATATTACGAGTTTCAGGACCGCTAGCTGTGTCCTGGAGGTCTTTCATCCATGAAAAGGCTGGCGGTCCTGAAACATAGGGGGCCCTACAGGGCCCGCTGTTGCCCTTGTGCATGGGGATGCATGCAGGGGGGCACAACATGTGCCCCTCTGTGTGCAGAAACTGTTTTTGGCGTTCCCATTGCCGTGCCCATTTTCAGAGGCATCGCCATGGAACCGCCAAAAACAGCCCACCAGACACGAGGAAACTCATAATCTGCTGGCGGTGCGACCATAGGTTTGGCTGTGCGAGAGCTGGCCGCCGGCGTGGCGGTCCGCTCCCGCACTGCCAAAGTCGTAATCAAGCCCTTAGCCCTATTGGGATTTTTTTTTAACAAAGTACTGTTGATAATCTCTAAACATTTGCTAAATTCTGTCTTTTTTTTTATGTAGTTATGACTAGGATGCATTTTATATATATATATATTTTATAGGAGCACTTGACACTTTATGTAAGGGGCCTTACAGATATAGTGTTTTTGCAAAATTGTCATGTGTCTTTCTTATCATCTGCCTCATAACCTCCTTCCTCGCTCTTAATCTATTTTTAATCCAAGTGATAATTTTATGAATTTGATAGGGTTCAGTCCTCTCGATTGTATAGATGTTCTTTGTGTAATTTAATAAGCCACAAGATCATTCGTAAATTTTTTCTATCTACCCCTGTCAGAAGTGTTTAGTAAGAGCGTGCATCAATTTTACCACCTTTATAGCTGATTTGTAGTGCCATGTGTATATATGTATGTAGTTGTACTGAGAGTTCTAAATTTATAGAGTATGCATTTATTAATTATCATTTCTACTAAAATGAGTGAGGAGTTGACTGGGTGGGAAAAGTCAGGGGTGACCAAAACAAGGTCCGGAACGGATGGATGGATCCATGCCAGATATTCAGAATATCCACATAAGATACATTTACATACAATGAATCTTAATGAAACGTGTTTACACAGTCAAAGGTTATCTTTAAAATGTGGCATACTTCTACTCCTCTTTCAGCCGTGGCCTGTGCAGGTCAGAGCGGTCGGGTGGTGAGGCCGGCGGGGGGGAGGAGGGGAATTTCGACAGACGATGACAAGGGAAAATTAAATAACTAATACATTTTCCCTCATCATCGTCCGTCAAAATCCCCCCCGCACCCGGCCCCACGACCCCACCGCTCTTACCTGCACGGCCCGTGACTGTCCTCTTTGACCTGTATTGGGCATCACTGGGCGAGGAGCGCTTGAAGGCCCACATGTTTTTTGTGGCCGCTCGAATGAGCCAAAGTTAGCCTTAATTTACTTACCATTTTAAAGGTCTGCGTGCTAAATTTCATTGTGATGTGCAATCTCTCACACAAAACTTTAGAAATGAAGGATTGAGCTGTGATCTGTCCTTTTGAATACATTAAGCTGGTTTCTGTTCTTTACGCTCTTGAAATAAGGACACCTCGCTATCAACTCTCATTTCTTACAAAAAGATAAGTGTTAAAAGCCTAACCCAGTGCAATAAATGGTGAACTATCACTTTGAGCGAGAATTATCTTTAAAGACCTGTTGAGCTGCTGAGGGTGTGATGAGAGGTGTAGATGAGAATCTTTAACTACAAAACAGAATAAATTATGTACATGTTTGAATGCAGACCACTGTAGAAAATCACTGCAGGGGGAAAACGATTCTTCAAAGAAATAACAGCTACACAATTCCTTCTTCCATCCAGTCCAGCGCACCACATGATTCTCACTTTTAAATACAGACATGCATTTTTTATCCTAAGAATTATCAGAAACATACTGAAACCTAGGGGGCATATTTACAAGCCCATTTCGCCACAGGTGCGTCACTTTTATTGACGCACCACTGGCGCACTGTGTTTTTTTTTTTTTTAGTCCTCATTTCACCATGGCTACTGCATTCTGGGCCGCATAAAAACACCCTCGATCCGTCTGTGGTCCATGCAGATTCAGACTCGTGGCCTCCACGGCACTGGTCTTATAAGGAGCGAGCGGGATCCGCCACCACCAAATCCATGGCATGATGTAATCATTGGACCAAGTATCCATGTTTGTGACCCACCAAAAGCTTTATGTTGAAGCCCTATCCTAACCACTTCAAGTAGTCCGCCCAAAACTCTTTTGACCTGTGTGGGTTGCCTTTAATATCTGATTTACATGTCCAATTTACTGCTCTTAACCAAGCTGCTGGGTGGGGAGGCAAAGAGTCTAACCACCTTTTACATATCTCTCTTCTTGCCAGAAGCAACAAATAGAATAATAAGCCCCTTTGCTTACTGCTCAGAGCCTGTCGAGAGGCACTATCTACCCCAAGAAGCACCAGTGTTTCAGTCAAAACAATGTTCTCTGCTATAATTGCCCTTATAATGATTACAAAACTTCCAAAATTCTTGAATACCTGGACAAGTGAAAAAAACATGGACATCATTGGCCCTTAAAAGATTGCACCTCTTACAGCTGGGAACCGGTTGCAGCACAAACTTAGCTAATCTTTGTGGGGTCCAATATAATCTGTGGATGACAAAAAAATGATGACGTTTAAAATTAGCAGGGGATACAATAGCATATAAAATTTTCAAGGAATCCATCCACAAAGACTGTATACATCCTTCCTGTAGTGTACTTCTCCAGATATCAGAAGGGGCCTTCAGTTTGTCTTCTTCCGCCTCCAAGAACTGTCCATACCATTTTGCCACTTCTTTAGTGCTTGGGTTTGTATCCTGTAGTGAGGCTTCAAAATCCCACCTGCCCCCCACCTCCTCTGCAGCAGTGGAAGACCATGAAGTGAGCTGCAAGTACTTGAACCTGGATAACTTATTACCTGTCCTGTTGTTTAATGCCTCCCAAGGAATCATTCCGTCTGTTGTTAACAGGTCCCCCCAATTTGTTATCCCTGCCTGTTTTAATGGCAAACTCAAAGCGTCTTTCATACACTCCGGCGTTCCAGGGGATTCCCAAATTGGAGAAAAATCAGAAAAGTAACCGATCTTTAATAATCGTCTCACTGTGAGCCACAATTTCAGTGCAGATTTTAGGACTTTTAGCCTTACTTTTTA
Source organism: Calotriton arnoldi (assembly GCA_963921515.1). Taxonomy (NCBI): domain Eukaryota; kingdom Metazoa; phylum Chordata; class Amphibia; order Caudata; family Salamandridae; genus Calotriton; species Calotriton arnoldi. Next base: position 346,511 of record CAWUFW010004874.1, on the reverse strand, counting down.
AAAAAGATTTTGGGCTCCAAATTTGTATAAAATTGCTTTTGGACTCAGTTCTTTAGCCATTTCTCTTAATATTGACCCCCATGTGGTGCTAATGGGCTCCCCTGCCAACATACGGATGTTTTTAAATTGGAAGGCCATGCAGTAAAGTTTAAGGTCTGGCAATGCTAACCCGCCCTTTTTAAGGCTGCTCCGTAATTTATTCCATGAGAGGCGCACCCCCCGAGATGCCCAAATGAAGCTCGATATTTTCCCCTGGATTTTATTTATTTCGTCTTTAGAAAAACTGAGTGGTATACCATTAAAAAGGTATGTTAGCTTCGGTAGAACAGACATTTTGATCAAATTTACTCTCCCATAAATAGACAAAGGTAATTTCTTCCACCTAGTTAGTTGCTTCTCCACCTCCTTCATAACTCGTTTCAAATCACAAGAGGGGATCTCATCGATTTTATCTGTGATGATAATCCCCAAATATCTCATCTCTTTACATCTTCTGCCGCCCCTGTCCTCAATATTCCAACACATCACTTCTGTCTTTGATAAGTTTACTAAATAACCAGAAAAGACCCCATATTCGTTTGTCAATTGTTCCATTCTAATTAGTGTTTGGGCTGGATCAGAAGTATATATTATCAGATCGTCCTCGTATAATGCAATTTACTATGTGAAGGGAGCTGGTGTATGGGGATAATTTGATCATCGGCTCTCAGCAAGTGTGCCAGGGGTTCTATATATAAATCGAAAAGGAGTGGAGACAGGGGGCAACCCTGCCTTGTCCCTCTATGGATATCGAAGCTCCTTGTCAGGGAGCCATTTATAAGAATTTTGGCCGTGGGGTGCTCATATAGTTTTTGCATTGCTCTTATAAAATCCAAACTAAAACCCATCGTATCTAAAACAGCCCATAAAAACCCCCAGCTAACGCGATCAAATGCCTTGGCGGCGTCTATAGTGATTACCGCCAACGGAATCGATCGGGCAACTGCTAAGTCTATTGTTCCAATCAGAGACAGTGTAAGGTCCTGTATTTGTCTCTTTGGAACAAAGCCTTTCTGATCAATATGGATCAGTTGAGGGGCGACCTCGGCTAATCGCCCCGCCAAAATACCCATGTAGATTTTATGGTCTACATTCAGTAATGAAATCGGGCGATATGAATCAGCCCTCCTCGGGTCCTTGGCCGGTTTTAAAATCAATGTAATTATAGCCTCTCTCCAAGACATCGGGGTCAGCCCTTCCTCTCTCCAAGACATCGGGGTCAGCCCTTCCTCTCTATAGACTGAATTAAAAAGAGTTTTCATTTCCGGCACTATCTCGTCGGTTATCAATTTGTAGACCTCAATTGGTACAGAGTCAGGACCCGCAGCTTTACCGTTTTTCATGCGTTTAAGCTGCTCTCTGATTTTCCCTTCTGTAATGGGGGTGTCAAGTTTGTTCCTGCCCTCAATTGTTAAAACCGGAAGGCCTACGTTGTTTAGCCAGCGTTTCAATGCCTCTTCATCTGGTCGCTCTGAATCAGTATATAAATCAGAAAAAAGGGAGACCAGGTTCTCCTGTATTTCTTCTTCATTGTTTGTAGTAACTCCCTCCGGGTTAATTACCAACTCCCCAATGTGGTTTCTCGCCCTCTCAGCCTTTGACTTCCAAGCTAAAAGTGCGCCGGCTTTTTCTCCGTACTCAAAATGTTGCATACGCCCAGTAGCCCACCTTTCCCTACATTTTAGGTCTAGTTTGATCTTATAATTCAATCTAGCTTCCTCAAGGTTTTTCAAGATCTCCTCTCTCTGATGTATATTGTGTGCTCCCTGCTGCGCTCTTCTTTCTAATGTCCCAATCTCTTCTTCCAATTTTTTTAAGTCAGCCCTTTCCACCTTATTCTTAAAAGAGACCTGACTTTGTAGAAACCCCATAAGGAAGGCTTTAAAAGTGTCCCAGATAACTCCTATTGGAGCTGATTGGGCATTAATCTGAAAAACTCTACGGTGATTTCCTTCAAGCGAGCTGCCACATCTAAGTCTAATAATATGGATCTTTTTAATGTCCATCTCAGATTATTTCTCCTTTTTACACCCTTCAATGAGATACTAACCATGGCATGATCAGAAATATGTCCTGGGTTTGAGTTTGAGTTTGAGTTTTTAGGTTTATAAAGCGCCTGGTTACACCAACTGGTGTGTCCCCGCGCTATATCCTTCAACTGACAATTCCAAGAATCATTTGCCTGCAGTTCGAATATGGCTCTTATCTACTGTGTAAAAAGCCATGTTTTTAGTTTTTTGCGAAAAACTTTCTGTGATTGTTCCTCCCGAAGGGAAACGGGAAGCTCATTCCAGCTCTTAGCTGCAAGATAACTGTAAGTGCGTGCGCCCATGCGTGCTCTTTTTATCCTTGGGACTTTGGCCTGATGTGTCCCAGTAGATCTTAACTGGCGTTCCGTCTTATATGGTAGAAGTAGGTTGTGCAGGTATGTAGGGCCTTTTTTCTGCAGAATACAATGGCCAAAACACAGTGCCTTGAACGTGATCCGTTTCTGAACAGGCAACCAATGCAGTGTTTCCAATGCATTCTTAGAAGGTGCCCTTCTCGGCAGGTTCAGAGCCAGACGGGCAGCTGCATTCTGGATGGATTGCAGTTTCTGAAGACCCTTTTTAGTTGCGCCCAAGAGCAGCACATTCCCGTAATCCAGTCTTGTCGTGACCAGAGCATGGATCAAGGTTTTTCTGGCAGAAACAGGAAGAATATCCAGGGTTTTCCTGAGGATCTTCAGGATTCCGAAACATTTCCCTCTCGTTCTTTTGATCTGGGCATCGAAGGATAGTTTAGAGTCCATCCATACTCCCAGATTTTTCACCTCAGTCTTCGGAGACGGAGCTGGTCCTAGCATAGTTGGCCACCAAGCCGGCGACCATATAGAGGGAGAATTTCCTACTATTAATACCTCTGTCTTACTGCCATTTAGACTTAGGCAGTTATCTGACATCCACCCTGCCAGGTCTTTCAGGCAGTCTGCAAAACTGTTAGCTGCTTGAGGTGAATTGGGAGCCAAAGTGACCACTAGCTGAGTGTCATCTGCGTACGACACGATTGAGACTCCATGTTTTTCTACAATATTGGCCAGGGGTGCGACATATAGATTGAAGAGAGATGGGCTCAAAATTGAGCCCTGCGGCAACCCCTGTGCCAAGGTAATGGGTTTGGATGTGTACACAGATTGTATCACTTGAAAGCTGCGATCCTGTAAGTAAGATACCATTCAATCCATCGCAGCCCCCACCACACCCCCTCTTCTGAGACGGTGTATGAGCAGCTTATGTGACACCGTATCGAAAGCCGCACTCAAGTCTAATAAGACCAGCGCAGTTGTCAACCCTTCATCCACTCTCTTCCTTATCGTCTCAGTAGCAAAAAGCAGAGCTGTCTCTGTTGAATAAGTTGGTCTAAAACCAGATTGGGTGGGATGTAGTAATTTATTTTTCTTTATGTGTCCCTCAAGGTGTATATTAACCACTTTTTCCACAATTTTGGAAAAATATGGTAGCAATGAGACTGGTCGCAGATTTGCTAATAGATTCCCATCCACTGTGGGTTTTTTCTTCAGTGGGCGCACCATTGCTCGCTTCCACCTATCAGGTAGCTGACCTTCCTGAAAGGAGGTGTCCAGCAGTTGTTGGATATAGGGCAGTATTACCCCTAGTCCTGCACCAATCACTTTAGGAATAGCTGGATCATTTGGGGAGCCTGATCTTATGCTTTGTACTATCTTTTTCAAATCTTCTAAAGGGGGAGTAAGAAATTGTCGAATACTGTTTTCACCCCAATCCTGTATTTGTTCTTTATGTTGTTTGCAGCCATTCCGGGCATCCTCAGAAAAAGTATCGTAGATTTTAGATACTTTTTCAGCAAAGAACTCTGCAATCTCATTGCATGACTCTTCCGAACCAGACGTTGGAGTTGTTGTTCTTTCTAATGAGGATAACTCTTTGAATATGCTAAATAGTTCCCTTGATGAACTTTCTGCTGTCTCAATTCTTTCTGAATAATAGGTCACACGAGTTTTCTTTATAAGTGAATGATACTGTCTAAGCTTAACTCTATATGCCACTTTCTCCTAGTCCAAGAAACCGGCCCTCCATTTTCGTTCCTGCCTTTTGCATGCCTTCCTGGCCAGCCATAAAGCTTCGTTAAACCACGGCGCGCTCTTTGTTTGCCTTTGTGGAGTGCTATTGGTCCATGGTGCTGCCACATCTAATGCGTCCGTAATCCATTTATCTACTCCTTGGCTTGATTCGTTGATGTTACTGCCTAGGATAGGATTATTTGCTAGTAGGGCCTGGGTAAAATTGCTCTCGTTAAATTTTGCCCATTTCCTACGCCTGTTGTTAGATGGTGGATCTCTTTTTGTGGGTGGCCTTAATTGTGGGATGTGGAACGTCACAAGATAGTGGTCTGACCATGGAACCGCTGTTAGATGTTTAACTGATAGCTCTTGGCAGTTAGAAAAGATGGGGTCTAATAGGTGTCCTAATTGATGTGTCGCATGTGTAGACTTAAGTTCTAGTTGAAGCCCCGCCAGCTCCTGGCACAGAGATTGTGCTTCTTTGCACATTTTATTGTCAAAGTGTAAATTTAGATCTCCCAAAACAATCAAGTTACCATGGTACAGTGCTGGTTGGATTAAACTTTCCAGAAGACTCTGGCTAAAGTCTGTACTTGTCCCTGGAGGTCTATAGATCAAATAACCGTTTATGGTTTGTTTATCATTAGGTTTTATTGTAAATAAGGCCGCTTCACAATCATCTATGTCCGTCTTCGTCATTGTACAGCTAAGTGCCAGTTTATAAATTATAGCTATACCTCCTCCCTTCTTCTTAATGCGATCCACTCTAAGGATCCCATATTCAGATGGGAGTGCTTGTAATATATCGGGCGCAGAGGATTCCTGTAACCATGTTTCAGTAATGAACAGGACATCTGGGTCTCTCTCTAAGATACATTCGTATATTTCAATTTTATGCTTACTCAGTGACCTGCAATTTATAAGTAGGCATTTCAGTTCATGGGCTGCCTGTTTTGTATTCTGTTTAATAGTAGGGTTTAGTTTAAACGGGCAGTATGCACACTTCTTTATTTCTTGATCTATGTCTAGTCTATGTCTGCAGTTTGACGGTAACTTTGGTTCTAGTTGCCTAAGTTGGCTGCCAGAGTACCGTACTTTGCTGCCTAGAGGGAAATGGGCAGCATTTTCGGCCCCTGGCCCCGGTAGGACACGGACGGGCGCAGACGGGCTTGCCTTTGGCGCGCCGGTGGCGCGCCGGCGGCGCGCCCGCTGCGCGCGCCCGCTGCGCGCGTCCGCTGCGCGTCCTTGCTGTCATCTACCTTTGTATGCGCGATAGTCGCGCCACTAGACCGCTACCTTCGGCGGAAGTGTATCAGAAAGCTTCAAGCCCCGCCCTCCGCTCAATCGGCACTATCAGCCGCGGCGGACCAGGACGTATCGGGCACGAACACGACTTGGTGAATTGTTCAAATGAGACCAAGGTAAGACTAAGCTGAGAGCTAATAAAACATTGGTACTAAAAAGGACTTCAATCCGGCGATTCTAAGACAATTTAAAAGCACAATTAATTCTTAAAAGTACAGTTGGTCATGTCAATACGCGCAGCCTTGTTACCTGCTGCTATCTCTTGCGTCCTCACTCTCGTCTGCCTTTGTATGCGGGAGTATACATACTTCTTTCAAACTCCCTACCAACTCTCTATCTACTAACAAATAATCCAGTCGTGAAAAATGATGGTATTTTTTACTATGGAAGGTATATGCTCTTTTACCTTGCATTAGATACCTCCAGGAGTCAACCAAACCCAGTTCAGATAACATATGCTTGAGAGCTTGTCTTGTTTTTGTCCCTCAACTTTACTCAAATGAACCTCAACTTTACTCACTGAACCTGAGATAAGCGGAGCCAATCCCAGCATGCCAGAAAGTAGTACAAGTGAAGAGGGGCGAAGGGGCCGTGAAACAGGGAGCAATCATGGCGCCGAAGAGATTTGCTTTCAGGTTACCACGCAAAACATGTTTAGTACTTTATCTACTCAGGAGGAAGATGAACAATTTGAGGTAGGACCACAACAAGAGAACTTGTCAATCCCTATAAGTTGCTCAGCACAAGTTGAGCCTTTAGCGACACCTCGATCCAGCCCAGAAAATCTAGATGTTCCATTGGCATCCATCCTTCTAGGCCGCCGGGAAGAACTTAAAACTCGATTTGAAACGTCTGAGGCAAACCAAGCAGACATTCAGGCCTCTTGTACAGTACTTGCGCAAAAGTTAGATGATGTGGTTGCTCGGACAGGGCAATTGGAGGTGGAAGTCAGCTCAATGCGAAACGACATAGCTAAAAACTCCAAAGGAGTAGAGGCTCTGGTCAAAGAAAACGCCAGCCTCAGAGAAGACTTGGAACGAATAGAAAATCAATCTCGAAGGAACAATCTTCGGATTATAAATATACCAGAAGCTGAGGAAGGGTCAAGCCTAAAGGCTTTCGTGATAAAACTGTTAATGGAGACGGCTTTGAAGGATAGACTGGATATCAATCTCGATTTGGAAATACAGCGGGTTCATAGGGATCCATTTAAGAGGAACCCGCAGCGACAAAAGCCAAGAAAAATTCTGATAAACTTTTTATCATACTCTGTTAAAGAGACCATCCTGCTTGCTGCCTTAAAAAATGGTCCCTATACAATTCAGAAGCTGACGTTCACCATCAGATCAGACGTCTGTCATGCAACAGACCAGAAGCAATGGGAACTGGGGAAAAGAATGGGGGAGCTAAATAATCTAGGCGCTAAGGCCCAATTAAAATTTCCAGCCATGCTCCGTGTTATGTGGAACAACCAAATGCATAACATACGGTCTATAGACGAGGCAGACAGTCTGATAGACAGCATAAAGAAGGGTGGGGGGCCTGGGAAATAAAACTGTTAAACATGTTATTGTTAGCCTAAGGAAGAACTATAAAATTGAAAAAACCAAGATGGATATAAATGAACACAAATAGAACAAAATAGAATATAAAATATCTATAAGAGTTAAAAAAAAAAAGAATAAGACACAGATATAAGTCACACATACTGGGTGGAGATGGGGGAGATGGGGGTGCGGGAGGGAGGGAGGGGTGTGGGAGGGCATGGTTTAGACTATAGATTTATATGTGATAATGCCTTCTCCTCCTCGGCGGTTCCTACAGGCTTATGCCTGATAGTTCTGGGAGGTTTCCCACGGGGGGGATAAAGGGTGGAAGGGATCAGGTTGGGGCACGGGGTGGGGAGCAGTGGGAAAAAATAAAAAATCAGTCCTTATTTCACATATCATTAGGATCTTCTTTTAAAAAAATGAAGCAGAGATCCTCGGGTCCAAGTTCGTCAGATTACCTAAAGATAGATGGCCGGGAAGGACAATAATTTACAAATTACAACTTGGAATGTAAATGGTCTAAGAACAAAAAATAGACAGGGATTGGTAATGAGGTACTTGGAAGAATCACAAGCCCATGTATGTATTATTCAAGAGACCCACTTAACAGCGATAGAGAGTAGGGAGTTATATAAAAAGTGGCGCACTGTGGTACTCCATATTTACAAGGTCACGTAAAGCCACCCTCTGTGGCTTTTCGTGGCCTTATAAATACGGGCCCTTTTCATGCAGCACTTTGCGTGAAAGGGGCGTGCCATGGGTGTTGCTGTGGGTGTTCCCAATAAACACCCATGGATTCTGCCGTATTACCAGATTTACAATATTTCGTAAAGCTGGGAATGCGTCAGAATCCTACGCCTCCCCAGGGGAGGCGTAAGGAGGCGCAACGAGGAGAAATACTTATAGAGGAAAACACCTCACATGATTGTTTTTGTGCAGGTAGGTGTTCCTTCCTGCACAAAAAACAATCTCCCCTAAAATGCAGACACCCTTGCACCTTGGCGCAAGGGTCCTTGCGTTGACGCATAGCAGCCAATTGTGCGCCGGTGCAGGGGAAAGCACAAGGATGCGACATATTGTTGTAAATATGATGCACCCCTGTGCTTTGAAAGTGATGCATCACAGCGCAGACAAATGGCTTGCGGTGCTGCGCTGCGTCACTTTCTTGTAAATATGCCTCTATGTTTTTAGTCACAGACCTACAGAATTGGCAATTGACTGCAATGGAAATGGAGAACAAGTTCATTGCTTACTTGCCTAGAATGATGCTCAGGGGGGATATGACCATGGTGTTGAAGAGAGGGCTGCTGAATGAGCAGGTAAAAAGAAAGACCTTTTCATCCAAGAGAATCTCCTAATGCGCATCAATTATGAAGTGATTAAGGGCTCATATCTAACATATTACTATAAAATATGCACACTTGAATTAATCAAATGATGGGCCTTAGGGGATGAAGAAATGCTGGCTATTCCATTTAAGGAAAGGCTGGCATTAGAAACAACTCTGGTGCCAGAATGAAGACAGTACACTGGTTTGGTGTTTTAAAATATGCGGATGGATATCCGGTCGAATAGATATGTTTACACAAAAGTTAAATAAAGACTTAGACTTGAGCTAGGCAATGTCAAATTTTTGGATATGTTTATGCTGCCTAAACAAATAAATAAAAAACTTATGAAAGTCCACATTAATTTTTACAATTTATTGTATGGTATTATATTGCATGTACTTCAATTGAAGCATCTTAAGCAGTGTCTGCCCTTCTCCATCTCCACATTCAGATGGAACTTCCTGTATGACTGCCCTTTCATTAGTTTGGGTGAAAGTTCTCTGTGAATCATTAGGATGATAAGAACCTGGAATTGCTGATATGTTGGTGCCTGATTAACAGAGGTGCAAGATTCCCTCTCACAGGCGCACACACAGACATGCATGAAAGCACATGCACACACAAAGGCCCAGTGGCAAAGCACAGGCAGCAGCAGTGCAAGCTTTCTTCACACACGTGTGCAGCATGTGAGTAGTGCTGCAGTATTCCGTCACAAACACAGCTGCAGCACAGACAGCAATGGTGCAAGATTTTCTCACACACAGAACAGGCACTGCACATGATGCAGGACAAGCCTCACTCACATACAGACTTGATTACAGTACTGGTGGCAAAGGCACATGATTGGTAGCAATGGTGCATGATCCCTTCACACACAGTACAGGTACAGCAGAAGGTGCAGGGCAAGCATCTCTCATGTTTACAGACAACTTACAGCACAGTCGGCAATGCTGCAAGATGCCTCCGCACACAGTACAGGTACAGCAGAAGGTGCAGGGCAAGCATCTCTCATGTTTACAGACCACATACGGCACAGTCGGCAATGCTGCAAGATGCCTCCGCACACAGTACAGGTACAGCAGAAGGTGCAGGGCAAGCATCTCTCATGTTTACAGACCACTTACGGCACAGTCGGCAATGCTGCAAGATGCCTCTGCACACAGTACAGGTACAGCAGAAGGTGCAGGGCAAGCATCTCTCATGTTTACAGACCACATACGGCACAGTCGGCAATGCTGCAAGATGCCTCCGCACACAGTACAGGTACAGCAGAAGGTGCAGGGCAAGCATCTCTCATGTTTACAGACAACTTACGGCACAGTCGGCAATGCTGCAAGATGCCTCCGCACACAGTACAGGTACAGCAGAAGGTGCAGGGCAAGCATCTCTCATGTTTACAGACCACTTACGGCACAGTCGGCAATGCTGTAAGATGCCTCCGCACACAGTACAGGTACAGCAGAAGGTGCAGGGCAAGCATCTCTCATGTTTACAGACCACTTACGGCACAGTTGGCAATGCTGCAAGATGCCTCCGCACACAGTACAGGTACAGCAGAAGGTGCAGGGCAAGCATCTCTCATGTTTACAGACAACTTATGGCACAGTCGGCAATGCTGCAAGATGTCTTTGCACACAGTACAGGTACAGCAGAAGGTGCAGGGCAAGCATCTCTCACGTTTACAGACAAGTTACGGCACAGTCGGCAATGCTGCAAGATGCCTCCGCACACAGTACAGGTACAGCAGATGATGCAGGGCAAGCATCTCTCATGTTTACAGACCACTTACGGCACAGTCGGCAATGCTGCAAGATGCCTCCGCACACAGTACAGGTACAGCAGAAGGTGCAGGGCAAGCATCTCTCACGTTTACAGAGAAGTTACGGCACAGTCAGCAATGCTGCAAGATGCCTCTGCACACAGTACAGGTACAGCAGAAGGTGCAGGGCAAGCATCTCTCATGTTTACAGACAACTTCCGGCACAGTCGGCAATGCTGCAAGATGCCTCCGCACACAGTACAGGTACAGCAGAAGGTGCAGGGCAAGCATCTCTCATGTTTACAGACCACTTACGGCACAGTCGGCAATGCTGAAAGATGCCTCCGCACACAGTACAGGTACAGCAGAAGGTGCAGGGCAAGCATCTCTCATGTTTACAGACCACTTACGGCACAGTCGGCAATGCTGCAAGATGCCTCTGCACACAGTACAGGTACAGCAGAAGGTGCAGGGCAATCATCTCTCATGTTTACAGACAACTTACGGCACAGTCGGCAATGCTGCAAGATGCTTCCGCACACAGTACAGGTACAGCAGAAGGTGCAGGGCAAACATCTCATGTTTACAGACAACTTACGGCACAGTCGGCAATGCTGCAAGATGCCTCCGCACACAGTACAGGTACAGCAGAAGGTGCAGGGCAAACATCTCTCATGTTTACAGACAAGTTACGACACAGTCAGAAACGCTGCAAGATGCCTCCACACATAGCCCAGGTACACCAGAAGGTGCAGGGCAAGCATCTCACACGTTTACAAAAAACTTATAGCACATTCGGCATTGGTGCAAGATGCAGTAATATTTATCCATTGCCGAGCTTGTTCACTTTGGAAATCAAGTTAATTATTGTTTTTTCACGTCTTTTGTAATGAGGGCACATACGATTTACTTAGGAACCAATTTTAGCACAGGAAATTATTAATAGGAACGTTTAAATCAAGGTATCACCCTTTATAGAACACGAGGTGAGGGCTGAGAGTGGAGTCGCTCAGCAAATTTCAATTGGTAGACTTTACCATCAAGTGGCAAGTTCATCATTTTGATGAGGTTGAAGGAAGGGGTTGTCCATCTCATACAGTATATGGGTTGCAGAAGCAGCCTGCAGGTGTTTTCCACATTTCTTTGATGTAAAGTTTTTAATAAAAACATTTATGAAATGGGATCAGAAGTGTGACCCTTAACCAAAACGTTTGCATGCATTGTGTTTTTCCAAGGACTCTCTCACCATAAACTACATACTACTTCTCTGCCATTTCTTTTGAGCTAACCTTCAATTTCATCAGCCAAAAACATTCGAAATATATAGGGCCTGATTCACAAACTGCACATTTGTGTTCTTTCACACTTTTGAGTAAGCTTACTACTTTTCGTTATTCACAAATTGCATTTTTTTTAGTAACATACACTTTTGTAGTAAGTCCAGCACTACACATGACCAACCACTGGAACACCCTGCCATAGAAAATTATGGAGGTATGGACTTAAAATAAAACCCCATAGGAAATAATGTTCAGTTAAATTAAATGATTTAAAATAGTTAAAAATATAAATTAATGTTAAAAATATGAAAATAGTACATATCTATTATTCAATGATAAAATATTTCATAACCTATTTTGATGTAAGTGATGTCATCTGGGAACCTATTTTGATGCAAGTGATGTCATCTGGGAAGTATTTATGGTCACAAAACATTTCTGCCACTTGTGTTCATCGCTTACCAGGCCCCGACGTGAGTCAGTGTTATGGAAGTAAATAGCCCTCCACCACTTGGGAAAAATGTCATTGATTCCTCCAGCCTTGGCAGATAATTTGTAGCCATTGGAACCAGGTCACATAATCACCATCTTCCCACAGGGAGCCAAAAATTGAAAGCCCTGGAGGCCCTACTTTGATGGGGTGCTGTGCTGCAGAGGACTCATCTTCTAACTTTGCCTGCCCAAGCCAGAGAAAGGAGGTATGCGTAAAACAAGCTTGATTCTCATTGCACTGCCAAGGACCTTTGATTTTTTGACAGATGATGTTTTTGTAGATTGCATTGTGTTAAAAATTATTTTATTAAATTATTATTTTGATCGTTTGCAGATGTGAATCAACGTCACCCATTTTTCCCCCTATCCCTTACAATCTGAGAAAATAATTTTCCAGCAACAGGGCTTCACTTGGTAAACATGTTTAGTGATGTTCATATGTGGCCTAGAAGTAGCCCTCCCAGTCTGCAACGCCAAGGGTTCCCACTGGACCCAAGTCATCTATTCACCAAGGTTAGGACACCTATTGGATCTAAGTCATCTGACTAGGTGGTCTCCCATTGGATCTACATCACCTAAGTGTTAGCGTTAAGGGTTCCATTTGATCTAGGTCACCTGAATGTTAGGGTTCCCATTAAATGTAGGTCATCTGATTGTTAGGTCTAGGCTCCCATCACTTGACAACTACGTATTTCCTTCCTATTCAACCAGAATTCTTAGGGCGTCCAGGTAAATGGCGACATTTTGGGCCTGTTAGTGCCTGGGAAGTGCCTAGGACCAGGAACTTTGCCTCTCCACCTCCATATCATGACGTATGCAGCCACTCACCACAGCAGGTGATACCTGCCATTGGGCTCCAAGGGACTTGCATGCCTTGGTACAAATCCCCATTTACAACCACAGGGTGAGGATTGCTGTTACAGGGCTCCAGGGGATAGTAACCTATGTCTGCCCTAACTCCTACCTCTAACCAGGAGATGGGAGGCAGTATCTGTAGTTTTTCTGACAGTCCTCCGACCCCACCCCCACCCTTCTAGCCTCCCGGGGAATCACCCGATGCCTGCTACGGCCAGTCCGGCCCTGCATGTAGTGGGAAAGTGCTTAGATGGTAAGGCAATATGACGTTTAATAGAATCATGCTCTGATTTGCTGAGAGTGTAATTCTTTTGCCCACTCCATAATAATTTTGTTGAACAAATGATTTTCTATGCACATTTGGGGGTGAGCCAGAAGACTTTCCTGATTCTGTTGTGTGCTACCAGGGATGCTGTCCGTTTCCGTATTGATTTTGCTGCTCATTTGAGACTTAACATTTGTCTGATTTTGCACCTCATTTTGTATTGCTCTATTTACCGAGAGCCTTCATGCCAATGATATTATGATTTGTATTTACAATTTTCTGTACCGCACCTTTTGAATTCTGTATCAAATCATTAATATTTCTATTTTTGCCCTAGGTCTCAATTATTGAGTGTGTCCTTACTTAACCGACTGTACGTTGATATGTTGTGAGGTGTCTTATCTTTGGGATAAATCGCCTCATGAAATTGAGGTTTAACATCGTCTCTGATTCACCGAACTGTGGGCTTTCTGTTGAGTTAGTATTTAAGGGTGTTAAATTTTAGGGGTTCTCCACGCCCACACTGGTCACTGGACGACTCCGACATAGTCCATCCTTGCAGGTCCCAAATAGTCTCTTACCCTGAGAACCTATATCCTACGATGACAACATTATATTTTATAACACAGTGCCTCTTGGCAAATCTCCTTGTATGACATCTCATTGTGCAAAGTAGGACACTAATGCAGTGTATCTGAGTAGATCTTTGATTTCCACTCACTCCTTCTCCGCAACTATTACCTTGCTAGATCCATAAGATCATAAATTGGACGTCCTCCTGTCACAGCCTGCATAGAAAATGGAATTGAGAACATAAAGGAGCGATTACCATCAAAATAAATTGACCTGCAGAGCTAATCAGTGCGACCAGCAGACCACAAACTATAACAAAAAATGTTGCCTAAGTCTCAGAGTTCCTCATCCATCATACTGCTGCCAAGCGTTGCATCTCATAATATAATGATTGCCCTCTATAGTCATCACACAGGATATGGAAACCACAGAGGCTCAAAACAGACAGCAAACTTCCAAACACACACCCACATGGTGTGGCATGTTATTGATGTAGATAAGCGCTTCAGCGCCCCACATAAAGGTAATAAGCGCTAAACAAATGCTACAATACAATACATTATCAAAGATGCAAATGTTTCTCTCTACAGTTTTACATCCTCAGATTGCATGATATCTGAAAAAAATTCACACTAAGGGGGATATTCTCAAGAACGTGTGATAATTATCGCAAAATTAGCTTAACGCAACTTTGCACATTGCAGTGCATCGCGGGAAAATAACACCGTGTTAACGTTGTATTCTCAACTCGGCGGCACCATGCGATAGTCTCACGATAACGTGCCAAATGACCGCGTTAAAATTAACGCGACGCCGAAAAAATGCAAAACACGAACGCGAAAAAAGTTGCGATGCCCCAATTCGCGATACAAAAATCAGCGATAACCAGCGACAGGCCTGCAATTCCCACGCGTCATGCGGAAAAATGCACCATAAAAGCAGATTTTTGTTTTAAAAAAACAAAAGTTAAACTGCTTAGCACCATGGATGCACCCGGACCGAGTGCAGAGGACAACGCGAACCCCACAAGCCCCACAGACGACCAGCAAGGAACCTCGGGGTCGGGGAAGGCCAAGGAGCAGAGGACGAGGAAGATGCGGTTCAGTCCGCAGGAAAACAGGATCATCGTTACGGAGGTGATAGAACACTACCAACAACTGTTCGTCACCTCCAACGTGTCATTGGCAACAAAGACGCAAACATGGCAGACTATCTTGGACCATGTGAATGCAGTTGCAGAGTTGAGGAGGACAATGGAAGAGGTCAAGATGCGCTGGAATGATGTGAAGGGCAAAACCAAGAAGAAACTCGATGCCAACATGAAAGCAGCAACGCAGATTGGAGGCGGGGGTCCAGCGGTACACCAGGAGCTGGATGACATGGAGAAAATGGTGGCCACAGTCATCAGTCGGGATACGGTGCCAGGAGTAATGGATCCGGACACTGCTCAACATGACCTGACACAACATCAACACAGTGAGTACCGACCAGGGACTGGGGGGACAGGGGGAGATGGGAACAATGGCACACATGCACAATTAAGTAGAGCACACTGCACACCCACAATGACTCTGGATCATGTCCCTGATCTCCTTGGCATACTGCAGCACACATAGAAACAGCAAGTAGGCCCCCGTCGACAATGTGCCCGGAGGGGGCCCTCCCACACATCACTAATCTCACAACAAACCCATACACATGTGCTGAACCCAGCAAAGCTGCGGGTCCGTGAGCCACACTGACAATGCAAGTGACACTGCATGACGATTAGCATGGCTACAGTCCAATTATCATGACATGGTGCACGCCACTACATTGAGGTGACTGAGTGTGGACCACATCCGGAAAGGAGCAGGTCACACTCTGACACATCCACGTGCACAAACAACCCTTGACGTCAACAACACATCTGCGGACAAACCAAGCCCAAGAGTCACAACTCGACCAAGAGCCCAATTTACCCAAGTCCACAACATCTCTGCACTGTAGAAGCACAGAAGTCAAAGGCACTCCGCCTGAAAGGGATAAGGGGCAGCCAAATCAGAGCTGCAGGGGTGACTCACCCACAATGCAGCACACACACATAAGAATAAGAGCACCTCAACATTGACAACAATGTGATACAAACTGCAACACTTTCACAACAGAACACAGGACACAACTGGTGCCACATGTGTGTACAAAATGGCCAATCACATCTGGCATAGCAGGAAACTGTGAGATGACAATGTACGAGTACAACCTCACATCCTTGATGTAGTACAAATGTCCACTGTCCCGCATCAAATAGGCATCTCCTCACAAACAGTCACTATGTACATTGTCATGCAGTCTGTATGTAAACTAGAACAATGCGTCAACATACATGGAACACACTGTGAAACTGCATCTCCCCTTTACATTGCAGAGGGACAATCAATACCTCCTGCAGAGCAGACCCCACATCACGTCAGCGATGATGGAGACGACCCCCAGGACATCGACTTTGATGAACTCCAACGGTTCATGGACAACCTCCGCACCCCACCTCCAGTAGCAGGGCAGCCCACCCCCTGCACAGACCACACAGCAGGAAGCACCCACCACCAGGTCTGGCTCCCAGCACCTCACCGAAGAACACATGGCGTTCCAACGCCGTGTGTTAGACTGCCAGAAGGAGCTGGCTGAACAGGTGCGGGTGGGGTTCGACCTCATGGCAGCCAAACTAGATGCCATACGTGGGTGTCTAAGTCCCATCAGGGACCACTTACACTCCCTAACGGACACCCACAGTCCGCCCCATGCCCTCCAACAATCCATGGCTAGCGTCGCTGGAGTCATGACTCGGAGACAACAACAACTGTCTAGTCAGAGTGGCTACAGCGATGTCATCCGTGATTTGGGAAACATGAGGAGGGTCATGGAGAACATGGAGCGGATGCAGGCGCAAAGAATGGCTACCACGGCTGCACACGAGAAAGCTGTAGATGGGATCTTCCATGCCCTGCAGATCCTCATCATGGGAGTGATGCCACAAGACATTGCGCAGATGAATGCTGCTGCTACTTCTACATCCACATCTCCGGCCCCTGATGTGTCAGTGTCACACAGTGCTGCAAACCAAACACCACCACCCACATGTGAGGCACATGAAACGTCAGAGGATGAAGATGAGGATGAATCTGCCTCAGTGCTAAGGAGGAACCAGTAGCATTCATCTCCGCCATATGGCTTGTTTCTGCTTGGGTCTGCCCTCTGCATCATGCCCAGGAATAACACCTTCCACTGTCCCCCGACACACTGCGACACTAACCTTGGACCTCGACATGGACTGCCATATTTTGTATGCTCAACAATGACACAGCAATCAGCCTGCGGACTGGACTCTTCCCCTTCCGAGTAACTTGTCAATCCCTAAAGGACTCTGGCTGGCCCTCCATGGGGCAACATTGTAAAGTGTTGTCTGTATGACCCAGTACTAAGACAGCTTCAACACTCCACTGAACGTGAATATTACATTCTAATACACACAGATGTGTCATGTCTATGATTAATCAAGTATGAAAGCATGGACGAATGTAGGGGCAGTGATTCCCCTTACGTCCATGTAGCTCATGTTGTGGGACTTGAGTCACAGGGTGCATCCCTGCATCATGCTGGTACATATTTGACCCCAAAAGAAGCCCTGTTGTCAATTGTAGGTCACAAATGACAGCCTATATGTAATGATTTGGGACACATGTGAAATGCTGATGAGTGGGATTCCGTTCTATCTTTGACACACAGAAATGGCATTTCGAATACGTGACACCCTAAACAGCCTCTCTGTACAGAGGTGACACACCCACCATCTATTTCCAATTTATGATATTGTTAGCACTACATGTTGCACTTACACTTGTCAGAGTGATGTGCTTGTACAGAGGAGTAACATGCACACAGGGAATGTGTGTTGTAATGAGTTAATTTGCACATGCTGTGCCTGTGGTCATTTTGTACTGTCCCATGATTGCTAAGGACTGTGACAATGTGACGTGCTCATGTGAAGAAATTTTCAATGATGGTGTTCCTACGGGCTATTCCTGCTGCTGCTGCAGTGGGGTGTGGTCCACCTGCCTCATCTTCCTCATCATCGTCCGGTGCATCTGGCACTTGTAGCCATGGGGCATTGGTGCGTACACATATGTTGTGCAACACACAACATGCAACGATCATCTTGCACGCGATGCCTGGGCTGTACAGGAGCCTTCCACCTGTGATGTCCAGGCACCTGAAACGTGACTTCAACACGCCAAATGTGCGTTCCACGATGCCCCTGGTGCGTTTGTGGGCCGCATTGTACTGCCTCTGGGCCTGTGTGTTCGGGGCTCGGAGGGGTGTCATCATCCAAGGCAGAGTGCATATCCTTGATCACCTGTGACAGTGCAGAGAGACATGAGTCAAAAGTTGGTTCTGCATGATGTGTTGGCAGGCTCACTAGTTCATTGGTGTGTGATATGTGTGACTTAGTGATTCATGTTTGACAGGTACTGCTTGTAGCAAATGAGCGGCATCAATGTGTATTACGTAGCCTCACTGCTGCTCCTCCCTCCCCGAGCCTATTTACTAGTGTGCGCAGCGCGGTTGCATCGCTTGCACTCCTACGGCACACCATTGTCATGCCTGTCTGCGCATGTCCACAAGCCTGACAACGACACTGTGATGTTGTGCATTGAAGGTGGGTGGCCATGTGTGTGTAGGCCTACGGTAAGGATAGGGCGGACACAGATGTAGAGTTCATGGCTGGCTGTACTCGCGATGCGGTTGAGGGTAGACCTTTGGCCTATGCTGCGGTAATAGCGACACACACAACAGTTGGCATGTATGATCCCGGACCCCGAGCGGGCTTGCGCTCCTTCATTTATCCCTTCGGCCGAGCCCGCACTCCGGGGGCATGCTACATTGCAACATTGTCCATTGCGGGACGGGTGGCGCCGACACTACAACAGAGACACACGCATTAGTTACTTCCTTGGCAAGGCCAACACTTAGCAACGCCCAGAGCCCCGGGCTGATTATCCACACCCCTACGCTGGACTGTCGTACGCCAGCCCACTCCGCTCACGCTTACAGGGGGGGACGTAACAAGCTACATTTCCGCGATCTTCCCCACTGCCTGGGGTGACATGGTTGCGTCCACTGTCCACTACACTCCAAACACCAGCAGTATATGTCGACATGGACATGTCTGTGGTCTGCATACTGCAGTCTGGCCAGCACATCCATGCCACACTTGGCATTGTGTACATTCTCATTCATGGGTCACTTGCCTTCTTCGCACATGCCTGGTTCCCACCTCTCCCCACATTCTGCTATTGTGTGGCTGAGGTGCCATGCCGTTGATGGCTTATGTACATGGCTAGCCCAGGTTACCACAGTAAGTTGTGCTGTTGTGTCTGGTAGGTGGGCATGTTGTTTGGCATGTTGTATGTGAGTTTGTAACGTGTGCATTCCCAGAGTCGTGAGTTGCATGACTGTGTAGTTGAGGTGCGTGGTGTGTTCATTTGGTACTTACCAACGAGCAATGCATTCCCATAGGTGCCAACCTGAAAGCACTGGTTGATGATGGACTGTCGGAAGATGAAGGAATCATGCACACTGCCTGGGTAGTTGGGGACGACATTGGTGAAGAGTCCCAGGTGGTCCACTATTGCCTGCACATTGATGGAATGCGTGTGCTTCCTGTTGCGGTAATTGTGTGCAGTGGCGGCAGGGGTCACGAGGAGTACATGTGTGCAGTCGATTGCCCCCAACACGTGCGGGAAGCCAGCTATGGCTTAGAAGCCTTGCTTGGTCTCCAGGTGTTCCTGTGCAGTGTGTGGGAAGTAAAGGTGCTGGGGTACCAAGCTGATGATGGCATCCAAGACAGGTGTGAGGAACTTGGATAGGGCTGGCTGTGAGACTCCTCTGACTCTGGCAGTTGTTGGTTGGAAGGTACCAGAGGCCAACAGGTGCAGCACAGCCAGCAGCTTTGTCTGCGGAGGGATATTGGTTGTCCGCTGTGTTGGTACCGTCAGCCTGTGGGCAATGATGGTCACGATGCGGAGGATGGTTGTCCTTTTGAGCCTGTGGTGGGCAATGACATCCTCTGGTGTTAAGTCTGTGAGGCTGGTGCGTTTTCTGAATGTCCGCTGTCTTTGTCTGCGCTGCCTCTGTGGTAGTCCGGGGGGGGAGGCGGAGGGGTCCGGGGGGGGGGTGGCGAGCCTAGGTGTGGTGGCGGTGGGTGTTGTGGCCCTCTTGGGACTCCGAGCTGCCTGATCAGTAGCTCCATGGCATCTGTTGTTCTTCAGGTGTGGCTCTGGTCTGGGCTCCCTTTTGTGGTGCAGGTTGTCATCCGACTTAACACCAGGTAAGAGCAGGTGTTAAATCCCTGCTGCTAATGCGCCTTATCGCCTGTTTTGGGATCTTATTGCCGATCTGGCTGGTCGTAGAGAATATTGCGAAGTGGTGTTTTCTCGGCTTTGTGCACAGGAACGCCTACTTTGCATCTCATTAGCGTTAGTTGCCGGTGGCATCTGTGGCGATGTTTTTTGCGGCTGCTATCGCAGGCAAACTGGCGATATCGGCTGTTAGCACCAGCTTGTGAATGGGGCGATAAATCTATTGCCACTTTGGCTGCGATAAAGTGCCGCTAACTCGGCGATAAGTCCTTGAGAATATGCCCCTAAGTTCCTAATATCCTGCTTGAAAAATAGCTCCTGACTTAAAACTATTGATTGTTTTCCTCTCCTTTATATCTGTAGACTGACCCTCTCCTTACCTTTCATCCTCTGCAAGCCTCCTCTGCCTGAGTGTAGCCTACTCCAAGTTGCATGTCTGTCTGCCTTATTCTCTAATGCTGCATCTCTGCAAATTTCCCACACCTAATTTCATCGATCACACTGTCTCCTCCTCCTTTCCAACCATATCCCTGCAGCCTAACACTAGTTAATCTCCTCATCCTATCTAATATCCCACCAGCCATTGGCATGAACTCACATACCGCCCACTAATGAATATGCCTAACTTCTATTGATTTAATGTACCACAAAGAAACTGCATTAAATGTATGGACTGATTTCATTACGAGCACAAGGCCGATCCTAATAACCAGCAATAACCAATAACCACTGGATTATCCACTAATCTTGGGGTTCCGGAGTAGCTTGTTACACATTGCAAAGCACTTCAACACCTTGTAAGGGGTATTAAGCACTAAATGAATGCAATCACAATACAATACAATGTGGTAGCACCCACAAAGGTTTCCTAAAAAACTTTGGACTACCTTAATGTTTATTTTTGCTGCAAATTAAGCACTGACTGTGACGAGACTATGGGTTCCTCTTAAAACTACATCTGCAATTAAAATACAACCCTTTGTTGTGCCTCTTTCACATTACAATGGATTCAACTCATGCCCCCTGTTACAGTGGGTTCCAGGAGGAGTAAAAGGCGTGGAAGCAGGCCCGTTTGGAACTCAATTGCACGTATTCGTGATGTATACAAAAAAGAGCTGTGCACTGGGTGGGGCTCAAATTTAAAATGGCTGATATCTTGGTTCAGAGATTACGGCACCATCAGTGTTTCCTATTTAGTAAAGAAATAGTTAATAAAAATGTTAACTGGCTGTGCCCGTTTTCCTTTTATAGTCTTCAAACATTTTTGTAGGAGTAATTGGGAAGAGAGATCAGCTCCTGCTGTATGTGACATTATCATAGTGACTAAGGGCTGATTTAGATCTCGGCGGACGGGTTACTCCATCACAACCGTGAGAGATATCCCGTCCACCGAAATATTAATCCCATCGGACGTCATGGTATTTGTATTTCAGCGGACAAGATATCAGTCACCGTTGTGACAGATATCCCTCACTGTTGAATAGGGATCTTGTTGTCCAAAAAATCGCTGGCAATAATCTCCCGACTTGTCATGAGGGCAGCCCGTCCACTGGGTCCCCTTCATTATCCAAGGAGCAAACATCAATTCAGAACGCAAAGCGACACCGTCAATTTAGGAGAAAAGGTCGTAATAAAACATCATCTCCGAGCCTCACAAAATTTTATCCTCTATTTACAACAAAAACATCACAGCAGCAAGCGCAAGTACAAACAACTATAGCACATGTCCCCGAAGTTGAGGGAAGGTCTAATCAGCCAAAGGAAACCCACTCTATGGAAAACATGGATGCGATACAAGTGGAAACACCATCTTTGGGGGCAGTCTGGGCATCACTCAGTAGTCAAACTGACACCCAAGGCAATAGAAAAACTAAAGCCAGACTGAAACAGGATGATAGCACAAATAGCCGATCATCTCAACTAATTGAGGAAATGAAGCCCTCTCTCATCCACGGTCTAAACCAGGAGCTGGCCTTAACCTCAACCTTACTTTTGCCACTTCCACTGGGCACCAATCTGTGGTAAATTAAATTTACTTATTACCTCATTTCTGAATTTCTATGCTTAATAAATCATAATTTCTTGTCAATGCAAAGCGAGGAGTCCGTGGTGTTCAAATGAAGGAGGAGAAGACCAATAACTCGAGTTAAAGGGAGCGCTTCCAGCACCAAGCGGGCACAGGAGCAATATCTCAAGTCCCTCTCTTTAAGTGGGCGTTTATTTTCAACAGCAGAATATTTATACAGTCTTGGTCACGAGGCAAAATAGAGGAACAAACAGGTCGTGGCAGATAGAGGAACAAAGATTCAGCAAGAGGAGCAGAGTGTGAAGAAATGGGGGCGTGTCTTAGGCTTCGTGAGGGGACTTGCGATGTGAAATAGTCTGACAGTTGGAAGGGGAAGGCTTCCTCATTTGGGGGTTTGTGCTCGTGCTTCATGTCAGAAACATGAACCATCTCTGCGGGGAGCAGGAACTCATGTACTGGTTTCCCGGACTTGGCAGAAACCACAGAGACAGATGGTGAAAATGAGGAAAACCAGGTGCAGGGGTGTCGTGCTCGTGCTCGGGGTCTTGGGACACCAAAGGGTGAATTAAAAACAAAATGGTGTCGGCTTTTAATGTGGGCAATTATTAATCGCGCAAAGGGGATCGCGCAAAGGGGCATAATTAGATCGCGCAGAGGGCAGCGAAGGGGCATAATTATAGATTTTATTTCCACATTCCCTCCTTGCCCCAGAGTGTACCTACATTATATCTCAATTTGCATGAGATCATTTATACATTCTTGTAACATGATTCTTTCCCTTTCTCTCTGCTGGACAAGTGGTTTAGGAATGCATTTTGCAGCGCATAGACCGCATAGGGCAGGACCACATTGGATGCAAAGGCAGCATCCAGTTATTATCAGGAATATTATGCCTGCTGCTGACAGCAGTTGCCATCCCCAGGACGATATTATCTTCCAGAACCAGTCAGACCACGTCCAAGTGCCAGGTTCTTGATGTAAACTTACAGCTATCTTGTGTAATTTTGTTATGGCCGTGTATACAGATGGGGAATTATCAGGAATAAATATACAGCAGCTAGAGCCTATAATTTTACAGGCTCCGCCTCTGTCAGCCAAGATGATGTCAAGGACAAGGCGATTTTGGAGAGTAACCAATCGTATGGCAGACTGCTCCTGGGTTAAGCTCCCCAGGGCAGACGCCGTCTGGTTTACTACAGCCTCTAAGGTCCTTGTCAACCTGCGTATAAGCTTGCTGTTCTGTACAGGGCCAACAAAGAAGAAGAACCCTTTGTTAAAATCTGTATACTGTTCCCATGAGGTTTCCGTTTGGTCAACCAAGGAGGTATCGATCGTTCTTTTATGTCTGACATGGGGCACTAGGAGGTCTCTGTGGTAAGTGGATGGGGCCACAAAGACAGGGGGTAACAGGAATGCTATATAGCAAGTTCCCCCCAGTTCAAGGGCAGCTGCACATAGGCCGTTTGGCCACAGATGAAATAAGTATGGCGAGATGCTAGAAATGAGGACTTTCCTCTGTCTTCAAAACTTATAGTGGTATGACAGTCACTGTGTCCTAATGGAACAGAGCCATTTTTCTGGATGCACAGGTGTCCTTTTACTGGTGAGACCGAGATGGAAGGGGAACCAGCATTCTTTTTAGGTTTGGTATTTAACATCTTGTAGGACATGGTCATGTTCCCTTGCTTGTATTCTTCACTTTCTAGGACTGTACCGGTCGCCTGAGGATCTCCCTCCTTATTAGGGTAACAGGCAGTATTGAGTACCTTGTTTAAATCCCCCAAGGCCACCCATTCTTGCATGAATTATTTCCGTCAGGGCAGGAGGTGGGGGTAGTAGCGTCAGCTGTTATTAGAGCGAACCAGGCTTCACAAGTTCCATTATAAGAGAATGGGAAAGAAAAAGAGGCATCCCTCCCTTTTTCTGATGAGGTGGGATGCGGCCACATATCCAACAATTGGTGCTATTACTGGCTTGCTGAGTGTGGTGTAGCATCTGTATGAAGGTATTGTTTCGCAAGGCTAGTCTATGGGCTTGTTCATGAGGGGGTAGGTCGTGATAGGTGTGTTCCTGAGTGCTGTTGGGTGTATGAGAGGTGTGTTGTGTTGGGGGAAAAACAGTGTGGAGAATCCAACCAAGACACGTCATAACTGCCATGAGGAAAAATAATACTGTCAAACATATAATAGGACCATTATGTCTTTTTCTAGAGTTCATTTTTTTTTTTTCTCCCACATAGTCAAGGTGTTAAAATCCATTCCCATGCTCCAACCGCTTCACCACTGGACCGACGCCCAATGGACTTAATTAGCCAGAGTCCGAATGGCAGACCTTAACTTTGATTTGTAATCCTGTTGTGGGGTTAGTTCCAAAGGCAATAAAGATTGTTCAGTCACAATGTCAGTGGGATTGGCAGGGCCATCAGCAACAGTGTCTTTTTGTCCAAAATGTTTCCGGCAGTGGCTTGCGTGGAGCCAGCCCTTCCTGCCCTCGACCTTCACTGCTGTCCGTGTTGTTAGTAGTACGAGTCTTGGCTTCTTCCACCTGGGCTGGAGGGGACTGGTCCGGTCGAAGTTCCTCACGAGGACCCAGTCCCCGGGTCGGATGGCGTGTTCTTCCGGGTTGGTTTTGTCAGGGAAGGTGGCAGCAACCTGAGAACGACAAGATTGGAGTGCAGACATCAAGGAAGCCAGGTAGTCAGTCAGCATAGTACTGTCAACATCAGTTATTCTTTAGGCCTTGGCGTACCCCACATATTTGGTGGTCTGCCAAAGACCACTTCATATGGAGATAAGCCAGTTCTGGAATGGGCTACCATACGCATGTAGAAGAGGGCAACCGGTAAGGCTACCATCCAGTCCACGCCTTTGTCAGTGCATATCTTGGCCAATTTTGTCTTCAAAGTTTGGTTGTGCCTTTCTACTAGACCTGCTGCATGAGGATGTCTTACACAGTGAAACTTCCAACTGTACCCTAACAGAAGAGACACTTGCTTCATGAGTTCAGAGGAAAAAGGTTGGCCGTTATCTGAGTAGATGACACGGGGCAACCCATACCTCGGAAAAACTCTCTAACTAATTGTTTAGCAGTTGTCGTTGCAGTGTAATCTGGGACGGGATAGGCTTCTGTCCATCTGGTCAGAGCACACACTACAACTAGCACATACTTGTGACCTCTACATCTCTCCATCTGGATATAGTCCATCTGGAGAACTTCAAATGGATGGTCAGGGGTTGGAATCCTCCCTGTTCCACCTTTGTGCCTTTTCCTGGGTTGAACTGATTACAAATCATGCACGTTTTAACTTTTTGTTTGGCTGCAGCTCTCAAATGTTTGTTGTGCCATATATTCTGTATGCTGTCTAACATTGCTTTTTCTCCCAGATGTGCTGGTCCATGTATGGTGTTTACCATAACTTGTACCATGGCATCCGGTAGAAACCATACTGCTCTTTCAGGTGTCATCCAGCCTTGATCTGTAAGGACCCCTCCTTTTTCCTTCCATTCTAGCAGTTCCTGTGGTGTGGCGTGACTTTGGACATCCTGGATGTCAGAAAAGGGGTCTCGTATTGTATATTGGCGGTGTGGTATACTTAATTCTGTGTTTGCTGCTAACTTGGCTGCACTGTCTGCAGAATCATTTCCTTTTGATATTTCATCTGTTCCTTTTGTGTGCGCTTTACATTTTAGCACTGCGATTTTCTCTGGTAACTGACTGGCCTCTAAGAGGGCAGTGATGAGTGTAGCATGCTGTATTCTGAACCCATGTGATGTGAGAAATCCTCTCTCTTCCATAATGTACCGAAGTTGTGTACAACTCCAAAGGCGTATTGTGAATCAGTGTAGATGTTAACTGACTTTCCTTTTGCTAAGTGACATGCTCGTGTTAGGGCTATGAGTTCTGCTGCCTGTGCCGACAGTATCTCTATCTTGTGTGCTTCTAAAGTGTCTGTACCATTTGTGACGGCATAGGCTGCTGCTAATTCTCCTGTGGGGAGTCTCATACATGAACCATCAACAAAGAGTGTCATTTCTGCCTTAGCAAGGGAGTATCTTGTAAATCTGGTCTTGGTTTGGTCACTAAATCAATTATGTCAATACAATCGTGAATTTCTTCAGAAGGAGAGGTCAGTGGCAACAGTGTTTCTGGGTTTAAAATGTTGCAGCGTCTAATCTCAATGTGTGGCTGAAAAAGTGTCATCTCATATCCGGTGAGTCTGGCTATTGTCAGATGCTGTGTTTGTGTTCTGTTTAACAGAAGTTCTACAGCGTGTGGGACCTGAACTATCAGATGATGTCCCAATACAATAGAATCGCTTTGTCTAATAGCTTGTGCAGTAGCTGCTACTGATTTTAGACATGCAGGCAATGCTTGTGCTACTGGATCTAATGTGCTTGAAAAATAACCACATGGTTTATGTTTGTCTGCTTGAAGTTGGGTCAGAACTGATAGTGCTGTACCTGAGTTTTCTGTTACAAATAATGTAAAATCTTTGGTGTAATTAGGTGTTGCCAGCACTGGGGCTTGACACATAGATTTTTTAAGAGACTGAAAGGCTTGCGTGTGTTCATCTGTCCAGGGTAATTGTGGAGTAGCGCCAGCTTCGAGTGTTGTCAGCTGCACTAACGGTTTGGAAATGAGTGCAAATTGTGGGATCCACTGTCTACAATATGAGGTGAGACCAACAAAGGCTCGAACTTGTTTCTGTGTTGTTGGTTGTGGTATTTGTTGTATGAGTTGGATGCGTTCCTGTGTAAGCTGCCTACCCTCCTTTGACAGCAAGTGCCCTAAGTATGCCACTTGCTGTAAACAAAATTGGAGCTTACCAGGGGAAACTTTATGGCCATTTGCAGCTAGGAATTCTAGTACTAGTAGTGATGCTTCAGCACATGCTGCGTCAGATCTGGCCGTAATGAGGATATCATCAACATATTGTAGTATGGCTGTATCCGTGGGCATTTGAACAGTATCTAGTTGTCTTTTTAATGCTTGGCTATATACGCTTGGACTCTCTGTGAAACCTTGAGGAGCTCTTGTGAATTGGAAACTTCGTCCTTGTAAGGAGAAGCCAAAAAGGTATTGACTGTCTGGGTGAATAGGTATGCTAAAGAATGCGTTTTTCAAGTCAATGACTGAAAAATGCGTTGCTTCCGCATCTATGGCTGTGAGTAGGGTGGAGATGTCTGGAACCACAGGGTGTTGTGGAACGACACATTTATTGAGCTCTCTCAAATCCACCACTAGTCTGTAGACAGGTGGTGTTCCTGGTTCAACTTTTTTATGAACTGGTAAAACAGGGGAATTGCAAATGTTAGAAGTTGTTTCCTTAATCACACCTGACTGTATTAGGTCCTGAATAATTAACATTAATGCTTGTTCAGCCTGAGGTGGAATTTTGTATTGCCTTATGCGTGGTAGTTGGGCTCCCTCTTTCAGTGTAACCTTGTGAGGTGTTATTTCCATACATCCTACTGTGGTGGAATCAGTGGCCCACAGGGTGTGTGGCAAATCTTTCAAACGCTCATCTAATTCTCTACTTGTGTAGTGGCCCTTGAAATCTCGCAGAAATAGTCTGACATCTGTAGGTGAGCAAACAATGACAGCTCCTAATTCTTTCAATGTTTTTATACCAAGCAAGTTTTCTGGACATGATTTTGTCAATATAAGATCTGTAGTTGTCATGAGGGGACCAACCTGCAAGGGCAGTGGCTTTGACGTGACGTTTGTCACAGGTTGTCCCGAGAAACCCAGAGAAATACTTTTTGAACCCGAGAGAGGAGCCTCTGGGACCTCTTGAAGGCTTATTGTTGTTTTACTGGCCCCAGTGTCTAGTAGAAACTTCCTATCCTCCCCAAGAAGTCGGACCTCTATAAATGGACCTGTCTGATCTACTGGAATGGGGATTAGGGGCAGTTTGTCATCTTCTCTCTCTGGGCAACATCATGAGAAATCTGGGTAATATTCAGTGTAGGCGCTGTCTATAATATTCATTTGGGCCATTTGTGTTGTCAGTGGAACTGAAGGTGTTGAACTGTCTAGGGAATCATTCTGTTTTGGCTGATATGGGCGTGGCTGGGTCTTACCAGTAGCCAAATTGTGCTTTAAGACAGGGCAATCTTTAACGAAGTGTCCCATCTTTTTGCAATAATTACAAGTGCTTTTTATATTTGTCTGGCTACTTGGTGTCTGTTGACGCTGGGGTGCAGTTTGGGCTACTAATGCTTTCATCTTTGTGTCTTTCATGCGTTTCTTATCATTTTCTTCTTCATCCCTAATGCGATTCTGGTGATATTGTAGCATTTGTAACACCTGTGGAGGTGTATGTGCTTGCCAGGTACTTTCTACTTTTAGTACTCTGTCCTTAATGGCTGGCAAGGCGTTATCTACTAATTTGGAAACAAACAGATGTGGGTAAGCTTCACTTGTTGGCGTAAGGCCGCTATTTACCGCAAAACACTTTTCAAGTCTAGTGTAATAATCTCCTATGTCTTCACCATGTTTCTGTTTGCAGGAGGAAATGGCATCCCAGTCCTCCTTTTTCACTGTTAGTAACTGTGGTAGCACCTTTAAAATAGTGCCAGGAAGTGCTTTTAGTTTGTCTCCTATACCTTGACCTGCTACTCTAGTATTTTCGTCATTCTGAAGTTCAGTCCATTTAATGTGTTCACCTGCTACTTCCCAATCTTTTTCTCTTAGTTTGTCATATATACCTGATGGCAACAATAATTTCAGAATTGCTGTGATATCAGAAAGAGTATATGTTCCCATCATTAATACATCTCCTAATTCCTTAAAGAATCCAGCAGGATCCTTTGAGTGGGAGGGAACCATCTCTTTCATCCTTAGTAACTCAAGTTTTGTCAAGGGTACATAAATGAAGACGCGTTGTAGCGCGCCATTCGTGTCAGCTCTGGGGTGGACCTCTCTCATGGGGAACTGGCGTGTTTGAGGAAGTCTATTAGTTGATCCACACGTATTATGGGGAGATCTATATCCAGTCACTTTCTGGTATTTCTGTCTAAAATCTATAAATGTGTTAAGAAAAACTGAACTATTGTGGAGGAACATGTTATCAGCGCAGTCAGACAGAAAATCTTCGAGTCTTGGATCATGTTTAAAATGAGTGTCATTGAGTGTGATGAGATGTTGTACCATGTAGAGACTTGCTAATCTTTGATGTGAGCGTGGTAATGCTAGAAAAAGCTGGGCTATGAGATCATTGTCATATATCTTATATTGAGAGACCCATAGGGTCGCAGTTCTGGCTATTTCCTCCTCCTCCGGTGTAAGCGGAGGTTCCTGGTCTAACCAGTAGTCTAATGCATTGGATGTATTTTCAAATAACTCATCTGGAGATGACCGTTCAGAGTGACCTTGGAGGAATGTAGGCGGGGGTGTTCGTGAATTAGGGGCGGAAGAACGAACGGGTAGGACTTTTTCAGTAGGTTCAGTAATTTCCTCCTCAAGTTTCTTATTCTCTTCATTTGTTTGCAAGTTTTGCAGAATACGGGTCACATTACGGGTGAACCTGTCTAGTGCATCATTTATAAGTTCTAGACTAGCGTGGTCGGATGCGGAATCTAATAAGTCAAAAAGTGAAACTGGTACATTTCTTTCCTCTGCTTGTATGTGTTTTATGAAACAGCAAAGGAGGAACCTATACATGTGCATTTTTACAGGGTGTGATCTTCTTGTAGTCATAGCGTTAATGGCTCGTGAGTTCTCTCCAGTACGAAGAAACTCAGAGGCCGCTTGAAGAAACGTGTCAATTGCTGGTAGATGTCTTATTTCTTCCCAGGAGTCATGAAGTATTTTACTTATTCGGCCCGCCTCCCCTGTGTTGCTCGGAGTCGGGTCATAGGGGCAGTCGGGAATTGTTTTACCTGGGTCTGGACCTACGGCACCCCCTTCTGGAGTGAGAGGTGGTGCGTTATGTTGTGAAAGGGGTGGCGGAGGCAGAGGGTGTTGAATGACTGGAACTTCATAGGGTGGTGGAGTATCTAAGAGAAAATTAGTAAAAGTATCCTCTGGTGGTGGGGCTGTAGGCTGTGCTGATGCAATGTTAAGGTTTTCAGGTGCAGATGGCAATACAGGATAAAAACCAGTAGAAATGGCTGATTGTTCCCTTTTATTCCTTTCACTAACTACTTCTTTCGCTATTTCTTGTAACTGTTCTTTCTTGGCCTGCTCTGACATTCTCTTACCCTTTTCAACTTTATGCAATTCCTTCTGTTGCCTCCTATGGGCTTCTTTTCTCCATAATTCTACTGAGTCACTCTGTGACTGGCGGACTCTCTTTTTCTTCCATAACTGTTCCTCTAATTTCATAATACACTCCGTATCAAAACTACCATTTTCAGGCCATCTATATCTGAGTTCTAGGTCTTTAGTATATTCTACCCATAGATCACAATAAATAAGTGCACCGACACCATGTTTGACATACATGAAGTGTCCTGGAGTATCCCGAGGAGGAAGGGAATTTCCTTCTCAAGAATACTCCTTTTGGTTGCCATCTTACGTATTTTCGAGAAAATAGGCATGATGGCAAGACTTTCAAAGATTTTAGAAGTGAGAAAAACATAAACAGAACAAATATCTTTACCGTACCCACGAAAGAGGTGAGTCCGTCTTTTATACTAGTTTAGTAGTCCTCACAAAATAAGTGAGAAACCCACAAAAAACATGTATCTTTACCGTGCCCACAAGGTAGTGAGTCCGTCTTTTATACTAGTTTTAGTAGTCCTCACCAAAGATAGGTGAGAAACCAAAAAACGCGTATCTTTACCGCCCCCACAAAAGCTGTGGGTTCGCTTTTATACTTTTCAGCAGTACTCACCGAAAAGTAACTGGAAGGCCTCTTGAAGATTTTGGGAAAACGCGGCGCGCAGTTTCAAGGTGGGATTTGTAGAACCTCGGACTCGTCTGCTTCGCAGGTTGGGCTTTGGTTCAGGACGTTCCGCTATTTCCTCACCGCCTCGTGTGGATGCTGGGCCGCAGTCGGTCCCCCTCTTCGCCTCGAGGAGTTAGCGGGAATTCCCGCGTTGTGCACTTTTGAAGTCCGTCAACGGTCAGGAGGGGACAGTACCGGGTCCAATATCGCCGGCGCGTGGGGAAAGGGAAGGTCCCTGTTCGGGCGCCAATTACTGTGGTAAATTAAATTTACTTATTACCTCATTTCTGAATTTCTATGCTTAATAAATCATAATTTCTTGTCAATGCAAAGCGAGGAGTCCGTGGTGTTCAAATGAAGGAGGAGAAGACCAATAACTCGAGTTAAAGGGAGCGCTTCCAGCACCAAGCGGGCACAGGAGCAATCTCTCAAGTCCTCTCTTTAAGTGGGCGTTTATTTTCAACAGCAGAATATTTATACAGTCTTGGTCACGAGGCAAAATAGAGGAACAAACAGGTCGTGGCAGATAGAGGAACAAAGATTCAGCAAGAGGAGCAGAGTGTGAAGAAATGGGGGCGTGTCTTAGGCTTCGTGAGGGGACTTGCGATGTGAAATAGTCTGACAGTTGGAAGGGGAAGGCTTCCTCATTTGGGGGTTTGTGCTCGTGCTTCATGTCAGAAACATGAACCATCTCTGTGGGGAGCAGGAACTCATGTACTGGTTTCCCGGACTTGGCAGAAACCACAGAGACAGATGGTGAAAATGAGGAAAACCAGGTGCAGGGGTGTCGTGCTCGTGCTCGGGGTCTTGGGACACCAAAGGGTGAATTAAAAACAAAATGGTGTCGGCTTTTAATGTGGGCAATTATTAATCGCGCAAAGGGGATCGCGCAAAGGGGCATAATTAGATCGCGCAGAGGGCAGCGAAGGGGCATAATTATAGATTTTATTTCCACAAATCCCATAACATCAACCTTGCAAATCGAGCCACCAGCACACAAGATTACTCAGGACTCAACCAAGGCATCAGGGGAAGTAAATCGAATAAACAATAACACAAGTAGAGCCTATAATGAAGTGCAGGGAGCCCTTCACGAGCCAAGGACAACTACAATTGGGCATTTGGGCCTCTCTGGAACACGAAACTTAAATTCAGATTGTGGCTTAGAAGTACCCACAGGCCCTAGGTACCAAGAGCCCCTAATTTCTGATATCTCCATTGGACCAATTCAGCAATCCACTAACCTTACCAGAGAAAATCATTTGGGGTCAAACTTTGCAACAACTCCTCTAGCTAACCAAACTAGGAACTCTGCCATTACTATCTTCACCCCAGAATATGAATCGAAAGGACCCTTCGACATCTTGAACAGAGGGAATATTCTCCAACTCCTAGGTACAATACCAACATTAAAAGATATTCGTTCAACTGACCTTCTCTCAATAGAATTCGTAAAGTTGGATAAAGCACAAGGAATGGACTCCACTAAAGCCATCTGGAGGACTATTCAAATCGCAAATAAAGTCTTGGAAGAACAGGAAACCTTTAAAGCTTGGGGGATACAATCCACTGTGTTTTATAATACAGGATACCCACTCCCTCTGCTTGTTAGAGCAAGAGAAGGAACAACCCGCAAAAGCAATAAAACATCGTCTGTACTTAGGGGAGCCCGAGGATGGTCACCACAAAAAGAACAGGCGCCGAATACACAAATGAGTACAATAGTTAACAACTCAGCTGCCCCTGATCATCTTCGGATCAATAGAACCATTAACACATCCAGTCGCCCTCAATGACAGAGAAACTCAATGAGGCATTGTGGAAATTCCGATATACTACCTCTGAGGATATGTTCATGGAATATTAATGGGCAAAACAACAAGGCTGCAGACGCTGAATTTCTTGATTATTTAAAATCTTTCGACATTATTTTATTGCAGGAAACATGGCAAGAGGAGCCTTTGAAAGTAGAGGGATATACTTGTTTCCACACTCCCACCCTAAGGAAAAGTAATTATGGTCGTCTATCAGGCGGCCTGGCTACTTATATCAAAATAACAAAAATCCACAGTTTGCAGGAATTACCTCCTCTACTCCCAGCTGTAAACACCATAAAGGCTCAACTAAATTTTAGTGGTAAAAAGGAGGAGGTGTTGCTGATAAATATATACCTAAATCCGAAAGAGAAAAAACAGGATTCAAAAATTCTAATTGAACACCTGTATCAACTGATGAGTACGCACACTACTCCGAACTTCATTTTGTCAGGCGACTTTAATCAACATATTTTAGGTACCACCCCAAATGAAGACATTCAGGCCCAGTCCTTTCATTGGAACATTCCAACTCAATCACATAGCGTCCACGGAAGAACATCTAAGGGCGGCTCAGAGCTGCTAGAAGACCTGGAGCACATGGGCTTAAGGGTGCTAAATGGAAGATTTGTCGATGACTCCCCACCGGCCGCCTCATTTCACTCGGGTCAGGTGACCTCCATAATTGACTATACCCTAGTGTCTCTCTCACTTTTCCAACACATAATAGGCTATTGCCTAGGAGACAAAGGGGATAGCGATCATCGGCCTCAAGAAATCTCAATTTACGCACTACCAGACAAATCAATTCCAAATCCAATTGGAATGTATGCATGGCACACAATAAACCTTAAAAGAATTAAGTCATCTATAGCAAATTCTAGGGAGGTGCTCTTGGCAGCAAAACAACAACTAAATGAGCTCAACCACCACAAGGGAAATCTCACATATATATGGGAAACCTTCACGGCCTTGTTTTCAAACTCTTACTCATCTGTAGTTCAACACTTTCTGCCCAACGACCTAACGGTTGCAGGGAAGGCCACGAGTGCACAGAGGTCTACCTTGAAATGCCTTAAAAAAGCTATAAACAAATTACTAAGGTCATTGAGAATATGCCCGGGGGACAAGGACCTATATCAACAGCTCCGCAAGAGTAAAGCCGAACTTAGGAAACTTAAGTGGGACATTAAAAGATCCAATGAAAATGAATTCTGGGCCAAACTCCATCATGATTCTAAAGGAAGTAACAGTGCCCGATTTTGGGCAACGATAAATAAATACTTACAACCGGCACATGGTGGTTTAATATCACATATAACAGAAAACACTTGGACATCTTTTTTAGAACTTCATTTTAATCAACAGGTATCTGGATTAAATACTCCCAAGGATGACCAGCCTGCACCTCCATCTCAAATTGTGATGACTGTTGAGGTCGAGGCAATTGAAATCGATGCCGTCATGATCAGGGAACAAATCTCCAAAGAGAGGAAAGAAGGAACACCTGGGCCAAATGGGATTCCACCAGCTCTTTTTAAACAAGATCCAGAATACTGGTCAGAAACCCTAGCTCCTCTCTTCAGCTCTGTTAGACAGACTGGGTGTTTGCCCGCATCATGGAAGGGCTCCATTATCTCACCAATTTATAAAGCGGGGGACAAAACCCTACCAAAAAACTACCGTTTGATTGCATTGCTGGATGTAGAGGCAAAATACTTTGCGGGGAATTTATTGACTGAGCTACATGAATGGGCAACAGAGCAAAATATAATTCCCCCTAGCCAAACAGGGTTTTGTAGAGAGACTGGAACAACAACCAACCTTTTAGCAATGTCATTACTCATCGATAAAGCAAAACTAACCAAACAAACTCTCCATTTTTGCTTTGTGGATTTTAAGGCGGCGTTCGACAATGTCAACCGAGCTAACCTCTGGAGGAAATTGGCTCTTTGGGGGGTTCCTCCGTCTCTTTTGAATCTCCTGATAGAATTACACTCCAACACGTGGATACAGGTTAAGCTTGGTAACGGCTCCCACCTTTCGAGGCGCATACTAACAACTAAAGGCCTCAAGCAGGGGTGCGTGCTAGCACCAACTCTTTTTAACCTTTACACAGCAGACTTGACATCAGCCCTCACTGCTTGCAATGCGCATGCCCCTCGAATAGGAGGAAAAATCATTTCCAGCATGTCTTATGCAGACGATGTTGTTTTAACTAGCCACACCCAAGTAGGTCTACAACGGCTACTCATCACATTGCATGGGTACGCAGCCGAGAACTATCTGGAAGTTAACATTGATAAAACTAAAACTCTGACAATTAATGGGAAAAAACGGTCTCATTTTTGGTCTCTTGGAAAAACTGCAATTGCGAACTGCTCTGAGTATAAATACTTAGGTGTCATGATTGATAAGGGTGGCCAATTCTCGAACCAGCTTAAGGCCATCAAGAGGAAAGGGATGGCGACTGCAACAACGCTAAGGCAACTTAAAACAAAACTGACTGGACCAACATTTTCACCATTGCTCCATGTTGCGCTAGCAAAAATTCCATCGTTAATTACTTACGGCAGCGAAGTACTGAGAGGCAGGGACGCTACACTGCTGGATACCACCTTGGCAAAAGCATACAGAGTAATGCTAAACCTCCCGCCATACACCTCGCCAGCACAGATTCGGCTCGAGTTTGGACTAACAAAGCAACTCCTCGCAAGGCGAGGCTCGTACATCAAGTGCTGGCATAAAATCAAGAACTCGGCCAGGAATACACTGAATCACCAGCTCTGGCAGGAACTGTGCAGCACATCCACCTCACCGGCGAAAGCATACCTGGAGGAATCACTGGCCATCACCGGACTAGCCGACCTATGGGAAATCCCAACAACGCACTTGCACTTTAAGCACATCGTAAATAAGGTTATTAAGAAACTTTCTCTCACAGAAGATAAAGCCGCTTTTGCACACAGGAGCCACGCATGGATGACTCTGTGCAGCTACAAATCATTTGGGTCGCAGGCATACTTTGAACTGGGGTATTCCAGGAAGCCAAAAGAAGCCTTTCTAAAATACAGGTTAGGAATCCTGCCAGCCATACCTCATCTTCCACCATGGCTGAGAAAGAATTGCGGGAATTTATGCAGGCTATGCGGAGTTGGAAATGAGGACATTGAACATATAATATGCTCCTGCATTAAGCTAAAAGAGGAAAGAGTAGGCCTCCTAAAAACTCATTTTAATGAACGAGGCATACGTACCCGGAGACAAGCAGTACTTGCATGCTTTGACCCAAGGGACCCACAATTAAATGGGAAGCTTGTTAAGTTCCTGCATCTAGTAGCATCTAAGCAAGGACCAGTGGTACCCTGTGGGAGCACAAATACAACAAAAACCTTAAATCTCCACAAACTGTAACCTGTGCATAGACTCCGGAGGCTCTGAGTAAAATGCAATCATGGACACTCTGCACTTTCGAATTATTCCTGTATGTTTTAATACATAAGAGTTTTAATAGAGTACTGACCGAAAAGTTTAATTAACCAAAATGTTTTATCAGAATGCATTTTTGTAATGGTTTTAATTAATCAAAAACAATACATTTTTACTTACTTACTTACTTGTAAGGGGTATTAAGCACTAAATGAATGCAATCACAATACAATACAATGTGGTAGCACCCACAAAGGTTTCCTAAAAAAACTTTGGACTACCTTAATGTTTATTTTTGCTGCAAATTAAGCACTGACTGTGACGAGACTATGGGTTCCTCTTAAAACTACATCTGCAATTAAAATACAACCCTTTGTTGTGCCTCTTTCACATTACAATGGATTCAACCCATGCCCCCTGTTACAGTGGGTTCCAGGAGGAGTAAAAGGCGTGGAAGCAGGCCCGTTTGGAGCTCAATTGCACGTATTCGTGATGTATACAAAAAAGAGCTGTGCACTGGGTGGGGCTCAAATTTAAAGGGGCTGATATCTTGGTTCAGAGATTACGGCACCATCAGTGTTTCCTATTTAGTAAAGAAATAGTTAATAAAAATGTTAACTGGCTGTGCCCGTTTTCCTTTTATAGTCTTCAAACATTTTTGTAGGAGTAATTGGGAAGAGAGACCAGCTCCTGCTGTATGTGACATTATCATAGTGACTAAGGGCTGATTTAGATCTCGGCGGACGGGTTACTCCATCACAACCGTGAGAGATATCCCGTCCAGCGAAATATTAATCCCATCGGACGTCATGGTATTTGTATTTCAGCGGACAAGATATCAGTCACCGTTGTGACAGATATCCCTCACTGTTGTGACGGAGTAACCCGTCCGCCGAGATCTAAATCAGGCCTTAAATCTACTACCTATTGATGGAAGATCACCCTCTACTGGAGAATGTGGTCAAAGCAGATCATCCTACTGTACCCCCTTGTGGTCAACCTGCTGATTGCAGCATACAGGTTCTATTCAATTATATTTTCCTTAAATGTTCTAGGTTTTCAAGCCTTTGGGTCTTGCAGATAGTAGGAAAACGCTATATAAATACCATTACAGCACAATACCAATTTAGACTGGGTGAGAATTGGTACAGCAGGCCTGTGCTGCCAGGCTCTCTCCATTTTCATAGATCAAATGCCTTCTCTCTTTCACTCCTTTCCCAGCAGAAGTTCCTCCATTACACCGGAAGGCACCTCCCCGAGCCCGATTCTGATTGGTTACACAGAGATGAGGGCTCCCAGCTTTCATCTTCAAACTCCTTTGCTAGATTGAGTTCTAAGAGGCAGTCTCTGCTGTTCATTATCAGCTGATGAAAGGAAAGTCGAGTTATTCCATAGAGCTCGAGTGCCTTCCATTTACTGCTTAATGGCTCTGATTAGCCCATGCAGCCGATTACAGGGGACAAAATGATTTCCCAAACCAAATATATTAAATTTAATACTTCGCTTTTATTGCCTATAATGGACAGAAACTTCCGCTGGAAGAGGCATTTTGTGACCATTTACAAGTTAGTGTTGCTTTGGATTTGCAAAGGAGGGAGGGAGTCGCTTAGGGGTGAGTGACAATGGCAATTACGCTAGTTTTAAAGTCTTCCAGGCACTTGGTCAGCCTCCCAAACTACTCAGCAAAAGAACTTTAAACCTCATGCCAGCCAAACATTCAAATAACGCTAACAATAAGAGTGCATGGCACTGTTTCTATTTCAATTAACACTGAAAATGGCTCTCTGTGCGCAGATGACGTGGACGCTGACACGTTCGCTGGTTGTGTGCCATTTTTATAGCGCCTCATACCACCGAGCAGGCCGCTAAGTGCTCCAATTTACGTTATTTGCACACTACTTTGATTGCTCGTATAGAAACCATGCCACATTATTTATTGCCTCAATCCAAGTGCCTCTTAATCCCGAATTGTTATTTGTGCACATAATTTCACTAACACTTGAATTTTTCCGCACACATTTGGCCAGGTAAAACGGGGAGTTTGTGCAGAGAAAGACTTCAAGGATGGGAAAAAAACAATGCGGTAATTGTGCGGTATCGGCCATTCAGTCCTGTTGAATTTATACTGGGGAGATAAAACCCCACCGGAGGAAACTCACCATGCGGTATTGTTATTTTCTGCCTATTGGTGTTACCGTCACACCTGGAAATAGGGCCTTATTCCAAGCTATGTTCATTGCCAACTCTGCTCGGCAGGAGGCACTGCCTGGTATTACAGAAGGTACCGCGGGCCCTTCAGCAATACTCCCCACACTCCTGCTTTCTGCAACAGGGGTACACTCCAATGAGGTATTGCTAAATTTGCTTTTGGGATTTGCCCAAGGGGAGCGAGGACGACCTTTTGCAAGTTCAAGTGTTATACATTATCGCATCAAAGGGGCATAAATAGGACAGATCAGAGCAAACACCCACAGGTTTTGACTCAAAGCCTCATCTACCAAGACAGCTACTCTGGGTTTTGTGTCAAAACAAATGGCTGCTTGAAACTGGTGTATACAAGCAGAAATGTGTTCATGTCTCAAAAACATACACATTGCATGTGTGCTGCAGTGCATAGCACACGTCTAGTGTGTAGGGTCCTTCTGGGTTTGTTTAGGCATAGAGATTTGTAATAGAGTGCTTGCTTCCAGTACAGATCCTATGCTAGACACCACAAGTTCATCTCTGCACCTTGGTGAGCGGCTGTGCATCACGCAAGGCAGTGCTTAATTTGTAAAAAACTAAGTGTCAGGGCCCTCGCCAAGAGACCAAAGCAGCTTGCATTGCTCATTGCCCCTGCCAGCGCTGCTAATGACTGCACCAGCACAACAACTAATCATCTCATTCCTAAAAGTGTGACAGTACAGACTATTCCAGGCCACTGAAAGCTATAGGAATGGCTCAGACAGCAGGTATTTGTCATTTTAAATGCATAATAAATAACTGTTGTGCTCATTTCAGAAGTAGCAAACAGCACCGCAAGTGGCCGACTGCCATAAGATCTGTTTACTATTAAGTGCCGGTGCTCAGCACCGGAAACCACAAGCACCAGCTTTGTTAGAGCATCTGTGGAGGGGGTGCAGCAGGGCAGTCTTTGTTTATATGTCTCTGCGCTGTTTTCCCCCTTATGCAACTCATTACAGCTAGTTAGGCTGCTGTGCTGCTTTGTGTGAAAAAGTAGTAAATCTTCAGCTGACTGTGTGTCAGTATCTGCCTAAAGGTACCTTGCTTGATGATCCGAATGGAGGGCTCTAAAACCCCTGCTGAGGATTGGTGTAATATGTTACCGTATCCAATCTCATTGGGGTCCTCAGAATCCAGCACAAATGGTATCCACATGCTGACAACTACAGAGCAGTGAGGGAACTGATGCTCTGAGTTTGTTTTGTAGCTGCTCACTTTTCTGAACACGTCCTAATTGACTCGGATTATCCAGAAGAGGTATGTGACCAATGTAGTGTTCTGCTGGACACGTTCTAGTGTCTCACCAGGCACCAGTTTTACCAGCCACTCCTTTGAGGGCTGGCCATACACCCACCCCACACCCTTCCAACACAGTCGCCACAAGTGACGTGGACCTGTTAATAAAAGGGCCCGAGTGCACGAGCTCGTGGCCAGTTCTAAGTACCATACACACTGTGCCTGTGTCACTATTTACTAAGTATGAGGGCCTAGGGCCCACGTTACAACCTCCACTCTAATGCTGTGAGCCCTACATAGCATTGCTAACCCCATATATCATCATTCAGAAGATGCAGAGTTCCAACGTTGGTGCACATTGGACAAAAACACCAGTTGACAAACATTTAACTTTCCCAGGTTCCAGCAGCAGAGATCCCCTACCATCCACACAACTCCTAATAACAACATAAAGCTGCACCTGCTGGAGGGACCCATAAAGGTTGATTTCATAAAAATTCCGGGACTTTACCAAATCACAGGCAGCCGCGGCCCGTGCAGGTAAGAGCGGTGGGGACGGGTCGGGTGATTTCGACGGATGATGACAAGGGAAAATTAAATATTTATTTAATTTCCCCCCATCATCGTCCGTTGAAATTATCCCCCACCCGGCCCCACCCCGCCCCACCACTTCACCGCTCTTACCTGCATGGGCCGCGGC
Organism: Calotriton arnoldi; assembly: GCA_963921515.1. Classification (NCBI taxonomy): domain Eukaryota; kingdom Metazoa; phylum Chordata; class Amphibia; order Caudata; family Salamandridae; genus Calotriton; species Calotriton arnoldi. The sequence goes on along the minus strand of CAWUFW010004874.1, from coordinate 306,265 downwards.
TGATCACAGGAGCCATATTTCTGAGTACTCTCATAGACTTTATTGGACATCAGGAATGGTCAATGGTGCTGAAGACCAATAGCATGACAGTGGTCACTAGGGTACAATACCAGGCACGCAGCCGCCTGGTGCTTGCGTACGTGGGGGTTGTTAACAAACCAAAAGCTAGCTCTGGCAGAGTATCTCCACAGTTGGTGTCATACTGTAGATACATCAATACGGGCCTATTATGGTGATTAGTTGACTGCAGATAGGGTACTCCATCTTTTAACTGAGGCATTGACAATTTCAATCAGAAAGAAAGCTGATCGGAGGATTTCTCATGTAAAAATAGTAAATTTATTTCAGCTTTTTCCTTACTCCATGCTAGGCCATGAGAAGTTTGATAATATTGTTAGCAGCCTTGTGAATCCAAATCTAGGTGTATATAAAATAGCAAGAATAGATGTTCAATAAAAGTGCCATTTAGAATGAGAGTAACAGAGGTGCAGCAGTGGCCACAAAAATCCCTTGTTATGCTGAATTAGACATGAGCACTGGGTAAATTTAGACTGAACTCATTAGGTCTGTGTTTTGACAACACAGCTATCATACAGGCCTATTGCTAACAATGTATATGGAGTGGGCTTTGGGCCCGCCCCTTTCAGCCATTGACCAGCCTTTTTCAGCCATTAGGTTAAGATTTTATCAATCACTTCTTGGCTCAGGCCAGTGGAGTATTCGGCCCAGATTAACTAGATTATCCCGCAGTGCAGCAGCCACAAATGCTGCGCTGCGTGAGAAGGAGGGAGCAGGAGAGTGCCATATTTAAAGAAATATGGCACTCTGCTCCCCTCTCCCTAGCACTGAGGCAGAAATGTGCTGCCGTATGCTGCGGACACACCTTTGCACTATATTGCAAGGGTGTCTCCGTGAGTCTAGCATAGGTTTTTTATCTGGAGGGTACCCTTCCAATACAAAATACTATACTTAGACTAACTTTGAACCTTTTCCCACTTTGTATGTGTGCTGTACAGTGCAGCACACATGTAAAGTCGGAAAAGAAAGGAGAAATGAAAGCATTTCTCCTTCATAGCACCTATTTGAAATGGGCACAGTTTTTTCCGCAAAACCCTGTCTACTATTTTAGGTAAATAGGGTTTTCCATCAAAATCCTTGGGTGGTTGCATGGGAACTCACAAGTGACGTAACAAAACCTGTGGGGGCCCTCCTGCAATGTACATGGAGGGGCCACCCTCCGGACCTACTCACGAGTGCTCAGGCCAAGGTACTGTGCTGAGGGGGCCCCCTGGAGCTCGGGGCCCCCCGCACTGCAGGGGCCTTTGTTAGGCCACTGGAACTCCCATGGATCGCCCCCTGGTGCTAAGTAATACAAAGCAGTGTTGCTTTGCGTTACTTTCAAGTGAAAGTGCCCTGGAAAGTGAATAGGTAAAAAAAGATTTTGTGTTGATTTGCATCACTTTTGTGACGCAAATACGGTCTAAAGTCTTAGTAAATATACCCCTTCATCTCTTACCTTAAGCTGTTGAATGTGTGAGTGCATGTATCTGCCTCCACGCAAGTGCTTGCCCGAACAGCCTGAGGCACTACTTTGTAACTATAGACCTCTGTGTCTGCTCCTGCTGGCTCCCTGCTGTGTGTTCCGCTTATACTGATGTCCTCAGCATAAAAAAGCAATAAAAAGAATGGGCACCACTTCAAACTTTCTGGCTATACTGCATTGGTAGTTTTTCACCCAAAATGAGTGAAATCAGATGAGAAATTACATACCTATAGTGGGTGGGACCCTAAAGGTTCCCTGAGAAATGGGGTATCTTAATTTGGATACTACGTCTTTTTCAGTGTATATGTGTGTGTGTGCGTGTGTGTGAGTGTGTGTGTGCAGAGTGTAATATGCTATTTATTACCCTTGTTCCGTGTGGGGAGGGGCCATGATTAGTGAGAAGCGAAGCCTCAAATCGGTCATGATGCCGCTGCCACGTGAACAATGGAAATAAAATGCATAATATACTCTGTACACGTGCATATATGGTTTATGCTACGGCAATTTCCATGTGCATTTGCTTTAGCTATATGTATTTCACCAAAACCAGGATGCAAGGGGTTACATTTGTGCTGTACGATAAAATCACTTAGTAGAAGTATCATGACTATAAGGAGAGTTGCTTCCCTATGTAAGTAATTATTATTTGGAATCTGTGATTCTGTAAACAGTGTTTTTGTCCTGTCAGTTTTGCTGTGTTGTGCTAATAAGCTGTGCTAATAAACTCGAATTTGATCTGTGCACTGTAGCAATAAATATGTGAATGTTCATTTACTAGTACAATTGCTCTAAATAACGTGCTATTGAGCCACATTTATTTTCACTACCATGGCATAATTAAGTATTTGTGTATATAGGGTGAATTACATACATTTACGAGTAAAAATATCGTAATTCCTTAATATCATCAAAAAACACGTGACTACAAAAATCTTGAGGAACAGAATATTGAAGCTAATTATTTTGTTTTTTTTGCTATATAATATTTTTTATTCAATTTAATATGTATTAGTTACTTTAAACTGTAGGTGTTAATATTGCTTTAAATTTGTTTTGCATTTGAAATGTGTCATTTTCGTAATAAATTATTCTGTACTTTAAAATGTAGTTTACAATTTAGTATCAGGTGGTTGAGTTTGTAGGAGATTAGGGTGGGAAGTTAGTTAAAATATATTTAATTCAATTTTATTGTTAATTATTTTTTATTTGTAGGTTAAATATTACAGTGATTATTATTTGTGTAAATTGTTAAATTGATTAATTTTAATATTAAGAATTTAAGTTTAATTAGTTTGAGTGAATTTAAATTTATACTTTTTTCGAGTAAGTTATAACTTATTAGCAGGCTGTTGGTTTTTTAGGGTACTTGAATGGGAAGTTAATTAAATGATAATTATTTTAATTTTATTGTCTTTTAATTTTATATTTTAATTATGTATTTGATTGATTAATAATTATTTTAATTGTTTATTTGTTATTTTATTTATTTAATTTTAATTTTGTAATGTAAAAGTATATTTTATTTTAATCATTATTATATTTTTTAAACAAATTAAAATTTTAGTAGTGCAGATAGGGTGGGAAGGTATTGAAATAATATGTTTTACATTAATTTATAATTGTATTTAATATTTGCATTGATAATTATCTTATTTTATAATTGTTCACTGAATGTTAAATCTAACCCATTGGTAGAATAACACTGTCCCTACTGTTGCTTAAGTTGGAGTAGGAAAATAAATCTACCCCCTCCAAAGTCCAACATGTTCCCTATTGTTGCTCAGACTTCAGTGGGAATAGTAAATATAATCCTTTGGAAGTCAAACACTTTGCCTAATGTTGCTTATACTGATTTTATGTTAAATATTTGTAATAGTATTGTGTTATAATATTTATTTATTTGTTTTTTTGTAATGTTTATTTTATTTTTCAAAAGTCCTTTTGTATTTCAATTTATTTTGATATATTTATTATATTATGTATTATCATATTTTTATTATGCTTTTATTTTTACAGTTACTATCTTCCTAATTTTTTCTAATTGTTACAATCTTATAGTATTTTTTCATGTATAGATATTTTCTAAATATTTACTTTAAAGTATTATACAAATTGTTCAATTAATGCTCATGTTTTTTAAATGTGTGTACATACATACACATATATATGTATATAGATATATATATGTCTATATATATTCACGGAAAAAACCAAAGGTTTCAGAGACGTTATAGTTAGGCTGACATTTTACTCATACAAAACCAGAGAAATTCAGCCGTTCCAGTTAGCTGAGCTAACTAGAACTCGCTCCCCTGCAATGTACTGCTGATGAAGTCACATATTACGTCACTCATGACATGGTCAGTGACATCACTCATGACATCACTGATGACATCTCAAATGACATCACTGATGACATCATCCACATAATCTCTGATGCACCTACTCACACCCCAATATAACCTTTCATACACCCACCCCAAATTTCAGACTACCATTCTTGAAACCATTGACATACCAAGGCCAGTACGTACATACCCACTCACTCATTCATAGGTCTACACACACATCCACTCACTCACCCATACAGCCACTCATACACCCAGTCACTCACCAATACAACCACTGATATATCCACCACACACTACGAACACGCCTTCACGACGCCGGGATCCAAGAGAAGGCCCTGGACTGGACCACATCCTTCCTTTCCGGCAGAACACAAAGCGTCCGCCTCGCCCCCTTCCGATCCAAGGCCACCAAGATCATCTGCGGCGTAACCCAAGGCTCCTCCCTCAGCCCAACGCTGTTCAACATCTACATGGCACCCCTCGCCCACGTCGCCCGACAGCACAACCTCAACATCATCTCCTACGCCGACGACACCCAGCTGATCCTCTCCCTCACCAAAGACCCTCACACCGCCAAAGCCCACCTCCACGAAGGAATGAAGGCCGTCGCCGAATGGATGAGGACCAGCCGCCTGAAGCTGAACTCGGACAAGACGGAGGTCCTCATCCTTGGTTCCAACCCTTCAGCCTGGGACGACTCCTGGTGGCCAACATCACTGGGAACAGCCCCGCCACCCACCGACCACGTACGCAACCTAGGGGTCATCCTCGACCCCACCCTCTCCATGACTAAGCAGGTCAACGCCGTTTCCTCATCCTGCTTCAACATCCTCCGAATGCTCCGCAGGATCTTCAAGTGGATCCCCACCGAAACAAGAAAAACAGTCACCCAGGCCCTCGTCACCAGCAGGCTGGACTACGGAAACGCCCTCTATGCAGGAACGACGGCTAAGCTCCTGAGACGGCTGCAACGCATCCAGAACGCCTCTGCACGTCTTATCCTCGACATCCCCCGACGCAGCCACATCACACCCCAACTGAGAGACCTGCACTGGCTCCCTGTCAACAAGAGGATAACCTTCAAGCTCCTCACCCACGCACACAAAGCACTCCACAACTCTGGACCAGCCTACCTCAACAGACGACTCAGCTTCTACACCCCCACCCGCCAGCTCCGCTCGACCAGCCTCGCCCTCGCCACAGTCCCCCGCATCCGGAAACGACCGCCGGCGGCAGATCCTTCTCCCACCTCGCCGCCAAGACCTGGAACACCCTCCCCACCAACCTCCGACAGACCCAAGACCTACTGGCCTTCAGAAGACTCCTCAAGACCTGGCTCTTCGATCAGTAGCAGCACCACCCCCCTCTTCCCCCAGCGCCTTGAGCCCCTCGCGGGTATGTAGAGCGCTTTATAAGTGACATGATTGATTGATTGATTGATCCACTCATTTACCCTCATACAGACACTCACACACCGTTAGTCACCCATAGAGCTACTCACACACCTAGTCACTCACCAAAAGAGTCAATCACACTGCCACTTACTCACCTATACAGTTATACACACACCACCTCACTTTTTCATACAGATATTAACACATACTTACTCTCCTATACAGTCACTGACACAAGCACACACTCACCCATACAGCCACTCTCACAATCACTCACTCACACATACAGCCACTTATATACTCCAACACTCACATATAGTGCTTTTCACATATGCAGTTACTCACCCATATACCACTGAGACATCCATTCACTCACCGATACAACCATATGCACACTCACTCACCCATACAGCTCCTCACAGAGGCACTCATGAACCCATTCACCCAGGGATTCACCCACTCACACATCCATGCAGGGAGCCACACACCCCCTCACCCACCCACACAGACACTCAGGCACCCATACAGGTACTCAGAAATCTAATCAATAACCCATATAGACACCTATGAACCTACTCATCAACCCATGCAGCCACTTACACACCAACTTACAGACTGATACAGACATTCACATAGATTAATCACTCACCCATACATTCACTGAGACACGTATAATCACTCAATTATACAGTCAGTCACGCACCCACTAAATCATTCATACACACACTCATACACCCACTCATTCTTCAATACACCTTGGTGTAGTGCATATATATATATATATCTATATATATATATATAGATATATATATATATATATAACATTCTTAAACTTTTTAGAAACACACAGTCACTGGATGATGTCATCAGTGATGTCATCAGTGATGTCATTTGAGATGTCATCAGTGGTGTCATCAGTGATGTCACTGACCATGTCATGAGTGATGCATTATGTGACATCCTCAGCAGTGCATTGCGGGGGCGCAAGTTATAGTTAGCTCAGCTACCTATAATGGCTGAATTTCTCTAGTTTTGTACGAGTGAAATGTCATCCTAACTATAACGTCTCTGTAACCTTTGTTTTTTTCAGTGAATTTCTAAGGTTTTTTAAATGCTAATTCCTAACTTTAACGTTCCTGTAACCTTTGTTTTTGTTCTGTGGATTTCTAAGATTTTTTAAATTCCATTTTGTAACTATAACGTCCCTGTAACCTTTGTTTTTTTTTGTGAATTTCTAAGGTTTTTTAAAATTCTATTTGCTAAATATAACGTCCCTGTAACCTTTGTTTTTTTGTGTGAATTTCTAAGGTTTTTTAACAAGCAGTCACGTATCTAGAGTGGTGGAGAAAGGGGCTGGACCTCCAACCAGCTCTCAGGAATTCCGCTGCGTAGGACTTACAGGAGGCACCAGGAGGGTGTTTTGGCCCCCAAGGTCCCTCTGGAGCCAAGGGGACTTTATCCCCCAACTAGTAGTGTGCAGGGAGGCACATTTGCAGAGTGGTGGAGAAAGGGGGCGTGGCCTCTGCCAACTTCTCAGCAATCCTGCTGTGTGGGACCTACTGGAGGTAACAAGAGGGGTAGTTGGCCCCAAAGGGCATCCTTGGGGGCCAACTACCCCTCCTATTACCTCCAGTAAGTCCCACACAGCAGAATTGCTGAGTTCTGATAGCAGGCCACGCCCCCTTTCTCCACCACTCTGCAAACACGCCTCCTGGCGTGCTGTTGTTTGGGGGATTACTGGAGGTAACAGGTGAGCTACTTGGCCCCTAAGGACCCTCAGCAACGAAGGGGACTTCATCCCCCAACCAAGAACGCGCCAGGAGGCGTGTTTGCAGAGTAGTGGAGAAAGAAAGCAGGGCCTCGGCGAGTTGCCGGCTTCCGTTTTTTTTATTTTGGAAGGGGGGCAGTGTGGCCCCCCCTTCCCTTTACCCTTTTGGGCCCCGGGGACCCCATTCCCCGGGGACTGACCCATTTTAAATTTCTGTAATATAATAAAACGGGAGAGGGGGCCGCGCGGCCCCCCTCCTGAGGCCGATTTTTACCCCGGGGACCCCATCCCCTGGGGCTGGGCCTTTGTTTCTTTATTTATTTTGAAAGGGGAGGGGGCTGTACGGCTTCCTCCCGAGGGCAATTTCGGCCCCGGGGTCCCCAACCCCCGGGGCCTGGACATTTTTTTTGTTTATTTTTTAAGGGAGGGAGGCCGCGTGGCCCCCTTTCCCTGGGCCAGTTTTGGCCCCGGGGACCCCATTCCCCGTGGCCTGCCCTATATTTTATATATTTTTTTTAATTTTGGAGGGGGGCCACGTGGCCCCCCTCCTGAGGCCAATTTCAGCCCCAGGGACCCCCTCCCCCGGGGCCAGGCCTTCTTGTTTTTAAAAAAAAATTAAAATGGGTGGGGGGCCTGCCCGGCACCCTACCTGGGCCATTTTATGCCCCGGGGACCCCATCCCCCGGGGCATTGCCATGTCCTTGGGGCCTGCTGGGGGAGCCCCAATTCCGCCACGGTCCCTGCAAGCTCCTCGCCTCCTGCGGGAGCCGGCATTGCTTCTGGACAGAGGGAGCTGCAAACATGCAGGCCCCTCTGCCCAAAAGCAATTCTGCTTTGCTTCATGGAAGCGAGGGTATTTTTCATGCTCTTGCTGCCATGAAGCGAATCAGAGTTTGCTATGGCATGGCGGGAGCACATGCGCACTGCTCCTGCCATGCCAAAGCAAACTGCAATGTCCGGGGGTGGGCACCCCGGGACATTGCTGGAGCCGGCCCTGGGGGGGTGGCGGTCCCCAGCACCATGGAGGGCTCCTGCAGGGGGGGTGCGCGGCCCCCCTCCCATCTACTTTGTAGCCCCAGGGAGGTGGTGGTCCCGCGGCTGGGGGGGGCATGTGGCAGCCCGCATTACAATACATCAGCCCCAGGAGGGTGGCGGTTCCCAGCGCTGAGTGGGGGGGGGCTGTAGCCCCCCCCACACATGTTGAAATCTTGCCTTGGGAAGGTGGTGGTCCCCGGGGCAGCGGCATTACAACACTTCAGCTCCAGGGAGGTGGCGGTCCCCGGGGCTGCATGGGGGGGGCTGGAGCCCCCCCCACACTTGTTAAAATCTTGCCCTGGGAAGGTGGTGGTGCCCGGGGCTGCGAAAGTGCATGGCTTCTGCAATTAATGAACATAGCTCCAGGGAGCTGGCGGTCCCCGGGGCTGCGTGGGGGGGCTGGAGCCCCCCCAAGCATTGTATTATAAATATAGCCCCAGGAAGGTGGTAGTCCCCGAGTCACAAGATGGCTGCCAACACTTCCTGGTTTGAAGTGTTGGCAGTAAATCAGATGGCAGGCTCAAGATCGGGAGGGTTTGCAGATCCTCCGCGTACATATTTGTATATCTGAGAAATGTTTAAATTTACCAGGAACTTTTGAACAGATTTACACTATTTAACAAAAAGAGTGCACTCTGGACCAAGAGCTACCTTTCTGCCAAATTTGGTGTAATTCCATTCAGCAGTTCGGGCTGTAGATGCGTCAACAGTTTCCTATGGAAATTAACATGGAGAAAAATCATTTTGGGGTCCCCCTTTTTCTCGACCCCCGCTTGACATATCACCCCAAAACTTTCAACACGGCAGCTGACCTGACCGCCCCATCAGTTTTGAAAATGTCTCGAATATTCGTCAAACGACGCCAAAGATATTGGCAAATCAAAAAACGTTTTTCCTAAGGAAACTAGGTCCTAACTATAACTGCAACGCAGCTCTCTGGTGCTTACTGGAGGTACCTGGTAGGCTAGTTGGCCCCCAGGGACCCTCAGGACTCAAGGGGAATTAATCCCCCAATTTACAATGCGCCAGGGGATGCGTTTGCACAGTGGTGCAGGGAGGGGGCGGGGCCTGATATAACAAGTTAGCAATCTTGCTGTGTGGGACTTACAGGAGGTAATAAAAGGGGTAGTTGGCCCCCAAGGTTGATGTTGGGGGCTAACTACCCCTCCTGTTACCTCCAGTAAATCCCACACAGTGGGATTGCTAAAAGGTGTTTGGAGGCCACGCTCACCTTTCTCCACCACTCTGAAAACGAGACTGCTATAGTTAGAAATTAGCATTTAAAAAAACATAGAAATTCACTGAAAAAACCATAGGTTTCAGGCACGTTATAGTTAGAAATTAGCATTTAAAAAACCTTAGAAATTCACTGAAAAAAACCATAGGTTTCAACACGTTATAGTTAGAAATTAGCATTTAAAAAACCTTAGAAATTCACCGAAAAAACCATAGGTTTCAGGGACATTATAGTTAGTTGGACTTTTCACTCGTACAAAACCAGAGAAATTCCGCCGTTCTAGTTAGTTCAGCTAACTATAACTCGCGCCCCCGCAAGGCACTGCTGATGACGTCACATATTACATCATTCATGACATGGTCAGTGACATCACTGATGACATCACTGATGACATCTCAAATGACATCACTGATGACATCACTGATGACATCATCCACATGAAAATCTGATGCACCTCCTCACACCCTAATATAACCTTTGATACACCCACTGTAAAATACAGACTACCATTTTCGAAACCATCGACACACCTATACCAGTTACTACATACGCACTCACTGATTCCTAGGTCTACACACACATCCACTCATTCACCCATACAATCACTCATACATGCAGTCACTCATCAATACAACACTATCATATGCACTCATACACCTATACAGACACTCACACACCACCACTCATCCAGAGTTACTCACACACCTAGTCAGTCATGCAAAGAATCAATCACACTTCCATTTACTCACCTATACAGTTATACACACACCACATCACTTATTCATACAGAAACAAACGCATACTTACTCTCTTATACAATCACTGATACAAGTGCACACTCATCCATACAGCCACTCTCACAATCACTGACTCTCACGTATAGTCATTTATATACTCCAACTCTCACATACACTGCCTTTTACATATGTAGTTACTTGGACATGTACCACTGAGACATCCATTCACTCACCAACACACCCATACACACACTCACCCACCCATACAGCTGTTTCCACATGTACTCTTGAACCCATACACCCAGTGAATCAACCACTCAAACATCTATGCACAGAGTCACACACCTCCCACCCACCCACATACACACTCAGGCACCCATACAAATACTCAGGCAACCAATCGATAGCCCATATAGACACTCATGTAGCTACTGACCAACCCATGCAGCAGCTTATACAACAACAGACAGACTGATACAGACATTCACACAGTTTAGTCACTAACCCATGCATTGAGTAAGACACATTTAATCACTCACTTAAACAGTCAGTCACGCACCTACTAAATCCTCCATCAAGACACTTATACACCCACTCATTCTTCAATACACCTTGGCATATATATAAAACATATTTAAACTTTAAAGAAACACACACTGGATGATGTCATCAGTAGCCCTGGGCTGAAAACTACGCTACGCTCGCGTAGTTTGCGCAACTACGCGCTACGCGAATTGCACGTAGCACAGTGCAAAAACGCATAGCGTAGCGGGCATTTTTTGCTTGCTCGCGGTCCTCAACGTCAAGTTGGCGACCGCGAGCGAGCAAAATGACATCCCGGCGAGACTTTTTCCTCGTTCGCGATCAGCAACATCAAGTTGCTGATCGCGAGCGTGGAAAATAAACCTCCCGGCGAGATTCTCAACGTGGGGAGGTCAGGTTTCTCATTGCGAGTGGTCGCGTATGCTCGCGATGAGAAACTACCAGTCTGCGTTGAGAAAACTGCCGCTCGAGTACAAATCTACTCGAGCGGCAGAAAACGACCGCTTGCACTGTGCAAGATGCCGTTTGCAATGATTGCACAGTGCGTACAAGCATCCGGCACTGTGCAATCATTGCGAACAGCATTTCCTACCGCACTACGCAGTTCGCGTAGTGCTATGCGTGGCTCGCATAGTGCGAAGTGCACTTCGCGTAGCTACGCGTAGCGCTACTACGCGAACTACGCCCAGGGTTAGTCATCAGTGATGTCATCAGTGATGTCATCAGTGATGTCATCAGTGATGTCACTGACCATGTCATGAATGATGTAATATGTGACGTCATCAGCAGTGCATTGCGGGGGCGCGAGTTATAGTTAGCTGAACTAACTATAACGGCAGAATGTCTCTGGTTTTGTACGAGTGAAATGTCCAACTAACTATAACGTCCCTGAAACCTATGGTTTTTTCGTGAATTTCTAAGGTTTTTTTAAATGCTAATTTCTAACTATAACGTGCCTGAAACCTATGGTTTTTTCAGTGAATATATATATATATATATAGACATATATATATCTATACACATATATATACAGACACAATTAAATTACAGCTTACAACCACTCATATTTATTTATTGTTAGCAAATTAAAAATATATTACTTCAAACCAATATATATTTTAAAAATCATATTCGTACCTAATTTTTGCCGATATTCTGTTCCGTGATATATTTGGAACAATGTCATACAACCATATATCGAGATTAACCAGATGCCACAGCGCTGCTCCCGCTACTGACAATCTAATTTTATAGTTTTATTTTGATAGTTTGTGATGCCGTTTCCACATTCATATCTGGCGCTGATAATGTTTTTCCTCAAGATTTGAAGTTGCTTGTCCTTGCTGAAAGCTGTCGTTGTGACAGTACTTATACTGAACATTCAACTTTAGTGCTGTCTGTGCGCTGCATTGTTTAGTTCTAAATATTATCTACCATCTTCAAAGAAGAGTTTATTTTTGCACCATAACATTACCTGCTGATGAATTGCTGTAGTACTGTTAAGAGACTGAGGGCATGATGCATACCTGCCAACTTACATAATAATTTCACCGTGTGAGGAGGGGGTTGGGCCTGGTGCTGAGAGCTAACTCAGAGGTACTCTGCCCCTCACCAACCCCACCCCCCCACATGAAAAAAAGCAAAGGGTCATCAAGGCTGTCGTTGATGTCCTGGGGCGTTTTCACACCTTTTAATGGACTTCGGCTGTGTACTGCCTCTGAAAACGAGCTGTGTTCTGCATGAACAGAGCATCATTCTTCACAGTAAATTTCAAAATATGCATTCCCTGCTTCGTTAAAGAGCTTAATATATTCATTGTTTGCAGGAGGCAGGGAAAACATAACACTTCACCTCAAAGGTGCATACTTGAATTGATTGATGCTCTTTTTAGGTCAGCGCATGAGCATCCAACATGGATCTTCTTCATGCAGATCCCAGATTTTCAATAAACATAAGTCACTGCAAGGATTATGGTGGCCATGCCATCACCAGTAAGTGATTGAGGGATTAGGTTTACTCTTAAAGGAAAACATGAAGACAGAAACTACTAAGGGCGACAGCCTTAAACTAGAAGAGTTTGTGGCAGCAATGTAGTTAATTTGTCGGGAAATCAATACAACTGCAAATCAGTGCACATGCGCAGGACATTACAAATTTAACACCAAAAATAAGATAAATTGGCATCTGGCAAATAATGAGAAGGGCAACATTTTTGACAAGATAATCATAGAAACGTTATGCCCATATGGAAAGCAGACCCCTCTCCATTAGCGTAGTGCCACTCATAAAGGCACCAGCGAATAGGAGTTTGGCCTGATACAACAAGATGACATTCACAAAAAGGGGTTGTAAACTATGCACTTGCTTTGTGCGAAATTAATCTGGTTTTGCGAACCAACCTTTGTACTTATAGGTTATTTCACAAAATGCTGAATCGCAGGGGGTTGCAGAAAGACACCTGTCTAATTAATATTCATTAAGTAGGTCGCAAATTGGGAGCCCATGCTGGTGGCAACAATCACAGGGATGGTGGCCTGAAAGGGACAGCAGACCACAATCCCTGTGATTACTTTCCAAAAGGGAAACCTTTTTTTAAAGCAGGCCGAGTTTCTTAAAGAAACCGGTGTGCATTTTAAAAAAAGTTTTCCTTTGTGGAAAATAACAACGAGAGCAGATTGCTGCTCCGATTGACAAAGGGGAAGGGGTCCCAAGCGGATCGCTTATGAATCAGTTACAACCCCAACTTGGGAGTCAATAAATGGTCAATGGTTTGTGACTGGAATTAAGGTAGCAAACCACTGATATATCAGGGTACAATTCTTGTTTGGGAAGGGACACCCCAAAAACTCTTCTTCCAAATAGTGATTGTAAAACCGTTTTTAAACCCATTTAGCAAATCGTAAAAACCTGTCTGAGACGCTAAATGGGCTTAGTACATCAGAAAAAGCTTTTTACTGGTAGTAAACCCTCTGATTTAGCAAATTGGTGGGTGTGTGACCGATAAAACGATCTGTACAGCAGGCCTCAAGAGGCTAGACGGGGTAAGGTAGCTGAGCTCTCTTTGCCAATGATTACTGTCTGTTCCTAACCTCACTATGCAGCGTCTGAGTGGATGGAAAACATCTCCCTTGCCAGAAGAAATGGCCTCTCAGTAGCTGTGTTCATAGGCATCTGCAAATGTATGATTCCGCTCCCTGGGAGCACTCACCATTAAAGAAATAATCTGGTTGCATGAGTTGCTGGGAGGGAATGTTTATTAAATGGGCGTTCCCACTTAGGGGCCGATTACGATGTCGTCTGGAAACTCTTCCAACCGAATCGGTTTTGGAATCGTTTTCGACCGAATCAGGTTCTGCGAGTCCTACCGAACGATTACGATACTTCCGGACATTGTTGGGTTGGACTCGCATTGACTTCAATAGGAGCCTGTGTTCCAAACGAGAACACAGGCTCCCATTGACAAAAGGGGTGGTTGGGGAAAACCTTGCACCCTGTGGCAGGTCCCCCATGGTGCCTGCCACACTGTGCATGCATGGGAAGGGGGGACCCATGGGTACCCCCACGGGCTCGATTCGGAGGGCCTCGGGTGAAGGGGGGCCTGCTACAGGCCCCCAAAGTCAGATTCCGACTGCCAATCAATGTCGGCACAACCGAATTGGAAAGGCTGTCCAAATCTGACATCCTAATCGCTCAGGTGGAAACGTGGTCCGTAGACCGCTATGATTCGGCTCTGAACTACTCAGTTACTCCCAATGCCTTTCGGAACCGGGTCGGACAGTTCGAACACTTTACAGCCATCGAAATCGGTCGTTGGGAAACGTGTCCGAGTCGGTCGGAAAGGCGGGTTCCGAATAGGATTCGGATTAATCGAATGCCGTTCGGAGCCTTTCCGGACGACATCGTAATCGACCCCTTAGAATTAAACTATACCTACTAGAATTCACATAATGGATGACCAAATGCACAGTCATAGTTCAGTCACATGACAAATTCCAACATGAATATTACTTCAGCACAGGACTCTGCTAACAGCTAAGCTGTGGAAATTATATTGGTTTAACCATATATATAGGAAACTATTTGATCACTGAAGATATTTCATTACTTTTATAAAACTCTATTGGACACTCATAATGGTAAATATAGGTAAATTTAATTGTGATAATGCTGTGTTTTTTAATTTAAAATGTCAACCTCTTTCGAGCTCTGTTAACCAAGCAGAAACGACTAGGAATTCTTTTTAATATGTCTGAGTCTAGGTTTATCGTCTTCAACACTGGCGCCCTAGAGACACAAGAACCTAAGCGAGGCCACTAGGCCCACCACATAAAGACTCCCTTCTTGTTCATCTTTAGCCAGATAAAGATGAGCAATCCAATCTAAATAAGAGGATTAGAACCAGGGCCACTGGAATTATGGGATTGTGCGGCTGCAATGATTATCACATAAATATAGATTTGCCGCATTTGCCACATAATCCATAATCTGCGGCATAATCTGCAGATTTAAAAAAAAGTTACAAAAAACGCCGCAACACATGTTGCTGAGCAGTGGAAGGCACTTTGCAAACATTGACTGGTCACCTTTCTGTAGCTTATTGCTATATTTGGGTGCGAAACTGGTACTAAAGAGGTGCAACTAATGCCCAGACAGAGTTAACAAGTTTAAAAAGGACGAAATAATGAAGTAAGACTATGACAAAATATGCTGCATAATGCTGCATAATTTGGCTTTTTTGCCACATAATTTACTGAACCCTGCCCCATAATTTGTCCCTCTCCTGCTGCATAATTCCAGTATAGCAACCAGTGGCCTTGATTATAACTTAGAAGTTGATGGAATAATACAAATCCTAGACCACAGCTTTCATTCCGTGTTGCCTCATATTTCCTTCGTTCTTGGCAAAAAAAGTTGGCGCCCAAGAGAATGGGAAGTTTTCATAAGTATCCACTACCTGAAGTGCTGTGTCCCTGTGATTCTTCTTTGGGCGCCACGCGGGCCCACCAAGGACCACTACAAACAGGACAAAGCATGTAGTAAATAGGCACTATGGACAGTATAGTAGCGAAGACTTCAGGAATTGTACCAGGATTCATAGCAATACCATAAAAAGATGCTCTAACAGCCAAGAATTCAAAATCTTCGAAGTTCATTTAAAAGAAGCCTGAGGTGCAGTACAAGCATACTACATAATGGGATGTACTTTATAGGAGACTCTAGCTACACTTAAGCATTGGATTAATCATTCTTATGCCGATCTATAAAAGTCCTACTTAGAAAATACTGTATCATCATTCAAGGGATCTTTTGCTTTGCACTGTGACTTACCTAATAAGCTGAAAGCCATTGGGATTGCATGTTTCTCTTTCTTTAGAGGACAGCAGGTTATATTGGGTGTTGTAAATTGGGTTACTGGTTGCCTGGGGTGTGAGCCCTTGTCAAGCAGCAACCACAACGCTAGTCAGGGTAAGGCACAAACAAACCCCAAATTAACCTGTGCTCAACCCCCTGGTAGCTTTGCACAGAGCAGTCAGGCTTAACTTAGAGGCTTAAAAAGTATTTGTGTAACACTTCAAACAGTGAAACTGTGAAAACACCACACAAAAAGTGTTAGTTAAAAAAAAATAGGTTAGAAACATAGAGCTTAATTTTATTAAAAAATAAAAAAGACAAAAATGACAAAAATCCAATCAGTAGAACTGGAGTTATGAATTTAGAAAGAATAATCTGCCATATAGTGCCTAAAAGCATAAAGCGCCATCCATGGCTATCTGGTCACGCTAGACCAGGTCGAAGTCAAAAGTTCAAGCCCACCGCGTTGGAGCACAGGTTAGATACAGTCCCAGATTAGTCCCACTGAAGATTTACCTTCTCAAGTTTTGTGCCAAGAGTCCCGTTCACGTCGGAGAGGGTCGCGAGGAGGGCGTCGCAGGAGGCAGTCGGCGTGTCGCAAAGAGCAGGATGGACGTCGCGGGTGGGCGGGCTGGTGCTTCACATTGGCGGGATGCTGCTGTGGAGACGGGCTGGCGGCGGCGCCAGGTGACTTTCGATGCCAGCGTCATGGTATTGGTGCGAATGGGCCCGTTCGCAGTCGTGACGAGCCCAAAAGCTTGGTTTTGAGAGCTCAAGAGCCACACCAATGGTCCAGGACCTGAGATGCACTACTTGGGGTTTAGGAACCCGCTGAAGATGGGTACAGG
This sequence comes from Calotriton arnoldi, assembly GCA_963921515.1. NCBI lineage: Eukaryota > Metazoa > Chordata > Amphibia > Caudata > Salamandridae > Calotriton > Calotriton arnoldi. The sequence goes on along the minus strand of CAWUFW010004874.1, from coordinate 289,457 downwards.
AGCTGTTGTGGAACCTGAGGGTCAGATCAGGAGGTCAGCATACTAGCCCTTGAAGTCCTTCTGGGGTCCTGGGTTCAAGATAAAGTTGCAGGTCCAGGTCGTCTTCACCAGGCAAGAGGGCAGCAGGTCAGCATAGCAAGGCAGGAGTTCCTTTAGAGCCGCAGTCTAGCAGAGTGGCAGTGCTTGTAGCAGCACAGCAGTCCTCCCTGGCAGAGTATCCACAGGTCCAGAAGTGTACTGCAGTGTTGGTGTCTGAGGTCCTTCTTTTATACACAATTGTGCTTTTGAAGTGGGAAGAAGCTTCTAGAGACATGCCTTTGAAGTGCACAGATGCCCTGCCTTCCCTGCCCTGGCTCCAGACTAACTACAGGGGGTATGAGGCCCTTTATGTGGAGACAGGACACAGCCTATTCAGATGTGAGTGAGGCTGGGCCCAGCTCCTCCTTCCCATCCTGCCAGTGAAGGCCCATGCAGTCACACCTAAACTCCCATTGTGTGTGGCTGTCTAGGAGAACTACACAAAACCCAACTCCTAACTACACCCAGTCATGTGACCAGAGACAGGCTGCAGGCACCAAATGGCTAAGGCAAGAAAATGGCAACTTTATAAAAGTGGGATTTTCAGAATTGTAATTTAAAATCCGACTTCGGCATAAACTACGATTTGAAATTAGGATTCCAGAGACACCAAACTCGACCCAGTAATCTCTTCCTATTTGGAAATTACACTTTTAAAATATAATAAGACAGCTTCAATATTATCCTATGGGAGAGATAGGCATAGCAGCAGTGATAAACACATTCAATTGTTTTTCACTACCAGGACATACAAAACTTAAAAGTACATCTGCAGCTTTTTAAATGTACTGCACCCTTCCCTCTGGGCTGTCCAGAGCCTAACCTTGGGATGACATCTGTATTAAAAAGGAAGGTTTTGGCCTGGCAAAGGTTTATTTTGCCAGGTCAACATGGCAGTTTAAACTGCACACACGGACACTGCAATGGTAGGGCTGAGACATGTTTGAAGGGCTACTTAAGTGGGTGTCACAATCAGTGCTGCAGGCCCACTAAAAGCATTTAATTTAATGCCCTGGGCACGTGTTGCACTTTACTAGAGAGTCATAAGTAAATTAAATTTGCCAATTGGGTATAAGCAAAGAGCACAAGCACTTTAGCTCTGGTTATCAATGGTAAAGTGCCAAGAGAAAATGTATCGTTCCTAGGTAATAGAGAAACAAGTCACAATAATTGTGCTGAACAATAGAAAGACAATGAGGACAGACAATAACAACATAGATAAAAACTGTGATTATTTATTTAATTAATATTCATATATATAGAACACATCACGAAAATATTTTCAATAAAAAACAAATTATAAATAACATATGCATTCATGTACTCTGATACATTCATAAAACATACATCAAATTTAATAAAATACAAAGTACATATATAAAATTCCAAAGTGGCAACAGATAGATTTTCGACGCGCGTTTCGGCGCACGTAGCGCCTTCGTCAGGAAAAGAAACAACCACCTACAAATTAATAAATAAAAACATGACTGAACCTTCATTGTCATACTTTCTACAACATTTACAATAATAATAATAGTGATACATTTATATGTGCCTTCTAATATAACTACAAAGAAAATAGACCAAAGACCAAAGTACCCCTATAGATAGAGTTAATTAAAATACAGAATGAGAAAAAATTATAAATAAAGTGCATGAAAGAAAATGGAAAAATTTAAAAATAAATAAAGTGCAAAAGAGCTACTCCCAAAACCAATTTCCAATAAACTTGAATATAGGCTTACTTGAAGAATGATGCGGTTCAACAAAGATAAACGAGGCTTGGTCACTCGTTATTATGTTATGCGATGGAACATCTGCAATAACATTTATAATACAAATTGATAAGACTATTTCCAAATATGTCGATATATATGCATGAAGCGCATTATATATCGTATTTCGTATCTAATTCTAGATGGAACAATTTTATAATCTAAACGAATGTATAGTGCTTACCGATAAATAAAACATGTAGGAACCGATGTCAACATTCAGATGAAAACGTACACGACGGTACTGTTAAAATATTAGTTAGCATGTGAATAAAACCAATTTTATAAGATAAACGAAGTAGAGCAGACCTTACTTTCTCTCAATACTGACAAAGGTCACGTCCTAAGAAAAAACATGAAAGTAATGTCATCAATCTAAACATACCGACTACAAACAAAAATGTGAGTCAAAATTAATGACATGATACTGGAAAAAAAATATATATATATATAGCACCTACTTGTATGTACAGTGATCCTATGGTTTGACAGTTTCTAAAAGAAAAAGCAGGCGGACAAAAGAATATTTAGAAAAAAGGAAGGGGCAGCCCTATATCCTAAAAGCGATGAGGAAGATTAAATCTCACAGGAAAAGCTACCATCTAGAGAACAACTTACTTGTGTAAGGATGCCGCCGCGTATAAAACGTCTGGCGTTCTGTCGAGCGAGATTCGCTTCTAAAAAACGCTCGTGGGAAATCGGCAATTTAAACACGGAAATCAAATGCCTATTCTGGTCATGTGATGTAGGGATAGCGAATACCAGGAAAGCTTTCTGGTATCGGTTCATACCGTAGGTTAGCCAATGCAGAAAGCGGTCTCTCTCTCAGGTTAAGACACTATGAACAACCGGAGGTGGCTAGAACGCTAACCTCTATCTTAATCGGAAGTTCAATTGGATAGTTATTTACAGGTTGCGGGAAACAAGTTCCGGTCATATGATGTCGAGCTATGAAGTAAGAAGATAAATCCTAATTTTATTTCTTAACGTAAACTATCTACGAAGAATACACTCTTTATTTAATATTGTAAAGATATGTGATGATAGCGTCATTAATCATGAATGAAAATTAAAATTTGAATGCTCGACCACAACTAACTTCTAACGCTCTTGAAAATAGCAGTGGTAATGTAACGAGATAAACTCTGCTGATTATATGATGGAAAACTGAACATGAATGCATTAAGCATTGAGAAAACCCATACAGAATATAAAACATGTTCTGATAATCAGGGAGTATTGCGCAATGATAATGACAAAAAGACCCTAACTAAATTCTAAGTGGATTTCATAGACGTTGCAATTCAGATGAAATAGGTCAGACTGGAGGGCAGAATTCAATATAGTATATGAGGATTAAATAATAGCGTTCTCCCAGGGTATATCGCTGTTTAATCCACATTTGTAAGTATTAAGAGAGAATATCCAATAAACCTCTCTTTTTTACGAATTGCCAATCCACCTTTCTCATCTGGTAATCTGATCTTTTCTAAAATTCTCCACTGCATTTCCTCTGGTTTGTGGTTAAACTCTATATAATGTTTAACTAGAGGTGCTACCAGTTTCTTAGTTCTAATAGATGAACGGTGTTCTGTAAGTCTAGTTTGGATAGCTCTGGAAGTTTCACCTACATATCCCAATTGACAGGGGCACAAAATCAGATATATGACATTTTGAGTCTTACAATTCCATAGCTGATGAGCTTGTATGGCAAACCCATTGTGTTCAAAGTGTCGCCTGTCATCACGGTGGAACATGATTTACAGGTAGAACATTTAATGGTGCCTCTGATGGGTATTGTACCATGAATAGTTTTCTGAATGAAACTGGGAGTGGAGTTCATAGATTTAAATCGTGAGTGTACAATCTTATCTTTGATGTTTTTATTGCGACGATGCGCAAATAGGGGTTTTGCAATCTTATGTTTTTGTTCAGGGTCGCTATTTAAAATATGCCAATTAGTATTTATAATTTGTTTTAATTTATTATTCAAAGTAGAATGTTTAGTGACACAGACCAGTTGGGACTTTTTGGCATTGTTGGTGTTTCTGAGAAGTTGATCCCTATCATAAAATCTGGCACGTTTAAATGATTGCCTCACCAGCCGGTGAGGGTAACCTCTTTCCAGGAACTTAGCCTTCATTATAGTTGCTTGGGCATCATAATCTGCTATGTTGGTGCAGTTACGCCGTACTCTCAAAAATTGTGAGAATGGTATGCTGTTTTTTTGTGCACGCGGATGGTAACTTTTATAGTGTAATAGGGTGTTTCTTGCTCTAGGTTTAATGAATAAGTCAACCTCTAATTTGCCCAAGTGATGTCTAATTAAAATGTCCAAAAATTCCACCTGCTGTATACTGGAATGTGCCACAAACTTGAGATTGGTATCTGCCAGATTAAGCCACTGTAGAAACTCCAAAAGGCTATCTTCCCCATTGGTCCAGATAAAGAAAATATCATCTATATATCTGGACCAATGGGAAACAGATTCACAAAAAGGGGCCACTTCATTAAAGATGTGTTTTGCCTCAAATAAGGCCATGTATATATTGGCTATTGAAGGTGCTACCGAAGCCCCCATGCTTACGCCTTTTACTTGGCGAAATAATTGAGATCCGAATTCAAAAATGTTCTCAGTCAAAACTATATATAGACATTGCAATAAAAAGAATTTGGAACAGGGAATCTGATATTCTTCAATAAACCATTCAGTGGCTTCTAAAGCCTCTTGCTGTGGTATATTACTATATAGTGACTCTACATCGAGAGTCACCAAGATGTCAGTATGGGGATTAAATGGTAAATTTTCTACTTTATTTATCATCTCTCCTGTATCTTTAATATAGGATCTAATTTTAGGTATAGACGGTCTTAATATCTTATCTATAAACTTTGATAAAGGTTCTGTAACTGTTCCAATTGTTGAAACTATTGGACGATATGGAGGATCTTTCTCATTTTTATGTATCTTTGGGATACCATAGATACATGATGTTTTATTATTTGAGAAATTTAAATACTCAAATTCTTTTTTCGTAATACTACCAGCATTCAGAGCCTGATTGGTGACGGATAAGATTTTTTCAGATATCTTATATATAGGATTGGATGTAATTTTAGAATAAAATGTCTGATCAGCTAACATAACAGACATCTTTTTTTCGTAGTCATCAGTGTCGATGACTACAATGCCCCCGCCTTTGTCGGCACTTTTGATGGTTAACTTGTTATTTTGAGATAAAGATTGCAATGACAAGAATTCTTCTTTATTTAAATTATATATAGGTTTTGGAATAAATCGAAGTGCTTCTTCTAATCGCTTAAGAACAACATGTTCGAAAACGGACACTTCAGGGCCTACTTGATCCAATGAGGGTGTAAAAGTAGATGGCAGGGTTAAAATATGAGATATGGATGATACAGTATTTGTGTCTTCGATGTTAGAAAAATATTTGTGTAATCTAATTTTTCTAAAAAAAGAAAAGATATCTTGATGTACTTCAAAAATATTGGCAGATGTGTGAGGTACATATGATAAACCCTTAGAGAGAACACTTATACTGGCCGAATTTAATGTTTGTGAGGATAAATTGAAAATGGGGATTATATCCCGTGTTTCCAATACTGTTTGTTTCGTGTTTCCAATAGATGTTGAGGATCCAGTTGGTATTGATGGGCCTGGTAGCTGTCTCTGTGTTGAGATTGAAATCTCACTCTCTGTCGGCCCCTGCGGGTCCCTCGCTGACCTAAAAAAGGCTGGCGTGTATTTTTATTTGCATTAAATGAGCCATATCCTCCTTCTGGTTCATAATAATGTGAGCTTCCTTCTCCTTCAGAATCCGAAGTATCGGAGAAGGTAGTTACTCTCTGCTGTTTAGAGGTATACTCATTCATGTACTGATTTTGTTTGTAAAAGTTCTCTCTAAGGTATGGATAAGTCTTTTCTAAGGTATAAAATCTTTTATCTGTGGCCAATTTCTCAGATTTCCTTTTATCCAGGTATTCTGTAAATGATACAAGTTCTCTATTAGATTCTTCTAGTTTTTTAACAGCTTCCTCTACGCTATTGGATTTCTTAATTTTTTCCTCTAAATCAGTTAATTCAGTTTTTAGGGAAGCTGCCAATTCTTTAGCTGTCTCGATAATGAGTATCATTAAATCACGTGAGCACCTACTGGCTATCATACTCCACTTCAGTTGTTCTCTAGATGGTAGCTTTTCCTGTGAGATTTAATCTTCCTCATCGCTTTTAGGATATAGGGCTGCCCCTTCCTTTTTTCTAAATATTCTTTTGTCCGCCTGCTTTTTCTTTTAGAAACTGTCAAACCATAGGATCACTGTACATACAAGTAGGTGCTATATATATATATATATATTTTTTTTTTGCCCAGTATCATGTCATTAATTTTGACTCACATTTTTGTTTGTAGTCGGTATGTTTAGATTGATGACATTACTTTCATGTTTTTTCTTAGGACGTGACCTTTGTCAGTATTGAGAGAAAGTAAGGTCTGCTCTACTTCGTTTATCTTATAAAATTGGTTTTATTCACATGCTAACTAATATTTTAACAGTACCGTCGTGTACGTTTTCATCTGAATGTTGACATCGGTTCCTACATGTTTTATTTATCGGTAAGCACTATACATTCGTTTAGATTATAAAATTGTTCCATCTAGAATTAGATACGAAATACGATATATAATGCGCTTCATGCATATATATCGACATATTTGGAAATAGTCTTATCAATTTGTATTATAAATGTTATTGCAGATGTTCCATCGCATAACATAATAACGAGTGACCAAGCCTCGTTTATCTTTGTTGAACCGCATCATTCTTCAAGTAAGCCTATATTCAAGTTTTTTGGAAATTGGTTTTGGGAGTAGCTCTTTTGCACTTTATTTATTTTTAAATTTTTCCATTTTCTTTCATGCACTTTATTTATAATTTTTTCTCATTCTGTATTTTAATTAACTCTATCTATAGGGGTACTTTGGTCTTTGATCTATTTTCTTTGTAGTTATATTAGAAGGCACATATAAATGTATCACTATTATTATTATTGTAAATGTTGTAGAAAGTATGACAATGAACGTTCAGTCATGTTTTTATTTATTAATTTGTAGGTGGTTGTTTCTTTTCCTGACAAAGGCGCTACGTGCGCCGAAACGCGCGTCGAAAATCTATCTGTTGCCACTTTGGAATTTTATATATGTACTTTGTATTTTATTAAATTTGATGTATGTTTTATGAATGTATCAGAGTACATGAATGCATATGTTATTTATAATTTGTTTTTTATTGAAAATATTTTCGTGATGTGTTCTATATATATGAATATTAATTAAATAAATAATCACAGTTTTTATCTATGTTGTTATTGTCTGTCCTCATTGTCTTTCTATTGTTCTGCACAATTATTGTGACTTGTTTCTCTATTACCTAGGAACGATACATTTTCTCTTGGCTGTTTACCCTGTCCTAGGAATAGTATATTTATATATACAGGGGGTCCTTGTTATCTACATATGATATCAATGGTAAAGTGTACAGAGTCCAACAACCAGCAAAAATGAAGTCATCAACAACAGGAGGTCTGAAGGCAAAAAGTTAGGGGGAAACCACACCAAGGATGCCAGGTGTAACATTGGGTCAGTTTTACTATTCTTCCAGCAGTTCCCTAGGGTTGCACACTCTTTCCTTATTTGTTCAATATCTACGTGACACTCCTTGCAGCTATTACTGGATCATTTGTCTGGAATCTTTACACTTAGATGATGACATCCAACGTACTATTTAAAATGATCAGTCACTCCGAAGATACCTTAGAATTGCATGGGTGTTTTACAGCAGTGGACAACTGGATGGGCATTCATTGGCTTAAACTGAAGATGAACAAGGCTGAAATTCTTATTAGAGAGCTGTCCTGTATACTTGGCACTCCGGAAAAGTTTGCGTCTTGCCCTCAACCAGCTAAAGCATGGTTAGGGTGTAAATATCGATTCATCCCTCCAAGTGGATTGCCAAGAGGCCTCGGTTGTTTCCTCTTATTAATGTTTGGGTGTAAAATGAATTCCTCCCTTGCTAGGTGGTCTCATTTGTTTCTGTCTGTAACTTCTCCATGGAACGACTACACCACATTCTCTTGCTTTTATCTCCAGAAAGCATGGCTGCCAATAGGTCCAGATTAGGCTACTGTAATAGTCAGTAGTTTAATATGCAAGCCTCTGTAAAAGTAAACCTGAAATCTAGTCAACATCAAGCACCAAGCCCAGTGGTAGGAACTCCTTGCTTATAAAAACATTACTGCAATCATTGCACTGGTTCCCAGTTCTTTTAAAACCCTATGCATAGCCACCATGTTATATATGACATGTCAATATTTGCTATATATGACAAAGTGCCTTAACTTATATCCAAATGCCTGCTGAGATATTCCTTAAAAGAACAATCCGTTCCTCCAGCACTGTTCATTTGTCATTGCATTCAATGGTTTTCGTAAGGCCCATTTAATCGGCTTTCTCTGTTCAAGCATCCACCCTCAGGAAAAACCTTCCCAAAGAGCTACAGTTGATTTCCAATAATCAGTTTTTTTGGGAAGTTTCGCAAAACCTGACTTTTCTGATAACGCTGTGCTTCTTCTATTTCACTTTCTCTCTGCTCCTAGCACCAGAGATCTACGGGTGAATGTGCTCTATCAAATCCTAAACTAAATTAAACTAAGGTATTATAGTTCTAATATCAACATATGAATTGCCAGGTGTAGGGAACAACAAAATATAACCATTGTTAGTTATCTTGCAGCTCTGCAAGAATCAAGTAGAAACTATAACTCGTCTTACACAGAGATGCATAGTGATGAAATAGACATCGCGACGGAGTATCTTCTGCGCCAAAGCAAATTTCCGCCTGCCTCATTTAGAGTCAGGTAGACCATCAGTATTTAGATGGTGGTGACTACTCTGTCTCCGCCGCCTACATACACCTCTGACAAAGTAAAGGTGCTGTCGGAGGTTCAGCCATGTGTTCACTCGCCCTATTTAGAGTCAGTGAACATGTGGCCAGTTTTCACTGACCTTCACCGCTAGGTAAAATCTGGCAGTAAGGGGTAGTACAAGCTGCTAAATGACCTCCACGCCATAAGAGAAAACGCCCATGGCAAGGGGGCTATTTTGTTTTATTTTAAAAAACAAAATGGCACTTTGGGATTTTGTTTTTTGAAAATAAAAATAAAAAATTGAACGTGTGACGGTTGCTCCATCATTTGGACAGAGCACCCCGTCAAACTTTCAATGCATTTACAAGAACCGCTGTGACAGCAGTTCCTGTAAATGCAAATGATGTACTCTGAGTCAGCGGACATCTCTAAATTTGGCGGGCAGAGTACCGTTGTGATGGCGGGAGAAAAAGTACTCCACCATGGCTATGGTACTTAATCTGTTCACCAAACCATAAATAAGGTCCTATGTTGCTTCACACAGAGATTGCTGTGTCAGCTAGTGACAGCTGAAATCTCCATGTGAAGCACCGGGCAACAACCCATAATTTTAACCACTGTAACTTCCATGTCCCTGGAATTACTGGGACCCCTGGCAATGGTGATTTGTAGGGTTAGAATATAATGGGGATTATCCTGGGTAATTTGTAATCTGGCTTTATGTGTCTCTGTAGTGTTTGGAGTTGAACTTAACCCGACGCTAATCTACCTGAGATTTGACTTTGGTGGGACATAGTAGTACCCAAGTATCAGTTAATGATGAGCTTGGAGAGATATTCTGACACCAAGAACAGTCAAATATATCCACCAAGATCCTCATATACCAACGCACTTACTCATATGTCTAATATACAGCCTCCAATTCCCAGATAGAGTCTTGCTCCATCCTTCTATGCCTAGACAAAGCTGTTGATGCTAACTTATCAGATAATCTAAAGATAAATCCCCCACGCAGTATTAGGGGCGGAATGTCCTCAAGAACATATGAGGAAATGTGATAGATATAGATAGATTGTCAGCAAATCAAATATCATAATCAATCAAATAAAACTTCTTGAGGTATAAGTTAGAAACCTTAAAGGTTTAATAAATAGTTTAAGTTCATTACAGAAGACAAAATATAGCTATTTTCAAAATCAATCAAAATTGATATTACATGATATATAGAGAATTAGCACACGGCACAAATAGATTGCTGAAATCAATAATGCAACATGAGGTCTGATTTAGGGTCTCTCCACAAAAGAAATGTAAATTGTTCTAAGTCCGATGTAACAATACAAATCTAAGTAGGTATATGTTAGAAATGGGGGCTCTAGTTGTCAGAGGTAGGTACCTTTGTCCAAATAGGGACCCTTGCTTCCAGTCAGGGAAAGGGGGATACACACTGCTCACCCCCTTGGTAGCTTGGCACGAGCAGACAGGCTTATCCCAAAGGCAATGTGTAAAGTATTGGTACCAACACTCACAGTAACACAGTGATAACACCACAAATGGACACCACACCGGTTTAGAAAAATAAAGTATCTTTATCTAAACTTAACAAGACCAAAACAACAAAAATCCAACATACAAGTATTAAGAAAAATTACTTTCAAAAGGTTTTAGCAACTGAGCCTTTAGAAAACTATGGATGCATGATTTCTTGCAAAGTACCTGTCGTTGCGACAAAATTCACCAAGCAAACAGCTGCAGCGATGGGAAGCGTCGAAAAACAAAGAGATGCGTTGATTCCTGAGACCTTGGTGGATGCGATGCGACAGTTCCGCTGGACACAGGGGAGCGGTGCGTCGGGTCCGGTCTGTAGGGGGAAGCGATGCTTCGATTCTGAGATGACTCTGATCCGTGGGTGGTGCGTCGGGGAAAACTTGCCGCACAGGGATGATGCGTGGATATCCGGGATGCGGCGGCGAACAATGCGGCGGCGTCGAGCGGCGCTGCGTCGATTTCTTCAGCCGCGATCCCTCGATGCCTTGATTCTTGCAGCGGCGCGGCGGTGCTTGGAGATTCTTCTTGCACCTCGTGTTGCATTGGAAAACTGTCGCAAGAAGAGCAATGCGTCGATTTTCTTGTTGTTGTGTTGCTTTCCAGCTCCCAGCAGCAGAAACAACCTCCAGAGGCCCCACACAGTCACAGGCACTTCTTGGTAGGTCAGAACTCCCAGCAAGGAAGTTCAGGGTAGCTGGGGGTGAAGTCTTTGTGTTCCTGAAACTTCTAAACAGGAGGCAAGCTCTACTCAAGCCCTTGGTGACTTTCCTCAAGCAGGGGACACATCACACAGCAAAGTCCTTCTCCTTTCCTTGGCAGAAACAGCTACTGCAGGCCAACCCCAGACACACAGCAAGGGCAGTACTTCTCCTCAGTTTCTCCAGCTCTTCTCCTTGGCAAAGGTTCCTCTTGATTCCAGAAGTAGTCTAAAGTTCAGGGGTTTTAGGTCTAATACTTATACCCCAAAATGTCTTTGTTCTCTTTGTGCAGAGAAGCCCTGTGCCCAGTCAAAACCAGTTCTGTCCTCTCTGGTGCAGCTTCCTGGCAAGAGGTGGAGACAGCATTGTGGAAAGCAGACCAGGCCCACTCAGGTGAAAGGAAATCTCCTCCCCCTACCCTAAATGCAGCCCACGTCTATTCAGCCTAGCCCTGACTCATCAGGCTCTCTGGAGCCACGGTTCCTACCCAGCCCCTGACACTTCAAACCCAGACAGTCAATCCACATCCTAGCAGAGGCACACTGGATGGCTAAACAAGAAAATACCTACTTTCTAAAAGTGGTATTTTCAAACATAGAATGTAAAAATCACCCTCACTAAAAGATGCATTTTAACATTCTGAGTTCAGGCATACTCAACTTTATTTTCCTACCTTGTTCCCAGGGGCAGTTATGTTTATAAGATGTTATAAACAAACTCCCCATTCTGTCCTATGGAAACAGGTAGCCTTGCAATAGTGAAAAACTAAATTGGCAGTAATTCACTATCAGTACATGCCACACACATCAGGGCATGTCCTACCTTTCACATTGACTGCACCCTGCCCACAGGGGTACCTTGGGCCTACCTTAGGGGTGACTGAAATGTAAGAAAAGGGAAGGTTAGGGCCTGGCAAGTGGGTGCACTTGCAAAGTCGACATGGCAGTTAACAACTGCGCACAGACACTGCAGTGGCAGGACTGAGTTACCGTTTCAGAACTACTCATGTGGGTGGCACAATCAGTGCTGCAGGCCCACTTGTAGTATTTGATTTACCAGCCCCGGCACACTCAGTGCACTTTACTAGGGACTGACCAGTAAATCAAATATGCCAATCAGTGAGAACCAATCATAATAACAATTTACACAGGGAGCACTTGTACTTTGACACTGATCAGCTGTTGCAAAGTGCCCAAAGCATCTAAGCCAGCAAAAACGAAATCCAGCTCAGCATCAGAAATACAGGAGATAGAGGCAAAAAGTCAGGGGAAAACACAACAAAGATGCCAAGTCTAACAGTATAAGAAAATGACAGACTTATGAAATGAATACCAAGTCACAACCTCATTCACCCAGATTAATATATAAGGCAGTTCAGCCTTATATGTGCAGATAAAACCTCATATCTCCAGGCAGGTCTTCACGGGTACACGTATAAATGAGTAGGTACTTTATTAAAGGCATTGTGCATCATCATACCCACAGCCCCTTCTAAACTGACCATTGGCACCCCTTTACCCGTTTGACCCTGCCCTTGCAGAGACAGAGGCCTGAGACTGTTTTAGGGCCCGTTTACGAGTTTGATATAATAACTAGTAATACGGAGGATGACATATCCGTCACATTTGTGACGTAGTATCCCATCTGGCAAACTTGTAATCATTCACTTAGTTGGCTGGAGGAGCTGGGCCTACAGAAGAAAGTTGCTTTGGAGACAGAGAGCTGAGTGCGGCTTCTCTCCTCAGCATAGCTCCTGTTCTGCTGCACCCTGCAGTGCTGCAAAAGACACTGGAGAGTGTATGATATGACAATGTAAATTCTGTTCCTGGCTGATCTCCACTCTTGTCTGTGTCTTCAACACTAGGTCATGAGGCAGGAGTACTGAAATGATACTGCTGCAGGGAGAGAAGAGTCCTCAGCAAACAGTCTCAGCTTCCTCTGCGTCCATCGCCACAGAAACGGGAGGCGGGTTGGGTTTCTTGTGGTCATGTCAGGCTGACTTGCCAGCTCATTGAGGGTAAATAGAGGCAATCCAAGATGTAATAACTGTGGAATGAGAGGGCGAGGCTTGTCTATGTGTCCCTGGTATGCAGGGGGACCTAGATGGCCACCTAGGGGTTTGCTAAAGGTCGCACCTATGACCTCTGATGATCCCAAATGATGACCTTTTAATCACACACCAGTGAAGATTGTATACAATAATTAGGAAATAAGAGGGTGGCGTTTGGGTAGGTACTAAATCGGAGGCCTCTGGCAGTTTGCTGGAGGTTATATTTGTGAGCACTGACGACCCCAAAATGGTGTGCATCAGGACTGCAGCAACCCTGTTCTAGTTTTGGAAAGAGTTGCAGGAACACCTTTTTATAGGACGCCACATCACATGCAGTACTAGTACAAATTTGCTCTACAAAACCCATCTGCCTCTTTAATAACTTGTTGACTGTATCTTTGCCTTTGGCCATGTAGCCCTTTCCGATACCTGGGGCCGTATTATATAAGTGCCCTGGGGGCGCAACGGGTGTTTGCGCCTGTTTTGCCTGCCTGCGGGGCACTTTGTTATTACAGAAGGGGCTGAAGATGCTTGTGCGTCCCCTTCTGTAATACTGAAAGCGCTGGAGCACATACAGCACCAGCAAATGAAAGAATCCCTTTGCCTCTGCGCCCGTGCCGTATTACAGACGCGGCGCAGAGGCAAAGATGGTTTCTGGAGGCACACTAATAGTGCGCCACCTAGAAGGTGGCACACTGTCAGTGCGCCCCCTTATTGCAGCCTTTTGGTGGGAGGAAAGGGGTGACATGAACACCCCCAGACATCTCCTTGCAGGCGGGTACCGTCACTCACGGCACCCGCCTGCAAGGGGATCTCTAATCCCCTTTAAAAGTGTAGGCGTGTTCTGCCTGCACTGTGAAAACATGGAGCGGCTTCAAAGCAGCCGATCTGTTTTTCACCTGAATGCGCTGCCCTGGGGGCAGCACGAGTTTGTGGCTGGCCTGGGGGCAGCACATTCACCCTAATATGGCGCACTTTCCTTGATTGCACCGGGCGCACTTTTTAAAAGGGGTGCCCGGCGCGATCAGGGAAAATGCGCTGTATGTATAAAATGGCCCCTGGTGCACAGGTTGATATGTAGATAAGCTGCACCTATACAGAAAAACAAGCATGTCCAGATGGTCAAGCATGTCCATAGTTTACAGGATGCACCTGCTAGTCCACAGGCAAGGGATGTATTACATCAATGAGAGATGGGGGTTGAATGAACGTGGCCACGGTGGAAATGAAGATGATTTATGCAGCACTGTGGACCTTAGATCTAGACCCTTTCTGATCTGTATTGTCCATGTAATACATGACACTTTGCATTTAAAGTCAAAGGAATGAACACATTTTAACATATGCCAACTACAGGGAAAAGCACATCAAGTAAATCAATTCTTAAGGATAAATAAAATCTATGCTATACATGACACATGTGTACCTATTTTCATCTTCCTTTTCAGAATTACACTACTTTATGTTCAGGATAAATCTAGTAGAAATTCTTGTTTTCCTGTATCATCTGTTTTTGCAGCTAGTTTAGGGACTGCCACCTCTCAGTTTCACAGTCACAAATAAATTCTGTAGGCATTTTTGCACCTAATTATAGGAGAGACAGAAGACTGATATTGTTTCTTTAATTCAGTGTCTCACTTAGAAACACACTATTCACTCATTAAGAGTGTTATAGTATTTCTCACATTCTTTTATCCTTCCAGGATGCCTCCATGGGATGCCATCTTTCTAAGTTTATTGCAATCCATTGCTTGGTGCAGCGGTACTGTACGACTACTCACATCTTGTGGTTGCATGTATGACTTTTTCCAGGTGTAGCAAAACTATATAATATCACTATTTCATTACAGATGCAGCAAAACTATATAATATCACTATTTCGTTACAGATCTGCTTTTACAACGAAGCCTCTCATTTTTGGGGTACTTGGGGTGAGGCCCTAACTATTTGACGAACAAGTTGCATTTATTCTTGATAGATGTGTAAATATGTGGCAAGTTATTTTCATAGCTCTGAAATATGTTCTGTACTGTTATTTTATTTATATAGTGCTTACTACCCTTGAAGAGGCGTTGAAGCACTTTACGAGAGTTTATACCTGCTATTGTTAATGCAGAGTGGCCTCGTATAAACATTTTACAATGGGCAACAATAGAAGAAACTGAGGTTCAGATGTACGACCCTTTTTAGCAGTCGCAAACAGAAAATCATGCCGTTTGCGACCGCTAAAAAGGGTTGTGGTATGTGCAAACTCTATTTTGCGAGTCGGTAACCTATTAATGACTCGCAAAATAGGGTTTGCGAGTCGCTATTAGGAAGGGGCGTGCCATGGGCGTTCCTTCCTAATAGCGAGTCACACTCGTATGTACGATTGTTTTGCAACCGCAAATGTGGTCGCAAAACAATCGCAGTTACCACCTACTTCAAGTAGGTGGTAAGCCAGTCGCAAATGGGAAAGGGTCCCCAGGGGACCCCGTCTCCTTTGTGAATGTAAGCGAAAATATATTTTACCACGGACCATTGCCTACCCTTAAAAAATGAAAAGAAAAATTTACATTGTTTTCTTTTATCCCCTTCGATGCTCATGACGGAACCCAGCCGTCATGAGCCACGGGTGGCCTGTGTGCATGACGGCTGGGTTCCGTCTCGACCACGCCCACGATTGGAATGTCCAGCACCGGGCTGGAATTGCTGCTGCAGGCAAGGTGTTAAAAGCATCCCATTTTCCTTTAAGGAAAACGGGCTGCATTTGGGAAAAAAAAGTTGCTTTATTTAAAAAGCAAACAAAGACATAATGGTCTGCTGCCCCCAGCAGGCCACCATCGCACCATCCCAGTGTTTGTAGCCCATTCCCAAAGGCTCGCAAATTGTCGATCTGCCTCAGGAATATTGATGAGGCAGGTCATTTGCGACCTCATTGGGAATTGCTAAATGTATCTAAGACACATTAGTACATTCTGTTTTGCGAGTTGCAAATTGCGAGTCGCAAAGAATTGCAATTTGCGACCCGCAAAACAGAATGGTCGTATTTCTGACCCCTGGATATGTAGCATTTTTACAGCGCCTTTCTTTATTTAAAATATAGTTGTATCGAGCAAACATTTCATATAATTAAATCTAAATCACTTTAAAGCTTTCTCAGTAAAGACTGTAGAAGGAAAGTTGTGACTGATATTCCAAAAGTATAGGTCGCCACTCTGCAATAGGTGATCGGCAAATGGTGCATAATCTATTTTGTCTGTTAGTGTCTGTTAAGCCTATGCAAATTGATTCATTGAAACTGAACACATGATATTTTTCCCAATTCTAGGGACAGCAATATCCGCAAATAATCTGAAATTAAGGGCCAGATTTACAAAATGTTTTGTGTCTTCCTTGCAAGGGGGTGCAAGGGTGATGTAAAACATAAATGAGATTTATCAAGCCTCGCAAGGCCACCTTGCGTGGCACTGCATGGCTTGCTAAATCTGGAGAAATGGAAGACAGCGCAAACTGCTGCCTTGCATTACTCTGCCCCAGGGAGGCGTTTAATGGGTGGAGCGTGGATGATCCTACGCATCCATCCATGGAGTTTGGTACATTCCCAAATTTGCCATTATTGGTAGACCTGGGAATGTGTCAAAATGCTACGCCTCCCCAAGTGAGGCGTAAAGATGAGAAATATCTATATTTCTCCTTGTTGTTTCCTCTTTGTGGGTGGTGCACTGCTGCAGAGACCTGTGTGTTACCTGCAAAGTAAATTACTCCTCTGCAATTGCACTAATATGTGTTAGTGTTTCGGAAGTCGACAGTACGCCTTTTGTCCTTGAGAAAGATAAAATGCTGAATCATCCTTGCACAGATTCAGTTCGGTGATCTCAAACACACAAAAGGTGACAGAAGGAATGTTTGCATTAAGTTTAACCCCTGGCATTTGCTTGGGTAGCATTCCAACCCATCGTTCTTTTCTCTACCATGCCACCTCAGTGTTGGGGACTTGCCTTTGTTCCAATCCTCATGCCTCGAGGATTGGAATGCACGTCGGTATGTTCGAAAGTGAATTGAGTGATATTCCAAGATCGGAAGTTGCTGCCTGATGCTTGGTGCCAAAACAAGGATTAAACTTACCTCCCACAGCATGACAGTATCTTCCTTTAAGTGGGGACAATTTCAGCACAGAGGTACTCAGCGTGAGGCCAACCTCGTAATGTGGTGATCTGCATTCTTGCAGTTTCTACCCCTGCACATTGCTTCACCAAAGTATCCTTCTTCTGCCCTTCACTGGAGCTTCTCAACGCATATTGGGGTAAATCATAGCAGGTACATTTCTTTCTTCTCCACATTTCATGCTGGAATTGGAGGAGCCTACATCCTAAATCTTTTGTGATACTTCACTGCATAGCTGTGGCGCGTTCGACGCACAACACACATCATCAACGGCGGCCATTTTGGGTGTGGGCAGCCCCTGTCATTCCAGCTGCAACCCATGTCAGCATCCGTGGCCATCCTGATTATGGACAGCCACTGACACAACAGCAATTATTTTAATTTATTATGGCAGCAAAGGTGGCCATTGTGATTTTAGGCAGTCCTCGACATCGAAGCACACAACAGCAGCCATTTTGGTTGTGCGCATACTTCTCATCTCAAACAGCATCAGTTATTTTGCTCAACATTTTTCACAGCATCAGTTATTCTGCCTAATTTTTTCTCAAAGAGCCCCAGCGGTGATTGGCACACCTCGTGCGCGTTATCAGTGGCTCCTGCAAATAACATATTGTTTGGATCAGGAATGAGAATTTTCTTGGCCCTGAGGTCTATTTTTATATTGTGGGCATTCTCTGGCAGCAATTCTGACATACTTAAATCTCTCTTAGGCATTACAGAAATAATTATAGTACCACCGCCATTTTTGGCAGTCCCGGGCTCACCCCCGGGTAGTTGATTGCAATGGTATGAAGAACTCGAAGCCTACTTAGAGGCCATTGACAGTGATACTTTCACGTCAAATAAGAAGAAAGCCTTATTAATATATAACCTTGATTCGGAGGGCAGAAGCATACTGAAAACGCTCACCTTGGAAACTGATATGGAATGCATAGGTACTGGGGAAGTTGGAGACGGTGAGATGGTGGATGAATATCCTTGTTATAAACACTTTACACAATAGATTCAATCCTAAGAGGAATGTGGTGCTAGAACGACATAAGTTACTTCAACCTTTTTAAGCACCAGGAGAACCTATAGATGACTTTGTAGCTGCATTTAGTGTGTTAGCCGTTACATGCAATTATTGCGGTCTAACGCATAAAATAATAAGGGATCAGTTGATTGAAAAAAACAGCATTGAAAAATTCAGGGAAGGTTATTGGCTACAGAAGACCCTAGTTTAGAAACAGCATTAACTATTGCTAGGAGTATAGAACATTCCTCGCACTGTATAAAAGAACTGAGTATGAATGCAAATGCGCATGAGGTCAAGTCCATTACCAAACAGATAGACAAAAGAAATGTCAAACCTTCTGTTGTCAAGTCACATGCTGTTAACAGTCGTGGCAGTCTTAAAGTGCTGAATGAAAATAAGGAAATACTGTGTTTCAGGTGTGGGAGCAGATTTTCAAACATCGCATTATTTTAAAGAATGCCAACCGAGGGTACACAAAGTGCGGCATCTTCCTATTAATTTTAGGAAAGAACTTAAGTCAGAACTAGAAAAAAAGTGCAATATAGGTATCATTGAACCCATTCGAAGGTTCAGAGTGGTTGGCCCCATTTGTGTTGGCACGCAAATACGACAAGTTCTTGCATTTATGTGTTGACTTGCGTGACCTTAAGTCCAACATTTGGGTCAATCGCCAACCACTCCCTAATATTAATGAGTTATTCTCCACATTAGAGGGAGCTGTTGTGTTTACTACACTCGACATGTTGGTGGTGTACCATCAAATAGAGCTGTATAAGGAGCTGAGATGCCTAACTACATTTGTGACCCCTGAGGGGGCATTCCGCTAAAATTCTATGCCAATTGGGTTAGCCTCGGTGTCCTCGGTATTTCAGTGATTAATGAACAATCTGTTCAAGGGGGTGCTTGGGGTGTTATGTTTCCAGGACGATGTATTGATTTATGAGAGGAATGGCTGTGAACATGATAAGAGGCTTGTGAGAGTGCTGGAAGCTTTCAGAAGTTCAGGTTTGACTTTATACAAAGGGAAGTGCAGGTCTCACTGTGAGGGGTGGATTACTTGGGGGCACCATGTGTCTAGCAAAGGTATTGAACCTAAAATTAAAATTCTGAAAGTAATTGAGGAGGCACCTGAGCCCAGCAACACTTATAAACTCATGTCTTTTCCGAGATTGATCGAGTACTATGCTAGATTTGTGAAGAATTTTGCATCCAAAATGGTGTGTTTGCACAATGTGTTAAAAAAATGTGGAGTACATGTGGAGCGACGAATGTAACATAGTGATTGAGTCAATTAAAATGGACATAGTCTCTGCCAAACCCCTGAAACCATTCAACACACATGATCAATGTATCATCACGCCCGATGCAATTAACCATGGTCTTAGAGTGGTCTTTAAGCAAAAAAGAGAGAACTGTAAAGAAGAAATCATTGCCTTTGCATCCAGAGCACTTCCCTGTGCAGAAACCACCTATTCCACCATTGGGAAAGAGGCTTTATGGTGGGGGGTGCAGTATTTTAGGAATATTATTTGGGAAAGCCAAATTATTCTTCGCACTGATCATAAACCTTTAGTGGAATTATTTATTACTATCAATGGTGGAAGGGCTACCCCCCTCGTATTGCAAAATGGCAATATCGCTTGTAAGAATACCAATGCAAGTTGCAATATGCTCTATGAGTCCGAACTTTTCCAGCTGACTGCCTTTCTAGGTTACCCATAGAGGCGGGTGGAAGAAGTGAGAAAGAAGAGGAAGATGATGTGGAATTTGTATGTGCTGTAAGCGTGGTTACTTCTGATGTGTTGTATGAAGAAGAATGGCGGGCAGCTGCCTGCAAGTATAAAGTGTTGCAGAAAGTGATGAAGTGCGTCACCAAGTGCGTGTGACATGAATGAGGAGTTGTTTCCATTTTGGAGATCTGTCAACGAGTTGTCCATCATTAATGGCATTTTGTTAAGATGCAAATGTTTGGTAGATCAGACTGAAAGTCCTCGAATTCGCACACAAGGGGCTTGTGGGCATGCATGTAATGAAGTGTTATGTCAGAGAATATTTTTGGTGGCCTGGAATAGACAGAGCAGTTGAACACTGTGTGAGGGACTGTGGTGCATGCATTTTAAGCGACAAGTCGCAGATCACTATACCATCTCCTGTTACACCTGTAGTCAGCACTGGGGTGCCATTGAACAAACTAGCATTTGATGTATCTGGTCCTTTTGGGGGTAAAGCAGTTTGCCTAAGTATGGCTTAGGGCCTTATTATGAGTTTGACAGTGCGGGAGCATGACTGCCCCGTTCCCGCACCACCAAACCCGCGGTTGGGAGTTTACTCCTGTCTGGCGGGCGGTTCTTTGGCATTACCACGGCACTGCCTATGAAATAGGCACCGCAATGGGAACATCAAAATCAGTACCTGCATGGCATGGACTGCTGTAGTCCATGCTGTGCAGGTACTGGGGTGCATGCACCGCACAGCGCAGAGGCAAAAGATAGACATGAAGGGCCCCCTTTATTTCCTCACTGCCACACTTTCCATGGCGATCGCACTGCCATGAAAAGTGTGGAGGTGAGGAAACTCGTAATATGCTTGGCAAGGCCACAGCGGACCCACCAAGCATATTGTGGCCTAAAAACTGCTGCGCCACCGCCAGGGATCTCTGCAGTTGCGGTGGTCCCAGGGTAGGGCGACTGCCCTGCTTGTAATAGGGCGTTTGGAAGACCGCCACTGCCATGCCCCTGCGAGTCTGGCGGTCCGTGGACCGCCAGACTCGTAATGAGGCCCTTGGTATTAATCGACTACATGTCCAAGTGGACTGAGATAAAATTCACTAATAGTGTCAAGTTGTGCAAAGTGATTGATTTTTTCCATGATATTTGCATCAGGGAAGGTTTTCCGGAAGAATTGGTGACAGACAACGGTAGCCAATTTTTGTCCAAAGAGATGTGTGATTTCTTTAAATCTAGTGGAATAAAACATATAAGGAAGTCGTTATATCATCCCTGCAGCAATGGCCTCGTCGAGATGGTGAATCCTGTAGTGAAGGACCAACTTCAGTTGGCCCTAGTTAACATTTTAAACTGGGAGAAAGCTATCAAGGACAAGTTGTGTGCCACGAGAACCACCCCACATATTAGTACAGGGGTATCTCCCTTTTCCTTGCTAAGAATTGCCGGTATGCGTTTGAACAGGTAATGGTTGAATAGAAAGAACCTAGATGGTGAGAAGATGAGTAGTATTTAGGATGTGCGAAGCTGTGTGCAAGAAAAGTATGCTTCTAAAGGGGGTGAAAAGAAGGAGCGTGTGGTTCAAGTTGGTGACCTTGAGAGGATACTTGTGCCTCACCATGTTTGCAAGGATCATTCTAGATTGTTGCCACCACATTTAGTGAAGGAAGTGAGATTGGGTCGTGATTCTGGCGAATGGCAAGCATGGACGCAATTTGGGAGTAGGTAGGGGTCGTAGCTGCAACCTCTAACTTGCTCCCTGCTACACCTGGCACTTCCTTTGTGACCCCCGGGCGCTGAGGAGGCAAACATTTTGCCCTCTCTGAGTGAAGGGGTCGCAAAGGAAGTGCCAGGAGTAGCAGGGAGCAAGCTTGAGGTCGTAGTTTTGACCCCTAACTACTCCCAAATGATGTCCATGATGGCAAGATCTGGAACAAGAGCAAGGTGCTTGTGGTACCGAGGGCGAAGGCTGAGTGTGTATGTGAAAAGATGGGTACTGAGAGACCTAAAGGGTCAATGGGATCCGATCTTGTTCATGGATTTCTTTCTGGCTCAATGCGAGGAAGATGCTTGCCTCAGAAATTCAACGATTTTGTAATGTGATGGTTTCACAAAATTCCCTTCTTTGAGTATCAATATTTTGTAATTTAGAATGCTTCTTACCTTATGTCCGAGCTTTCGTTATTTAGTATACAATGTTTTAGTCAATGATTTAGTAACAAGAAAGTTTCTTACCTTGTTAGCATTTTTTATTTTGTATATATGTTTTGCATATATGTATACACAAAGTGTGTTTCATGCTTAGTGTAAGAAATTTCTCCATTTTGTGCACATTTTCTTAAGAGTTTCTTATTTTATGTAATTAGTTTTCCTTTTTGTTGCACATGTTATTACACGTATTGATAGAGGATCATTTTGCCTCTTGTTTCTTCTTTTGTGGGACTATTGGAAGGGAGAGGTATTTGTTGGGGACTTGCCTTTGTTCCAGTCCTCATGCCTCGAGGATTGGAATGCATATCGGAATGTTCGAAGGTGAATTGAGTGGTATTCCAAGATCGGCAGTTGCTGCTTGATGCTCGGTGCTGAAACAAGGAATAAACTTACCTCCCACAGTATGACAACATTTTCTTTTCACTCAGCTCGCATCCAGCCACAGGCAAATCACTCCTGACTCTGTCCAATAAGAATAGTCCAGCCCGAACTGCTAAGCCATTTCTGTGATCTACATTAACTCCTGATCTGTCTTACTAAAGACAGTCCCTTTAAGAAGAGGTTAGGCCTAGTTACAGGTTATCTTGGACTCACCTTTGCCTCCATTATTGAACAGCCTATTGGTACTTGTTAGACCCAGTGGTTTCAGGCTGGCTGGGACGCATTGAAGCCAGTCAGAATCCACTGTTCCAAACAGGATAAGTACGATACACTTGTCCGATAACCTGTGCTCACCCTCTGGTAGCTTGACACCGAGCAGTCAGGCTTATCCTTAGGGCTCGAGTGTAAAGCATTGGCACAACACCACCCTTGCAACACACTGCGTACGCCACAAAAAGACTCCACACTGTATGTATAAATCACTTGTCTTTGTATTACACACACACACACACTGAAATCAAAACGAGATAAACATTGTACATACACTCTACAGTTATACGCAATTGTCAAACTTCTCTTTTGATATTGATATTGAAATCAAAAGGAAACACACATTGTATATACACTTTACAGTTATATGCAATTGTCAGACTCTCTTATTAGCAGAAAGGTCAAACAGTCACAGGTCTTTGACTACGCATCATGACCCAGCCCCTCAGTCCTTCAACTCCACCAGCCAATGATATACGTTGCCCCAGCTGGCACCCTGTTGACTAGACAGTCAGAACCACCTAGCATGGAAAGAAACAGTTGATTAGTTTCGTCCATCCGGATTAGACCTCCAGGCATCCGCGGCACCTGCATGAGTGCGGAATCAGTATCCCCCATAGACAAAAGGTTGTGACCCAGGAAGCTGGTGCGCTTCCAAGTCTGGAGAAACGTTTTACCCTCAAGCAGACGTGTGACCTGCCGTAGCCCCCAACAGTCAGCTGTAGGTTCCCACAAGGCACACAAAACCCCTCAGGCCTTGTCACGATGTTCTCCACAACAAAGTACCTTGTGGCGTGGGTCCCGGGAGAACGAGCTAATGACCTTGGACACAAGCTGCGATGTCAGGCACTGTCGTCCTCCCGATCTGAAGGTTGAAGACAGTCTCAACTCCCAGCTCTGGAGCACAAGCTAGCACAGGTCCCCTTGGTTGCCAGCATGAGTCCCTCGTACTCTGCAAGCTTTCCCTGCACTCCTCGAGCTCCTCACATCTCGGCACCGCAGTTGGCTGCTGATCTTTAGGAGCACACTCCTCTGCACAGGGTGATGATGGTGTACTTCAGGACAGTCCTTGTCCCAACCACGATCACTTCCACCTGTCTCTGCCGCACCACATGTGGTCCTTACGATCTCATGGAGTCAATGAGATCCTTTGTGTCCCTTGGATGCAGCTCACCAGCCCTTGGAGAGTACTTCGGGACCCAGGCCATGACAGTTGACACTTAGCTGCAGGCCAGCAACGTCCAGGCAAAATCCACCAAGTGAGAGTCCCCTTCCTGGAGCGCGACAAGCTCAAGGCCACCACAAGTCTGCAGATAGTGCAGTTGCAGTCCCTCCTGCCCTAATGATTCCTCATGTTGATGCCCCAGCATCTAACCAGCGTAGTATGGTTCGAAATCCAAAAGCGTCTCTACTTTCGGAGACCAGAGCCCCAGTAGTTATACCCACAATGGCCTTTGAAGATGCAATCAGTTTAAAAGGCCACCTTTGAAATGCACAGGCCCTCTCTAAATTTTGTCCTGTCTGCCATCTTACCCCAGGAGATTTGATCACACTTTTTAGTGGGGCCAAGACCCTGCCCTTCGGAATGCAGGTGTCAATTCCACCTCCATGTAACCATCCCAGAAAGGCCCATCAGAGTCAGAGGTCTGCAGTTTCCCTTGAGCTCCTAGTTTATGGCCTTCTATCAGGAATGCACAGATGTGGCTGTCCCCCTAGCACCCAGTTGTGAATTAGGAGACCGGCCAACAGGCACACAGAGCCACGAGCATCGAAAGTGACATTTCCATCACCGTAATGTTGAACCCTCTGTCACTACCGGAGAGGATTCGCCATTACGAACTCTTCGATACCAAACACTATACTGCTACTATTCTGCCCGATAGCCTTTCCCTACACCCTTTCATGGGTGCCCAGTACCATTCAAGACCCTTGAAGACAACGCATACACGCACATGCCCAACCTCTTCCCAACTCCGCACCCTGTCACCAGGCAGAACTCCGATATAGCAAGGCACATGCAGAACCTTGGCCCGCATGCTTTTTAAACGGCAAGTCGAGTAACAGTAACCCATGCACACAGGCCCCACCAGGGCAAACCTGTGGCACAATCAACCAGTGCTGCAGGCTCACGTAGGAGCATTCAAGATACATGACCTGGTTATATGTCTTACCCTTTGACAAGGGACTTACAGCTAACTCGAATCAGCCAATCATGTATATGACGAGCACAGCGCTCTGGCACTGAACGGCAGTGTCAAACGCACTCAAAGTCCTAAGGCTAACATCCAGAGCAGCGGAAAACTGGGAATGAGAAAAGCAAAAAGTCGAGGGAAAGCACCCTAGAAAGGGCCATTTCCAACAGTACTTTTCCTAAACTTATATCTTTGTTAATATAAATTATTTTGATTGGAAGTGGCACCTTAATTCTTGAGGTGACCCCCCGTCTTAGTTAGAGATAAAAGGGGTGATTAGCGGCTAGTAAGCACATACCCTCTCCTGTAGCTATATATGAAAGACACTTTTGATGGATGGCTGTTCAAATGATGCCGCTATTTGTCCACTTCATTCTTCCTTTGATAAAGAGCCAACCAGTACGGGAAGAATGCTGCATCCATCCAGCTTCACTACCATATAATGAAACTGACCTGCCAGTTTGCACCAGATGAAGTAAGTCAATCTAGTGTATCAGGAGGTCTTGACAGCCTGTTGTATGAACTTGTGAGGAGTGACAAAATTAAAGATGCCTGTTGCGAAACCTTTGTAGTAAAAGGTACAACCTGCGGCATGCTACCCTTGGGGTTGGTAGTTGACACTGAATATTAAGCGCTATGAACAAATAAATGGTAAACAACAGGGAATTTCTCCTTTAAAAGGATGCACTCTGTTCTTCCCTTTTTTTCGAGCAGAGTGTGACTATAAGGGCATGCCTTCACCTGCCCTTACAAAGTGTGCCTACATACTGACAAAGGGTAAGAAATTGTTATAACTTGACTTGACATACTCCCACAATTCACTTTGCATTGTGTGCAGTGGTTTGCAGTGCAACACTACGGGTGCTTGCTCATTGCCTTTAAATGAGTGTTATAATGTAATATTAGATTCATGGTGACTACACACGAAAGGATACACTGATGCATCAGTGGCGTATAAGTGTGAATTGTATGTATTATGTCTCTGCCATACCTATCTATCAGGATTATCTAGAATGGATGCCATCACATAATGAACTCATGAACTCTGCCGAACATGATTCTTTTTCTTTACAGGCATTAATACAAAATTTCTCAAAAGAAAACAGGCAAGTAGGCATGTTTATGTGTTTTACGGTGATTCCTACAGATCCAGACTAGTAGGAACAGGAGGAACATATTACACTACACGGGGCATGCATATAGGTTTTAAGGATAGCCCTGGACCTTAAGCTGCCTATCAACGAGGGCTGAAACATGTTGACGTATATTAGGGAGTAAGGGCACTTTATTCTCTAAAACACCCGCCTTACTTTCATTTAATCATACTGGAGGCACCGAATATTAAAATGACACTGGGGTGCCCTCCAGTTATTTTTATTCTCCCTAGTGCACCCCATCGGATAAATATCAGAAGTGCTCCCTGGAATATGGTTGCGCCCATCTGGGTTTTTGGGTCCACAATGAGATGAGACCAATGATGAAGCATGACATTAATTCAGTGTGTGAGGGTCAAAAGAAAAACTCATTTTGTTTATTGATTAAGGCTTAGATTCTCCAAATATAGGGGCAGATTTACAAGCCCCTTGTGCCGCCGGTGCATCACGTTGCGTGACGCACCGGTGGCGCAGCCTGCTAAGTGATATTTACAAGAACAGGCAAAGTCACCCTGCGTGACTTAACCTGTGTTTGTAAATATCGCCCCTGTTCACGCAACACTTTGCGTGTTAGGGGCGTGACATGGGTGCTGCTGTGGGTGTTCCCACGCAACACCCATGTCCACTGATGCATTTCCAGATTTACGAGAAATCGTAAATCTGGAAATGCATCAGAATGCTACACCACCCTAGGGGTGGCGTAGCGAGGTGCAACGAGGAGAAATGTTTTAATTTCTCCTCGTTTTTTTCCTCTTTCAATGCGTGCTGCATTCTACAGCACACATTGGAAGATGAAATCACCTCAATTGATTGTTTTTGTGCAGGAAGGTGCCCCTTCCTGCACAAAAACAATCTCCCCACGACGCAAGCATCCTTGCACCATGGTGCAAGGGTACCTGCGCCGGCGCATGGCAGCAGTTTGTGCGCCAGCGCAGGGGGAAGCACAGAGATGCGACATATTGTTGTAAATATGTCGCATCCCTGTGCTTTGAAACTAACACAGCGCGACGCAGCAAAATGACTTGCGGCACCGCGCTGCGTTAGTTTCTTGTAGATCTGCCCCATAATATCCAATTTTGAGGGTTACAGGGTACCTTAAGTGATACATAATAATTAGGGAGATAGTATCCTGTATTTCCTAAACTTCTCTCTCCCCTTACCAGACTATCAAGGAATACTCTGGGGAAGTATTGAAAAAGCAGGCACCAAATATGTCATGGGTGGATAAGCCCCCATGCATAGGCAGCTACCCAGAATACCTAGGATCATGTGCTGTTTGCCAATATTTTGTTTGCATTCCCCTTATGTTTGGATATTCCCCGACTTGCAGGTTCTCGCAATCCTTAACCTCCTCTGCCTGAGAGGTCAGTAGGTCCAGGGGGATTGGAAGTGAGAGGGATCCCTAATTGGATGTTCTTAGTGAATCATCTATGCTTTGCAGGCCTGGTCTTGGTGGGGCTCATGTCCCTGATCAAAGGGATCCCTCTAATCACTGTTTTTTTTTGTGCGTTTCACACCCATGTTAGGCTCTTCTGAATAAATTCAATTCAATTCAAATCATCTTTATTTGAATTTCCGCGACATACATAAAAGTGCCAAAGATCATTATTAAAAAAAATACATGCCATGAAATTGAAAATCACAAATTGCCAACTACAATGTGCAAAACGCAAGGTAATGTGCGAAGTTTTTTTTAGAAAATCGACAATTTCCGGCTGAAACACAGCAGATTTGAGGAATCATTGTACTTACTCTAAAACAGACATGCTCTTCACTTAACAAATGCAGAAAATATAAAGCAACTGTGCATTGTGGCAATTTATGCTTTTTTAAAAATGTATACTAAAAAACGCGTTGTAAAATTAATATAACATTTACAAAAAAAATTAATGTGCAAGAGATTCTGAGTCAACACATTATCACATGGGCAGATACAGGTGCTAAGATCATTGCCATGTAGCTGTAAGGGGAAGCTGAGCTACAGATAAACAATACTTGCTCTAAATAGGGAGGGAATTTCCCATTGTCCTGAAATGTTCTGGAGGTGAGGTTCCATCCCTAAACAGGTTTTAAGAGGGATATAGGACCTAACAGTAATCTTGTGTAGCTCTGCATTTTCCCATGTACCACGACCAGTGGCGCAGCTAGACCTTTGACCGCCCATGGCGGCCCCTGCGTTTGCCGTCCCGCGGCGGCCGTATGTAAGAGGCCCCCCAAACCCCCCTTACTACGCCACTGACCACAACACCTTTGAAAGAAAAATTGCTTGGCCATATTTTTGTTTGCTGCACAAACAGCTGATGGTGTGTCAAAGTGCAAGGGCTGCCCTGTCCAGTTAAAACATTGTTGCACATAGGTGAGCCATGGTATTTTAAGTCCATGATCACAAGAAAGTCAGTCGTAATTATGGATTGATTTAGTGTTGCCTCAGGATTGAGCCAGACAGATATCCACAGAGAGACAAGACCCCATTCCCCAAATTCTTCTATATATGGAAGATCCTTCTCCTCATGGCATATAAGGCAAGAGGTAGAGAGTGGCACAGCAACATCACATCTGTTCTCTTCCACCTGGAGTGCAGAATCAATGCTCCCACAGCCCTGCACCATAAGCTGCAGTGGAAATACATTGAGTCTTGTAAATTTCCATTAAAGGTGATATAGGTTTCCTCCCGCTTGGTCGCGGCATGTTAACCATAGTACCTACAGACTGACTCATTTTAGTCCAATAAAAGTAGTCCAATACATATCTAAGAGATTGTAGTTAGTTCAGAAATTATAGAACACAGATTTTGGCTACCCCTCCAAAGAGGTACATTATCGCTTAGGGGCACAGCATCCATTGGTGCAGCAGGTGCAGTGGCACTTGGACCCAGAGGGCTGAGGGGCCCACTCACCCCTGATTATTGCTGTATTTTATCATTCAAGCAGCAGCCAGGGGACCCATTTTGTTGCCAGCACTAGGGCCCATAACCTACAGGCTATGCTACTGTTATCGCCCACTGTCAGACACTGTACTCACCACAGGCGGAGCATGGAACCGGCTGCCTTCCAAGTCTACACCGGGAGGCCCAACATATAGGAGGAGCTGTGGCGCAATGAATTGAATTACCGACCTTGGCACTGGGGAGCCAGGTTTGAGCCCCAACATCGACTCAACATCCTGTGGTTCTGAGCAAGTCACTTAATCTCCCCAAGCCTTCAAAACACAAACCTGACCTTGTGTAATGTAATCTAGTGCTCATGTAAAGAGTGAGCCACATTCACGCTATATAAAACTGCAGAAAAATGAATAAATTAATAAAATATACTGTGCTACCAGATACTAGTTAAGAGCTAGGAGTATATCTGAGAAAACAGGCGTAAATGAAGTCAGTATATCTTTAAAGGAACTAAAAACTTGTGGCTTTAAACAACATGGTCCACAGATCAGATACACTATGTATTCTGTTTTTATATGAAGAATATTAGCACATCTTGGAAAGAAGATACCCTTCCTCCTGTAAACAACACATAGGAAGAGTGTCAAACCTTTGCTTCAGCCTTCAGTGTGGCAAACAATTGGTTCTCCAGGAAAAGCAACCCCGGGAAGGGCACCCGGTCCCTGTTTGTGCCTCAGCTCACCTTTAGGTGCCCCGGGCACAAACAGGGTCAGTGCTTCCTATTACTACTATGCACTGCCCTCAAGGCAGTGGTGAACTCTGACGCTCCACGTTTCACAGTGCAGGCGGCATCCGGCCTACTTTTGTAAAGAGGTTGGGGGGGGGGGAGAGATCCCCGTGCAGAGCTCTGGATCTGATTCGTCACCGCTGTGCTACATTTCAACAGCGTAAAACTCTACAAGAGTATATGTAAGATAACAGTAGTAAAAATAATAATAATAAAAATAATGAAGATACTACTATTACTAATAAACATACTACTACTAATAACAATAAGGTACTACTATTACTAATAGTGATACTACTACTGCTAATAATAATGATACAACTGTTAATAATAACAACCATGAAGACACTACTATTACTGATAGACATACTACTACTACTAATACTACTGCCACAACCACTACTACTACTAATAATAAAGGTACTACTATTACCAATAGTGATACAATTACTACTACTGCTAATAATAATGATACAACTGTTAATAATAACAACCATGAAGACACTACTATTACTGATAGACATACTACTACTACTAATACTACTGCCACAACCACTACTACTACTAATAATAAAGGTACTACTATTACCAATAGTGATACAATTACTACTACTGCTAATAATAATGATACAATTACTAATACTAACAATAATGAAGATACTTCTATTACTAATAAACATACTAATAATAACACTGCTACTACCACTACTACTACTACTACTAATAATAATAATCATAATAATAATTATGGTAGTAGTATTACTAACAGTGTTATTACTACTACTACTGCTAATAATAATGATACAACTACTAATAATAAAAATAATGAAGATACTACTATTACTAATAAACATACTACTAATAATAACAATAAGGTACTACTATTACTAACAGTGATACTACTACTGCTAATAATAATGATACAACTACTAATAATAAAAATAATGAAGAGACTACGGCTACCACTAACAATAACCAGAAATAATAAAGAAGCTGCTCAAACAATACTAATAATAGGAAGAAGAAGAAGAATAGTGCCACTTGATATGTATGCCACTGTTCAAACCCAAGGCCACAGTAATCCAAATCCTTGTGCAGAGGCCATATTGTGTGATCTGAGCAGATGCAGAGACTCTGGAGAGATTTGCATCTTTTTTAACAGACTCATTCTCCCAGGTGAAATACAATCATCTGGTGGAAGTGTGCTGTGAGATCCACCCGTGTCGTCAGCCATTTTTAATATACATGTGAAACCCTTCCACTCTTCTCATACGATGCGGGGTTTCACATATAGGAAGACAATTCTCAAGTTATCATCCTCCTACATAACAACCCAGAACAAGATGCTTTTTAATTAAACTGGGTCATTAACCTTGCATGGTCTCCACACTAAAATATGAATTGCCGATGGGAGACGCCTTCATCCAGTTAGCTAGGAAGGGAAACCATCTTGGCGTTTTGTTCAATTCCATCCTTAGTTTGGAGAACAAGTAAATCACCTAAACAAAACGTCTTTTTCATCCACTCCCACCTAAGGCAACTGCACTGGCTTCTGGTCCAGGAACGTTGCCTGTTCAAGCTCCTCACACACGCATTCAAGGCTCTGCACAACACCAGACCCTCCTACAACAACCGCTGCCTCCACTTCCATCAACCCACCAGATACCTTTGCTCTGCCTCTCTATCTCTCTCTCTTGCGCTTAAGTACCCCGCATACGCAGCAGCAGAGCCAGAGGCAAAGTCTTGGAACAACCTCCCCGTCCACATCAGGACCTCCATGTCGCTGCTGGTATTACAAAAGAAACTAAAGACGTGGCTCCTCAACTGGCACTCCAGTCCCACTGATAGACTTCATTTTCACCAGCCTACCACCTGGATACCCTCATGAGTGATAAGTCACGCTCTACAAATCCACTAACATAACATAACATTTAAAAACTTGTGTTAAAATCAGACCCTTTCTGGAAGAAAATGAGATGACAACCATCCCAAGAGTCATTGGCTTTCATACACATTATTCTCACTCCTTTTCATAAGGAGTCTGAAACAAAGACTTGGCTTGCTGAGACCTCTAAGGTTACAGACCCATGTTGCCAGAGTAGTTGTGGGTACTCAATTGTACTTCCCACTATACCACCACCCCGAGGAGTTTACACGAGCTACCTTTAGCGTCTAGGAGAGAATTTAGAAACCTTGCAGCGATTTTCAAGGCCCTTGAACAGGATGGTCCATAACATTAAATGCAAAGATTTCATGGACTTTCCCCATAGAATGAGCTCTGGGAAATATCAAGACTATTTCTGGCCATTCCTCATTCTACGGGTGAACTTTGGGATGTAAAAAGCTACAGAAGCTGATGCCCATAAGCAGAATCTCCTTCCACTTTCTCCTTCCATCTGCCATCAAGAAATCTCAAAGTGAGGGCGTATCTGGGAAAAAGCAAAAGGCACACCTTTTTATCAGTATCGATGCCTAGTTGGAGTGTTCGACGTGCCTTGTCACCAGATGTTTTAGGCGCTTTATATATGATCTAAATTGGACTGACTAAACTAACTCTTGATATTGTTTATGCAATTTTTAGATATGAAGAATATGAAAGCATTGAATTAAATTAAAATAAGAATTTTATTTCAAAATAAGATATTCCTTGGTTAGCTACAGTCTGTGATTAAATCCAATCTTCAAAGAAAATGTGCTGCAAATCAAGGCCCCTAACCCTTTGAACATTCTACTGTTTTTGACAAACTAGGTCACAGAACAATCCCTAAATTATGAACACTCAATAGAGACTGAAGAGATGACCTTAAAGTTTTTCAGCGCTTTTTTGGAAAAACGGTTGTATGATGTTACATCGGAAGCCGTTGTAAAGCATGCCAATTACCACGCATGCGTTACAACGCAAATGCCATTACAAACCGAACCATTACCACGCATAGTTTTTCAACGAATATGCCTTTACCACGCATGTCTTTACAACGAAATTCGTTGTAAAAGCATGTCTGATAAAAGCATATGCGCGGTAAACGTTTCTCTGACCCCTACCTTAAACGCTAATCCTGGTCCCTGGGGCACCCCACCCCCGCCCCCCAGCACTTCTAAAAAAATATCCTTCCCCTGCCCTAAACCCTAAAACCGAACTCCAATGTGACTCCCCCTGGCCCCCAGCCCTTCCCCTGCCCTGCCCTAAACCTAAAACCCTACCTCTGTGCAACTCCCCCTGGCCCCCAGCCCTTTCCCTTACCCTAAGCCCTAAAACTCTACCCATGCACGCCCCCCCCAGGTCCCAGCCCTTTCCTAAACTCTAAAACACTACCCATGCTCGACCCCCCGTCCCCCATCCCTTTCCATTCCCTAAATCCTAAAACACTACCCCTGCACGACCCCCCTCCCGGCTCCCAGCCCTTTCCCTGCTTGGTAAAAGCATATGCGTAGAAAAAAAATGCGTAGTAAAGTCTGCGCATTGCAATGACATGCGTTGTAACGCTTGCATTGTTAAGGCATGCGTGGAAAAAGCTGCATTGTAATAGCTGTTTCCCAGCGAAAACATGCACCAAAATTTAAACTTGAGTTATGAAAAAATCCCCTTAGATACCCCCATGCTATGAAGTTTCTCAAGGCACTATATTCACCCACACAGTGTAAAGCGTTTTCTGGAATAAGTGGCTGGTTTAATTGTGAGAATAGGCCAAGCTACATGCCTGCCCATGCATGACACTTTTTATTCTCTCACGGTATCATGGGAACAAGATAGCACCCAGCTTGCTAGCTTCCTAGGCCAAATGTAATATTGATGTTGCCAATATACTGTAGGATTAACCCTACCAAAATGGAATTCACACCCATTTCCACCTTCAGTACAAATCAGATTGCTTACTATCACACAAGTAGTGTTAGTCTTCAGCACTATATTGTTGGGTTTTATAGTTGACACATGATGAGTACAGACCTCCACATGTAAAATACATGACAAAAGAGGCCCAATATCATCAATACCTTCTCAGTACTTTTTTTAAAAATAATTGCTGAGTCAGAATTTTAGGCTAACAAGAAATATGACCATATGACTCCGGTCCTGACTGGGATCCTTCAAATTTCCATAGATGATGCATATTTCTGACCACATGGCTTGTTATGAGAAGCCCTAAGCCTTGGCAGTGCCTAGCAAACGAGGCTGTCCGTCAGATGTATGATTTCCTGTAGTTATTGTGTACCTTACTCCCTAGCAAGCCAGTTGCCTGATTTAGGGTGAAAGGTTTGTTACACCAGGCAGTAGGTTGCTATTGCTGATGCTATTACCACCTTGTTCAATGATGAGAGGAGGATGAAACAGCCTTTTTTGTAAGGGTGGGCGGAACGCGCAGATTTTCACTCGGCGGAATTCCCCAGAGAATTATACAAATACTCTGTGAGATTCCACGGAAAATATGCAGCTTGCACTTCAATTTAGCTCCGGTAGCGCAAGCAGTACTGAAAGATCAGTGCAAATGGCACAATGCTTTGCAAAAGAGAGCGCGGCCATTCGAGTTGATTTTGCTGCCGCTCGAGTAGAAAATCAACTCGAGCTGCAGCAAATCTACTCGAACTGCAGACCTCTGATCACAACTGCTCACGACCACCCGCATTAGAAAATGAACAAGTTAAAAATCCTTAGTAAAATGGGAATGACAAGAAAATCCAACACAGACATAGCAGATCTGACTCAGGATATCCAGACCACAACACCAAACCAAGAATGCAGTTGAGGGATCTCACACCCCAAACACCTTGCTGAAGCTATGCCCCTGCCCGTCCCACCTGGGCCGCACTCATGACTATGGTCACATACAACACAACAGCCTGGAGTCCGTGCCCTGGGGTCACTAGTTGTAAATGTATTTTCACTGCATGCACTCTTCTTTGTCTTTGCTAAAGGGAATCCTTGATGGTTGAGTTATCAAATCAGTGCATGCAAACAAGGTTTCATGTTTCTAGTCCTCGCCTTTCACAAATCATTTTTTCAAATCACTGATGGCCTCATGTACTAAGCTGCAGTTGTAAATAAAGGAGGGTGCACTGGCAGATTATCAGGGCAAGCCGAGCCAGAGCTGAGCCCTTGATCTGGGTTTTCTCTAAGAATCCGTGTACGAGCCGAGCCAAGAAAATATGTGGCATGTATATTGTGCAACAAGCATAATGTAAAAATATGATACAATCTCTTCAAAACTCAAAAAAGTGTGTTTCTTTAGTATGTGGAAGAGTTTCTCATTAGTGCATCAGATTATATCATTGCATAGAAAATAAATACACTTATTAAAAGTGATAGGTTTTAGAAACATTTATGGCTCCCCTCTAACTACAATACTATTAGTATACTAAGAAGCAAGTCAGCAGTCATGTAAACACTAAACGTAACTTAGATTCTTATTATAGATGGAGCAACATTATAGTTTATTAAATCAAACACAAGAGGTGCTTCCACAAGGCACATCCTGAATTTAAAAGTGTGCTCATATGTGATAATAAAGAAAAAGGAGGCTCTGAGAAAGGAAATATTTGCCTCGGATCACACTATTTGGACAGCCAGGGAAGTTGGAATCATTACAGGTTATCTGGTTTCACATATTGAAATTCAGCCACCAGATGGGTATCTCTGTCTCTTTTCTCTCTCTCTCCTCTACATTAAATGTCATTGTCTTGTATTTCATTCTTGGCTCACGACTAGAAAAACTGACAGAGGTAGCTGACCTGACTAAGGGCCCCCAACCCCACCTACAAAGTCAAGAATGCATTTATTTGGGGGTTGTGCCCCAGTAAACAAGTAGTTCTTAGCAGCTTCTGGGGCAGACAGTCTTTATATATGAACCAAGTGTCCCTTCCACCGTCACCGTTGTTGTCACCTTCTCAACCACCGGCAACACAGAATCCCAGGCCACCAGGCATAACTGTGAATTCGTAAGGACTCACTGGCATTGAGAATGCAGTTTTCCATATGACCTCAGTTGTGGTGTCAAGACCCTCCCTCCGGCTGGCACCAGCTCACCACTCTGTCGTCACCAAAGGCTACCTTAAAGCAGACAGAGTATGCTTGATTCTGTGGAGCTAATTTATATGTGTTGAGCTTTTTCCCATGCACAGTTCTGTACAAGACTTTCTCCAAAAAGATTCACAAGGATTTGACTGTAGCAGGATAAGAATAAAGTAGGGAAAGATCAGCTACTCTCAAAAGGATTTAATCTTGTAGACAAGGTGTAGGGCAGCGCAGCTAGTCACCCTGCTGTGCTGCCCTGCGTCACAGGGAAAGGGCAGGAATGCACCGTGCACCATGGTGCAAGGGTGCCTGTGCTGTAGGCAGGATTGTTTTTGTGCAGGAAGGAGCACCTTTCTGCACAAAAACAATTCTGAGAGGCTTTTTTCTCTTTCTATGTGTGCTGCAGAATACAGCACACATAGAAAGAGGAAGTAACGAGGAGAAATAAAGATATTTCTCCTCATTACGCCTCCCTTGGGGAGGCGTATCTTTTTGGCGCATTTCAGGTTTACAAGGCCTTGTAAATCTGGGAATGCGTCAAAAAGCATGGGATTTGCATGAGAACACCCTCGCAACGCCCATGGAACACCTACCCAGGGCAGAGTAACACAACGCAGCGATTTGCACTGCATTGCATTACCCCAGACTTTTTGAGGAACGGAAAGTGGCTTTAGCATGGCTTAAAAAATCTGACTTAAGATTTGCGTCGCTCTTGCACCACGTTGCGTGGTTCAAGAGCGACTCAAACCAGGTCATAAATATGGCCCAATGTGTATATATAATGAAGTATGTATTTTAATTCTTCCCTTTGCAGTCAAATGATGGCCTGGCATGGCTTCTGAGCATTTCTACCCCTGCCATGGAAGGTGCCCATTCTCAGACAAGGCGATCTATGGGATCCACCTTGGTCATGGGCATTCCACTGCGCATCCCTTGACCATATTCACAAATAGCACATGTGAGACTGCTGTCATTGTAAGAAGAAATCCAAACTCAAACGGATAAATATGAATTCCCCGAAATGTGTGTAAGGAATATTTTTAATTCAAAGTCCATTGAATATGAACCTGGTGTGAAATTTGATACAGTAGTTGTGTTTGTATTTGTAACTTTTGAAGGCGTAGCTAGTCACTCCTTGGTATCTCGGGACACTAGAAATCACAGATGACTTAACTTGTATGGACCTTTGGAAATGACCATCGCGTATTAGTAGAAGTAAAGCTATGACATCAATACTTTCTGTCATTTACAGAAAAGGCCTGCCTCAAATGTGGTTTCCTTAAAAAACAAAGGGACCAAACAAAATTGATCGAGGACCTACATTTTCGCATAGACTGGTACCAGTTAAACTGATTGGCTAGTGGCAAAGGGCTATGAGAGTACTGCGCTGGGTGGAACAAGCAACATGCTTAATCTGGTGGGCCAACAACTAAAATAACTTTTGATGCACCTGGGTTGTACTCAGTATCTTGGTGGCACCAGGATATCTGGCTCAAGTCCACCAGAGCATCACATCTTGACCCTGACAGATCTCGTTAACGCGGCATCCAGCGGTTGGTTCCTTGACTCAACTACATAGCCATCGTAGGGTCCTCACACCCCCATCTGCCTGAAGGAGGTGATTTGAGTTCCGAACTGGGCACCCTGGGACTTTAGTCTGAAGAATGCTGTCTGAGGGTGTTCCTCTTCATGGACCTCCTCCACTTGAATGTGTCCTAGTCGGGGAGCTTACAAATGTCTTACTTCTGTGTTTGCTATCTCTAAAACCACAAGTCATTCCTGAGAAGCTAATCCACATACAGGTTGTTCCTCACAGATGCTTGTCTCCTTCAAGCACATGCACCTAAGGTTTGTGAGATTTCATTGTGACCATTATTGTGGTCCTTCTCAGCATGGAAAAACAAGCTGACCACTGAACAATTAGGGATAGTACCTTGTCTAGACAAGCCCTTTTGATGATCACTGGTGACATAGCTAAAGCAATCACCATCATCAGAAATGATGATGTTTCCCTGCCTATGTTACCCCTATCGCCATGATTGAGGGCCCCAATCCCCGTGGACTTCTGACCAATCTGGGAGTTCTGAAATTTGCCAGTGTCATTCTTTTCAGAGTTCTGATTCTTTTCATGGAGACTCTTCTCCTGACTAGGTCGATTGTCACTTCAAAACTAACCTACAGTTTTTCCACAGATCAGCAACTAATGAGAGCTGTTAGGTAACATCCTCTTGAGAGGGAAAGAAAGAAAAGAAGGAGTGAGCGAGTGAGTGAGTGAGGTCTTGGGGGAAGGAGAACAGGTCAGCTTGATGGATGGGGAGAAGGCTGATTGATGGCTGAAAGGATAGAAGGACTGGAGAAACAATGAATGCCAGGTGGACAGAAGGATGGAAAAATGGATGGAGCGATGATGGATGGGTGGGTGTTGGAAGTTGTATTTGTGGTGGTATTGGTGATGTTGGTGGCATTGATGGTATGTGGTGGCAGTATTGGTGGTGCTGTGGTATTGATCCAGTGGGTTACTAGCAACAAGCATTCATACACTAAATACTCACCTGGGCCCATTCATTCACACTAACTAGTAATCACCGCTGGTGGGAATCAGTTATACTCTTTATCAATATCCCTGCTACCAATTACCTTTTCTGATTGAAGAGTAATGACTTACCAATGGACCTTTGATAACTGGGGTTGAAATGAGATTATACAAAACATAATTTTCATTAACCACCTGAAATAATCACTGACTCAGGAAGTTTTAAAATGTTTATCTAAATTCTTTAGCAGAATAAATTTCAATCCACATAATACTTAATCGCATATCAAGGAGGAAGCATTCTATTGTCACCTATTGATCACAAATGACGGTCCCTCAGAAAGGAGAAGATAGAGACAGCAGTACGAACTAAAGATTACGCTTTTATAGTTACCTAAAAGGTGTGATAACCAAACCCCTTGGCCAAGGAGTTGGAAAAAGGGTCCCAAGAAAGGATGAAGACCAAGACCTCCGTACCAGGTTCAGGACAGGATAGATGACCTCTCTACCAACGACGCCTGCGCCGTTCCCCTCTCTGACACTTCGTTCCTCCTCGATTCTTCCGCGTCTTCTTCTAATAGAGTCCGCCGCCCCCACCTCAGGACCTCTTCAGACAGCAGTTCAGTTTGCTTAGTTTTCTCTGTGGCAGCATCTGAGCTCTAAGCTCTGCTCTTTGCGTGTTCTGTGCTCTAGCGCTCTCGTCCATCTACGCCTAACTAATGAGCTAATTCTATATCTATTATACCCTTCTACGCCCATTTACCTCCCATTAATGTTTCAAAATTATGGGCCCACTAATTCTGATTGGACAGGGACAGGGGGTTGATCCTCACACCATGTCAATTTAGTTCAATTTTCTTAAGCCCATTGTTTTAAAATACCGCCCTCTCAATTTTTAATACATTTGCTTTATTTCCCACCCGTTTCCCAACAATTTTTATTACAAACATATACAAATGTATCATTTTAAAGACATTTCAGTTCAGCTCTGAAGGTGATCAGCGGGTCATGTCCTTGGACATCTTCCAAGTTGACTTCATCGCTTTGCTTTGCTAGTTTTCAGAGCGCATGCGCAGGTCACATGGCTCTCGAGCTGCTGTTTAGCCAACCCAGGCCCATTTTACGAACTAATAGAAATCAAAGAAGAAACATATTAAAATCAAAAATAAATGTTTTCACTGTATACCCCCTACTTCTATTCTACTCCCATTTAATTATAAATGTCTATCCCGCATTAGTAGCGTTAGAATACCACATTATTATTTGCAGCAATGCGAAAGCTTTAGCATGTGAGAACATTAAGCGGCCATTTTAGCATACACTGCGCAGAAGCAAAAAGTTTCCCTCCAAGCAAAGAAAGACGTCATACCACGTGACATGGTTGACACATGCGCAGTAGAATTCCCGCGCTTTAGCGGCCATTTTGGATTAGACAAGGATTACTTATTAGTGAAAACACATAGGCAAGCATCTCTCAGATAAAAAAATGTTGTGTTTGCACATTATTAATAATGACATTACAAAGTTTTAGTACAAATTAATTAATACTGTGAGAGGATTGCTTCCGAGCAAGTCTCATTGTGAGTCCTTGCTCCATCAGTATTGGGGTGGCGTTGCTAGTGTGGTATTGATGGTTTGTTGCATTGGTGGTGGTGTTGGTGGTGATGGTATTGGTTGTGAAATAAATACTGGTGGTATTTGGAGGTGGTATTATCAGTGGTGTTAGTGAAATTGGTGGTGATGTGGTATTGGTGGTGTATTTGGTTGTATTATTCGTGGGTTTGATCAAGTGCCACATGTATGCAACTAGTTCACACACCTCCTACTTGCTTTTTGTTTCTAAAATCAGGACACCTTGATCCCACGTTGCCCATCTCATGTGATAACAGAAAGCATTTTAGGGTCAGGCTGGTACGCATATCATTACAAAAATATCTCAAAATGCCTACTGCAGTACAAAAAAATGCTGTCTGTACTGTATCAAAGTATGAGATAAAGAAACTAATGTGATGAAACATGCACTAGTTAAGTGTACGGTTATAATGAAGACTCAGGGTAGATTAGGTTAGCTTCATTTATTCATGTCATGCAAAGGATGCAAAGCATATCATGCTTTAGGATGCAAAATAGTCTCTCGTGCTTTGGAAAGCAAGCACTCTATAGATATGCAAAATGAGACACCAGACCATCAATAGCAAGATAGTGAGAGAGAAATATTGCTCCGAGCTGATCTAAGATGTGACTGTCAATGTCTCAAACCAAATGATTGTGGGAGGGTAATCCAAATATGCTAATGGTGTAAGTGGGTTGATCAAGGCCTACTATCTATATTGTAAACGATAGGTGTGAAGACAGCTGTGCTATCAAGCAAGACCCATAAAGTGACAAAAGCTTGGAAAGAGGAATACATGAGTGAAAAATGGAAATGAGTGAACAGAACTCAGCGCAAAACAAATACGGTCTGCCTCCTAAGGTGAAAATATGAGTGAAACACCTCAGAGGGTTATAGTACCTTCTGCATAGATCTTTGCGCAATGTTCAAGTTATTGACTCAACTGTAAAAATGTGTGGGTAATCTGCAGGTCAGTATTATCAATCCTAGCGAGATAAATCAGTGGGGCAATACACCTATGTCAGGTTTACGTGAGAAACCTGTCGATCACATATCTTGATCCCTGTGAGAAAAGTATTTGAGGTCCAGAGGAGATCAGTATCACAAACAGAAATGTGGGTTAAAACAGCTACTGCAGAGATCTATGTGTAACCTGTACATCAGAGGTTCATGC
The DNA here is from genome assembly GCA_963921515.1 of Calotriton arnoldi. Classification (NCBI taxonomy): domain Eukaryota; kingdom Metazoa; phylum Chordata; class Amphibia; order Caudata; family Salamandridae; genus Calotriton; species Calotriton arnoldi. The sequence continues at coordinate 248,275 of CAWUFW010004874.1, read as the reverse complement.
CACTGTGATTCAATAGATGGCTAATTTGCCTATTGAGGCTAATTGTGTTCAACCTGTGGGTTACCTATTGCAATATTTGCGGGTAAATACCCCTTCAGAGTGATCTGTTGGTATACTCCTGTTATACTCCAGGTGGGTTAACACAACACCCGCACAGCATTCACAATTTGAGCTCTCTTTATCAGCCCTGTCATTACAGAAAGAAAAAAAAACATGAAATGATTGAATAAATAATTTCTAAAATTCTTCATTATCATGCCCAAGCTCATCCCAAACTCCTCCACCTTAAGCACTTACTTTACTCCATGCCCCACCCACACCCTCGGCTCTATCCATCTCACTACAGGACTCTTGGTCTGATGAGTGAAAGGGATTTTTCCATTCTGTGTCTATGGGAAAATGTGTTTAGTACAAATGGGTCTCGTTGCCCTAAATCTGCAATTACATCCGAGATGAATCAGGTGTCTGGGGAAATACTTTCATTAACTCATTAACATCAGTCATATTTTGTAAAATGAGGGTGTTTGACCTGCAGGGTGCCTACGTGATGTGTTCCTGCATCATGCGTGTTGGATTTTTTTTCTACCATCTGTTATTACAGCGGATGTTTTCGCAAAGTTTTTTACTTAACATAACATGGGAATCGAATGGTTTTAAAAGAAGAAAATGTACCATGCGTGAAAAACACTTCACTTCAACAGCGGTCTCCTGGGAGGTCCAGTCATGTCACGTGGCTGGCTGTAAACAGATGCATCAATTAACCCCTTAATCTCCCGGGGGGCCATTAGAAGGTGAGGTGCCCACAGAAGGTGCATATGGCTGCAATTAGGCCTACAATGCGCAGATGTCAATAACTGTAGTTATTTGTGCTCTGTGTTATTGATCTGCTTCGTTTTTCAGCATTAAACAGTCTTTGTGACTTCATCAATTAATTAGGTGTTCCTAGATATGGTCACTTTTTCTATTACTCTGCTGCAGAGTGTCTGGCTGCATCAAGGGATTGTGGTGTGCCTAGAAGCAGGACTGATATACGGGCAGAGGGGAGAATAAATGCAGGCAAAGAGGCCCTTTATAGGTGCACCTGAAATATGGGAGGCAATAAAAGGCACTACTGGGGTTCACAAATTGATCCCGCTTTGCCCAGTATAGAATGGAACATAACACACAGGAATCTGTGTTTCTGCACTGATTCCTGCCTTTGACCTTGGAATGCCAATCTTTTACAGAGGTCAAAGTCCTACAAGTATATCCTGGAAGATTTGTCCCTGTTAAAAAACATGCAGGATCATGGAAGCTGGGAATACCTGGTGCAGTAATAGTGCATGCACCACGTGTGATTCCTGATCTGGCTGCTAATTCCTGCTAGTGAATGGACTTGTTTGGACTTCCTATGAGACGAAGGCAGCCAGTAAATCAGAACCTGCTGATTGTGGTTGGTTTTTCCATGGTACCTCCCTGGTAGTGGAAATGTATAGGGCTGTTACCTCAAAACTTGTGGCTTTTGTAAAACGTAAAACAGTATCTGACGGTCCCAGGAACCATCTTGTTTAGGGTAAGGACTGCCAGATGACCTACACACTCTTATAATGTTCCAGAATACTCGTAACAAAGGAACTAAAGGAGCGAAAATCAGGCGTGAACATAACTGTGCTGACAACCACAATAGTATAATCAAGAACAAAAAAAATGCGGTTATAATCATAGGCCCACAGTTCACCCTCTAGATGGAGAGTGCCACGAAGAGCACACAAAAGACACATGGCGCTTTATAAGATCAAACAGCAAAGAGAATGGACTCAGTCAAAGCGTCGGGCTCTTAATTTGGCCAGTTGTGGCCTATAAATTCCAATGTTTACCAACTGGACAAAAAGTTATCCAGATGTTTGACTATGGGCTAACTTCCTAAGCATTTCATTAGTTGTTGGGTCATCAGGTTTATTATAACTGTGTCTTGTAGCAGATTGGCATTCAGTGAAAAGATGCATAGGAGATTGGGGGAACCTCAGGGAATTCAGGGAACCTCAGAGGTTGGCTCTAGATACTGATTGTGCACCAAAAGTCTAGTAAGGTCCACCAAGAGGGAAAGTCAGTCTGTGGAAGCAGTGGGGCGTGTGGGCATGGTGGTCCAATCAATGGCTGTTCAGTGTCTCTTCACTTCAAGTGGCCCTTATTGCCTCCCCACTAGTCCCAACCAGTAGCTGGGAGACCTGGATGTGACTCTTGATTGCTTGTTTGGACTTCCTATGAGACAAAGGCAGCCAGTAAATCAGAACATGCTGATTGTGGTTGGCTTTTCAATGGTACCTCCGTGGCAGTGGAGATGTTATGGGCTCGTATTTCAAAATTTGTGACTTTGGTAAAACGTTAAACAGTAAAACGGCATCTGCGGTCCCAGGAACAATCTTGTTTAGGGTAGGGGCTCTCAGAGGAGCTACACATTCTTATAATGGGTCTTTTCAGCATGAGACTGACATTTCCATCACCTCCTCATCACTTCCTCATCTCAGTCCTAACATCATGAGATGTGTCCACGTGATGGAGACAGGTACTCTGCTGCCTACCTTAAAGAAAAATTATCTAAGCTCCTTACCCTCCAGATGTGCCTGTAAAGAACCACCACTATACAGATACAGATGTTTTATCTGGCTCCTTTGGAAGGTAGTCACCCTGTTCATCCTGTATATGGATGGGAGTTCGTGTATGCCATTTGGTTCCTGTTCGGGCCGTTTATGCTTCTGGTGTGGTTTTGTTTTGCCCCCATCTTGCTTGTTTGACATGCAGTCCACTAGTGAGTTGCCCCATGTGCTTCTTTTTGAGATTTGACCTGGTTTGGGAGTGGGCTGATTTTGTCCTGTAGGGTATATTGCCCTCAGGCCATTGTGGGTTTTTTGGCCTCGTCCTAACCTTCACAGTTTTTTTGCTTAAGGGTATTTTCTACTCTCACAGTCACGTGTTGTAATATTCTTGTGTGATTACAAACACCTTACTGGGCACTGTCTGGGTCTCAGATATGGGTATTGGTCCAGGACTCTCCTGTGGGTGGGTTCCTCCTTTGTCCTAGGGATTGGTTGCTGGTATCCTCTGTATGTTGGGTGGTTGCTACCCTGGTGCATTGTGCCTTTACACCCTCCTAGTATGGGACATTTGATCTTCGGTCCTTTTAGCGCTCTGGGTGGTTTACACTACTTGCTGACCTCCCTCCTTCACCCGTTGCACCATACCTTTCAGTGTGTGGGATGATGTCTGAATACTTGTCATCTCCGTTTACTTCTTGCTCCTTCAGCACTTACACTTGCACCTGGTGTATTGGAAGCCTTTCGAAAGGTGTGTGCAGCTCTTGATTGCTCCTTGTATAGGGCTTATGCTCCTTGTGATCTCATCCCTGATCCTGCAGGATGCTGGGGTTGGGGTGTTCGTTCCTTATTTGATGGTTCAGCCCTTGCTAGTCCGTGGTCCTTTCTTGGTCTTTACTGCAAGGGGGGATTTTCTCAGCTGTTTTATTGTGCTTGTTCTAAATCTAAAGGATCCTTCCTTAGGCCTCTGGTGGTTTCTCTAGAGTTCTACAGTCATTGCAGCTTGTTGGGCTTTCGAACTAAGGGCATAGGATGGCCTGCTGGTTCTGGAGTTTGGTGTTTTTTCCCACATTGTTACTTGTTGGGATGGGAACTTAAGTTTTCCTTGGGCTGTGTGCCTACTTGTGTATGTCGTCTGTTGTGGTCTCGGTTACCTCTCCCTTTTTTGGTGAGGGGTTTGTTTGCCCAGTGCTTTCAGTTTGGCACTGGGCAGGGGCTGTCTCTACTCTTGGCTGTGGCTGTTTGGTTCCTTGCTTCAGCGTCTCCAGTGTTTTTCTGGCCCAGTTGCCTTATATTCCAGAGGTCCTGCTCTTGCCTAGTCTCACCTGTGCTCTGATATACAAAGGCGCACCTTGGTGCATGGCATACAGGTATTTCATCTTCTGGGCTTGTCTCCTTCATTGTCATGCTGGGTCCTGGCCTTTGTGTAAGGTGTATTTTCGGTCGCCTGTTTTTTAACGCATACATACTTGTTATTCGGAACTGGGTCTTCCTTTCTGTGTTGGACACTGCACTTCTGTTTTGTTCTTGACTGTAGGCCTGGCTTCAGGTTTCCCGTTTGGTTTGCCTTTGGAATGTTGCCGATGTGCTCCTGTCTCTTGTGTCAGGTGTGCTATAGTGCCTGTTGCTCCCCCATAACCCCTAGGACTCTAGGGTGCTTGGGGCTAGGTTTGTTTTGGGCACTTATGTCTCCTGGCTCTGATTTAGGCCTTCTCATTTGGCGTTACTCTTCCTGCCAACACCTCCACCCCTTCCTCATCCCTATCCCTCTGCTCGCAGCAGTGAGGTTTGGTGACATTCTCATCTGTGAGCCCCCATTTGTGCTTGAACTGGGGAATGCCTGCTTTGCTGGGTGATCTTTATGCTGAACTTTTTTGGTCTCTTCAGCTCTTTCTCTGCATCTTTAGCTGTGGATTAGTGTTGATGCTTTTGGTTTCCTTGGCTCTCTTTTTGCGTCTTGTGGTTGCTATTGCAGTTATTCCTTTAGTTCGGATCCCTGTTCATCTGAGCGCACTGGTTGTGCCCTCTGACGTTTGAGCTTCTGGTACCTGTTGAATTGATTTGCCACTGGATCTTGGGGCTTTGTCAACCTTCTAAGTTTGGTTCTTCCTCCTTTGTGTCTAAACTTTTTCCCTTTCTGGCTGACTGCCACAGTGGAAAATTGATGCTGGCCCTGCCTGCTTTGGTATATCCTCAGGAGGTAAGGACTGGGACATGGGAGTGATGAGGAGGTAATGCTTCAGCTACTTACCAGTAATCCCATTACTCCAATTCTTTTTCTTCTTCCCAGCCTTCATGAACCTCCTACGCTCAAAGCTGTGTCTCCAGCTTTGATTGCAGTCTGTTGGGCTGCTTTGGTAGTCAACGCAGGGAGCTTCTGTGTAGAGGTGGTACTGTATAGGACTACCTGGATCGGGAGGCGTTTACACAAGTGTGAACACACTTCAGGACGTAAGGGCTGTTCCTGCTTATCTAGGGTCAGATGCAGGGAACACTTTAGGTTCACCCCATGTGTGATATTAACAGCAATAGTTCATGCTAGTTCGAACATCACATTTCCTGGGATCCTATGATCAGGTCCCCAGTTTCTATTCCTGGGAGCAACAGACCTGGAAGAAAATGCTTTGATAGGCATGAAGGGAGACTCTCAAGCAGTATACCAATGGGTATAAGGCTCTGGGCTACTACAAGTGTCCTGGTGTATCTGGGCCTGGTAATCCTGGTTCTTGAAACACCAGACCTGGTTTTACTGTGTGCCAATTTGCACCCTCGGAAACCTCGGATGAGTCTAATCAAGGTTTGTTACAACAGGCACAGCCTTGCCGTGCCCACTCCAGTCCTGCATTATAGGGAGGTGCACATACCGCTTCCGGAGCATTGCCCTATCCTGCTGTGCCCTGCTGTCCTTGAACGAGAAGGGCAAAGACCAGGGCCGGACTGAGAACACAAATCACCCCAGGCAATTTTATAAGACCGGCCTCTGTGGGGAGGAGGGGGGGAGGGGGGCGAGGATGCAAGTGTGAAGCACTGCTGCTTAACTAAACCGGCCCCAGCACTGCTGCTTAACTAAACCGGCCCCAGCACTGCTGCTTTTGTTACTGGGGGCCGATATTGCAGCAACAGAACCGGCCCCCACCGCTCCAAAACTGGCCCCCACCGTTCCAGCCTCCCAGGGAAACACCTGATGCCTGCTACCGCCTGTCCGGCCCTGGCAAAGGCATCCAATCATTCAAAAGGAAGCTGCACCAACTCCCATCAACACAGCATTTCCATTGGTTGGGTCTCTCTCTGACGTAGAGAGGGACCAAACATGGGACACATCTCTGCTGTGTACACCGCTAATGGCTTGATGTTTTTCGTGTCCTGATGCAATTAGGAGCCAACTCTGGAGGATGAGCAGTGTCCACGTGGAAGAAAGCATCTCCCAGGAATATGTGGCCAATACCTGCACACAGATCAACATGAGCCTGAAGGGTGAGGGGGGCTTTTAGCGTACACATTCCTTTTCAAATATTTATGTAAACTTCCACTGAAGTATTTACTTTTTTTAGTTTTTTTGTTTGAGCCAATGGACAAATCCAAGGATAAAAGTGAAAAACCTGCTTCCATCGGTTTACGCTTCCATTTGGATAGATTTCTGACTTGCTAGGTTCCCAAGAGTCTACATTTTATGTAGTGCTGCAAGGCGTATCATTTATTCAAACAGATGTTCCACCCGCTGGAAAATCTGGATGCATAAAGGTGACACAAACAGGCTTTGGCATATACAATTTTCAGTACACTTTCACTATGTTCTCTTCCCATTCCCATACATTTTCCGAGCATAAAATAACATTCTGAACTAGTCAGACAGAAATAGGATCACACATTTTAAAGTGCTTTTTTGTGCACCTAAATTCCATTTATCTGTGCAAATGACTTTGTCAAATAGGAGCATATTCAAAGATTCGGGTATATGATGAAATTCAAAAGTCAAATGTCTAAACGTGGAATCTGCTCTCATATTAGCTACATTAGAAACTCAATAAGACCGATCAATGAATCAGTTAATCAATCTCATTCATGTTATAGCACGTCCAACCTCGAGAGACAGTTTCCAATCAATAACCAATTACAATTGATTTATATGAGGCAATTAGGTGGCACAGGTTCCTGACGATCAGACATACTGTCAATTCGGGGAAGAGAATAGAATCTTGAAACTGCTAATTAATTCCAACTCACATTATGTAAGCACTGAGCTCAACCACGTTTATTGCTATGTTACCGATGTACTCCATCGAACACCTGTGTTTTGTTTTCTCACAATACCCTCCAAAACATTGCCAGCCTTTGGGATACTCACAGAGGGAGTGAAGAGGCTATTGAGAACTTACTCAGAACACTGTCAGGCTATTCCAAATTCCCTCAGAGTTTGGAGAGGCTATCAAACGTACGTACGCACAGACACAGATAGGCCACTGAATAGTCAAACAGAACATTGCCAGACCACTGACTATTTGCACAGAGCATTGCTAGGTTATTCGCAATCGTACACTTACCCTTCTCGCTCACATAAATATTACGCCATAGTCCACTCAACAGCACATGGTCCATCCAGAAAGTACTTTTATATCTGTGTATTTGGGCCCTGTGCCCTTGTGTTCGTGATTCTCATGGCGTGAGGATGTGGCCCAAGGGCCAGAGCGGGAGACTTTGGATCTAGGGAACCAGGTTCGAGTCTCGGCATCAGCTCAATATCTTGTGATTCTGGGCAAATCACTTCATCTCCCTGTGCCTACCAAAAATGAATGTGTCCTTGTGTAATGTAACTGGTGTTCATGTAAAGCGCTCAAATACCTTCAGGTCGAGTTCGCGATATAATAAGCTGCAAAACAAAATGTAGATTCGGTAGGCATTCCATAATGAACGAGGAGCGGAGAACGCTGGAAGCCATTAGGGGTTGCTTATTTACCAGAGCTACATAGTACACTCTTTTTTTCTCTCTCAACTCTCACCGCGAGTCCTCATAATACTGGCGTCGAGCTCACATAATACCTGGTGCGAAATGGTGAGTGTTAATAGCTCATCAATTGCTGTGCATTGCGACCTGCGCACCTTTAGCTATGCCGATTGCCTCCTTACCTCGTAGAGCACCATTGGAGGCCACATAAGCAACAGCATTTTGTCTGGTCTACTGTACTGCTTGCCAACCACATTTATTTCCAATGCCATGTCAGGACCGGAGGCCAGGATTATGCTTTACTTTCTTCACTTTGTTAAATCAGCAGCCTTCAAAGAACATATGTAAAGAAAAAACAGCTGAGACTACATATCCCACGAACCACTAGGGAATGAGTCTCCATAACAACCGTAGTCCAATCATAACACAGTCCAATGCATATAAAGGTGTGACTTCCCTTCCTGTTCCTCTTTTTCACTGGAGGAAGTTCACCTTGAACGTCTGTCCTATTCCAATTTCTGATACAAAAACAGAGAGGTAACCCATGTTATCCAATTCTTTACAACCGTTATGTACATAAACTGTTTATCATGTCTGTACATCCATTGCATTGACCAATTTATTACGTGGATAATCATTTTTGTAAACCTCCCAATTTAATTGTCAGAAGGCATAAATTCTTCTCAAGAGAACAGTCTGCGGTAGAGTCAATTGATGCATACGTTGCCTCTTTATGAGTTTTAGCGGCTAAATGTGAATTAGGAACTTTCACAGACCAGCTTATCAAAGATCAACTTGTAGCAAGTTGTTACAATAAAAAGATCCAGGAAAGGCTACTATCATGCAAGAACCTATCACGATGAAGTAGTGAAAATCGCCAACAGCATGCACGATGAAAAAAAGTCGGTTAAAGAACTCAACAAGAATATAGAGGAAGCTGTTCTTTTTGTCAAACCAAATAAATCTGTTTCTAACAAATGGATTGATAAGAAAAAGAACCAAAGTGGTAATGGCATCTGTTTTTGTTGCGGGTCCAAGTTTCACATTGCTACATTTAAACAGTATCATTAGGCAATGAATGTCTCAAATGTGGTACATCTGGACATTTTGCTAGAGTTTCTCATTCTCAACTGCAAAAGAATGCTGTGAATGTTGTGAGTGAGGACACTGAAACAGAATTATCTCATAGTATGGACAATATGCTTTTATATGCAAGAGTTCATGAGAATGAGTTTCCAAAATGTAGAGATCCTATAGATATTTTTTCTCACTGGGGAAAAAATTGTACCTTTGTTGACAGATTTGGGTTCAAAAGTAACTATTAAGAAGAAAGATGCTTTTCAGAGTAAGGATCTCGCATATTAATTAGACTTGCCGGACATAAACCCCTTAGGGTCTAATGCGAGAACATTGATTTGGAAGGTTTTGTTGATTCAGTAATACAATTCAAAGGGTGAGAAATTGAAGGTAAGGTTTATGTTTTTCGCCATGGACAAGAAATCTTGGGTTGGCTCCACCAGGGATGTTTGGGGATCTTGTTGAGGCCAGGTATAACAGACCAAATCTTATCTGTGGAAGGGGATAGTGTACCTATTAAGGGTTGTGAACTAGAATCAGTAATATTGGAGCACAGAGAGATTTTTCAGGAAAGGCTTGGTAAACTCAATGAATTTAGCTCAGATTTGTTCCATTGAGCATTAGAAGCAATTTGGATTAACATCTTTCCCAGTAGTGTCAAGATGGTGTCATTGAACCTATTGTGCCATCTTTATAGTTTTCCCCCATTGTTGTTGCCTGTAAGAAGAAGAATGAATTAAGGATGTGCATTGACCATAGGAGTTTAAATAAAATAAAGCCATTTGGGTGGATGGACATCAGTTACCTGGTATTCAGACAAACTATCGAAGTAAAAATATCCCCATACCAAAAAAAGTGTCCAAAATATCGTGACATGGAAATATCGTCAGCAAGAATATCATTGTCAAGAACATTGATTTTAAGGTAAGTAATATTGATTTTTAAAATATCAAAGTCATTAATATCGGTTGCAAAAATATAGTTGTTTAAAATATCATTTTTTAATTATTGCTATGTATTTTAGTATGTATTTTAAATGTATATGATGTAAATTTTTGGAACAACATATTGATTATGCTTCTTAATATATTTGTTACATTTTTTGTAGTTATTAAATTAAATTAAATTAATGTTTGTGAATTTTAGTGCTGTAGCGGGTTGTGGATTTATAGGGGTATATCGTGGGAAGTAATTTAATGATACTACATTAATAATTATTTTTTATTTAATATTATTTATTTAGCTGATATTTAATTATGTTAATTGTGCTAATATTTGTTTATGTAAATTTTATGTGTGGGTTGTGTAGTTTATAGGGGTAAAGGGTAGGAAGTAATTCATTTTTAATTAAATAATAATTAGTTGTTAATAATAATTAATTAATTGATAATTAATGATGTTAATTGTGTATTTTGTTAGGTGTGGGTTGTGGGGTGTATAGGGGTAAAGGGTGGAAAGTAATGTATTTCTAATTAATTAATAATTCGTTGTTGATTAATATTAATCAATTAAGTTTATTGGTTAATAAGATTTTTTTAGAGTGCAAGTTGTGGGGTTAATAGGGTTAAAGGGTGGTAGAAAATTAATTTAAAATAACTGATAATTAGTTTTGAATACTATTAATTATTTAATTGACAATTAATTATTTTAATTGTGTAATTCATTTTTGTTTAAGTTTAATTTTAGGTGTGGGTTGTAGGGTTTATGGGGGTAAAGGGTGCAGAGTTAATTAATTTTAATCAATTAATATTTAGTCTTTAATTAATAAGATTTGTTTAATTGATAATTATTTATGTCAACTGTGCAATTATTATTTTCTTTAGGATTTTAGATGTGGATTGTGGGCTTTTGGAGGTATGCAGTGGGAATTTTAAGTAATTAATAATTAATTTTTTAATTAATATTAATTATCAAATTGATAATTATTTATGTTAATTGTGTAAATAATTTTCTGTTAAATTTTATGAGTGTGTTGTGTGTTTTGTGGGGGCACATTGTGGGAAGTGAATTATTTATTATTAATTAATTAATACCTAATGATAATTAGTTTGTTAAATATTTATATTAATAGTGTAAATATTGTGCTTTTAAAAGTTAAGTTTTAGGTGCAGGTTGTGAGTTTTGTGGGGTTATAGGGTGGGAAGTAACTAAATTAGATTTATGTATTAAGTGAGTCATAGGGGAAGTGCTGACAGGACTGGAGGGAGTTTTGGTTCTCCAGGATGACATTTTGGTGTATGATGAGGATTATGATAAGCATGTCATGAGACTCAATGCAGTCCTTTCTGTGCTCAAGGCAAGAGGGTTTAGACTAAGAAGGGATGAATGTAATTTTGGTGTGAGCAAAGTTGAGTATCTTGTTCTTGTGTTGGGAGATGGAATTTCCTCACACTCTGGTTTGCTTAAAACGATTAAGGAAGTTCCTGCACCGGCTGATAGGGAACAGCTCCAGGCTTTTCTTGAGATGTGTGAATTTTATGCAAAATGTATTCATAATTTTGCAACTTTAGCAGAACCCCCTATCAAGTTATTAAACAAACCTCAAAATTTGTATGGGGTGAGTCTCAGGAAGCTGCTTTTCATACGACCAAGAGGGAGCTTATTAATGCCCCTTTATTGTCTCCTTACATTCCAGGAAAGTCCTTGTGTATTACAGTTGATGAAAGCAGTGTGGGTTTAGGAGCGGTTCTATCCAAAGGGAAAGATAATTCTGAATGTATCATTACTTTTGCATCACACACACTTAAACCACAGGAACGCCTCTATTCTGTCATGGAGCCTGAAATACTGGCTTGTGTGTGGGTGGTGGAGAAGTTTAGAACCTATGAATGGGGAACCAAATTTCTGCAACATACTGATCACAAGCCATTGGTACCAGTCATCAATAACTCTAATGTTCATTCTACAAAGGCTACTGCCAGATTGGTTAGGTTAAGTGTAAAACCTCTGGAATATCACTTTTATGTGGAATACATTCCTGGTGGCAAAAACAAGAAAGCAGACTGTCTGTCTTGTCTTCCATGACCAGGTAGTGATCTGGAGGAGGTGTTCAATGATCAACAGGATGAAGATTATTTGGTGGCGAATGTTGTGTGGGTGAGACCGAGTGTATCAATGAAGATGAATGGAGAAGAGAATTAGATCATGATTTTATTTTTAAGAAAGTTGTGAAATACATGATAAAAGGGTGGCTGACAGAAAGGAATTTTTCAGTCATGTTGCAACCATTTGGTAAACTGCAATCAGAGTTGTCAGTTGAAGCAGTTGTTCAGAGGAGACACATTCCACAAAACAATATTAGATATGAATTATTACAGTTGAGTCATGAAGGTCATTTGGGAATGACTCTCAGTTAGAAGAGGCTGAGAGAAACATATTGGTGGGCAAGTATGGACAAGGTGAAGAGTTATGTTGGAAAATGTTGTGTGCTTGCAAAATGACAATAGTCTGAAGTGTGTGACACCACCCATGGTGGAAGTTGGTAGTCCTGAAAGATTGTGGAGTAAAGTGAGCCTCGATTTTCTTGGTCCTTTCTGTTTACTTCCCAATGATCAATATTTCGCTATAATACTTATTGATCATTTATCTAAGTCGATGGAAGTTAGATTTGTGAGTGATGCTAACACTAAGACTGCTATTGCCTTTTTAAAGGATATGTTTTCAAGAGAAGGTTTTCCATCTGAAGCTATCTCAGTTAATGGTTTGCAATTTGTTTCGGTAGAGATGGTGAGGGTTTTGAGAGATGCTGGTGTCAAACACAAAACATGTAGTCTCTATCATCCTCAAAGTAATGGTCATGTGGAAAAAGCCATTAGATTGGTAAGTGAATGTGTGGAAGGGGCAATTATTGAAGGAGTTGGATGTAGTACATGCAGTCTGTGCTATGTTATGGTCTCACAAGAACACTCCTCATAGTACTATAGGAGTGTCATCATTTCAGGTTTTGAGGAGGAGGTCCTCTCAGGATTTTCTTAAACTGCATGGCTGAATAACTTGCCTAAGGTTAAGTCTAATTTCAATGTCAAGCAACACATTGATGAGATGCGTTCAAGAATTGAGCAGACTCATATCAAAAGTAAGGCCAGGTATGATATGTATATGAAGACGAAGTTTGTTCCCTTTGTAAAGGGGGATTGGGTTCACATCAGATTACCAGAGGCCAAGATTGTGAAAGGCAAAGTGAAGTGTGGCAAACCATGTCAAGTTGTTGAAGTAATCAGGATGGAAGTGCAGTAAGATTCAATAATTGGGCAATGGTGGAATGTGGCTCGTGTTGCCAAGGTCTCTGGGGCTTTCAAAAGAGAGGTGTTCCCTACAAAGAATGAATGGGGAGGGAGTGATGTTCTGATTTGTGGGAAACGTATATCCAAAGTCCTTCAAAGTTTAAGGATTTTGTCATGGGATGATATTGCAATTTTGCTGATTCAGTTTACATTGCTCATGAATGCATTTGGTCTATAGTTGTTTGGTTTTGCTCGGTATTATCTTTATTCTATGTGTTTCTCTTTTGTTTGATTTACTCTATTAATGCTACTTTATTATTGTTCATTGTAATGACTTTTGTGTATTGTTATTAAGAGGGGAGGTGTGTTATGTCTGTGTATTCTCTGCTCTTGTGCCCTTGTGCTTCTCGTGCTGTCTTGGAATGTAGATTCATTAAGTATTCCAAAGCGGACGAGGAGCGGCGAACACTCAGGGAGAGGAAGCTGGAAGCTGTTGGTGGTTGCTTATTTCCCAGAGCTACATATTAAACTCTTTTCCTCTCTCAACTCTCACCATGTGTCCTCGTTATAACAGTACTCACTCAGAAAATGGCCAGGCCACTGTGAACTAAATCAGACCACTACCAGGCCATTGCTTGTGCAAACTGAACACTGCCAGACCATTGAATGGTGTGGTGTTTAGGTTTATACATCATTTATGTTGTATTGGTCAAGGTCTGGGGACGGTTAGATTTACATCCTATGATGTAATATGGAATGTGGGGTTTGGAATGTGAGGAGAGAGACAGGAGTTGATTACCAGTAGTTTTTGTGGATCTGCTGGGTCCTGTTGACCTGTACTATTCATCTGTCAATAAACCTACTTCTACAAACTACCACTGGCGAAGCGTCCTCACAAATAGTCAGAAAGCCACAGAGAGGCTCTTGACTATGTATGCAGAGCATTGCCGGGGCATCAGGGACTGTACACTCACATCCCCACATGGTGCAACACTAAGCCCTTGAATACCTACAGAGAACACTGTCCGACTATCACATTTTCAAACTGTAGGCAACTTACTAGTCATGCAGAATGTCCCCGGCCAACAGGCAAAGTCTACTCAAACAGAGCCTTGGGCTATCTCTCACACTATTGCCTACTTGTTGGTAGCCCATGGTGCTCTGTGATACGCATTACTTCCTCTGCAAAAAAGTTGCTGGCCTTTAGGAAAGGATGCAAAATGAAGGAAGTCAAAACTATCATATATTTGTATGCACCTTGAGAGTAACTGTGTGCTAGAAACAATGTCAAAGACTCTGCTGTCTCTGGAGTTTAGAAGGATATAAGGTAATGCCAGAGGATCAGGAACAAAGTATGGGATTGGCAGGTGTTTAGTGCCAGGTATGGTGTGTGAATTCAACTTATAAAACAATTCTTTGAACTTGGTGATAGCCCAGATTTAAAAGTCATGTTCACAAGCTCCTCGGATATAAAAGCTGGGTGGACACCATCATTTAACCTTCACGTCAGTGACATTACCCCTAGGCTAGTCACCTGATATGAATACAAATCACTCCCCATGACCATTGCTATGGTCACCTATACTTTCCTGCTCAGCAAAAAGAATAAGCACTCATGAATTTAAATCCATTCTAATAACAAACCTCCCCGACATAAACCTAGCAATCCAAACCTCTCTTGCAGTCCTTAGGAAAGCCACATGCATAACACTGTACACATTTGAACCACACCAAAAGGTAAAGCATATTAAATGGAACAATCTTTGGGCCACAGACACACTCAGGGCTCTCAAAAAAGAATGCTAAAAAAAAGAGTCCATAAGGTGTAAATGCCCAAACACTGTCCAACAAGAAAGGCTACATAACATAATTTCAACCCTGAAGCCCCAAAAAATTGTTCAATGAAAGAACAACACAAGACGCTGACGTACGTTGCATGGCTGTCCTGATAGTTCATACATGTTACACAGAAACCAGACTAATTGTATGATAAACATGACACACTAACTCTTCAGAGTGTGTATGTGTGAGGCTTAGGGCATAGAGAACTCATATATTGAATAGGACTGATAACTAGTAAAAGCGTGCAAGAAGACATATTATTTTAGTAGTGGTTTGACATTGGTTGTGCTAACAATAATAACAGAAATGCTGCAATGAGGAAGCTTCCATTGGGTTTTCTAGCGAGCTATGTGTAAGTGATTAACATTGCAAGCCCATCTGGCCATGCATAGAAAAAAATTGGAAGGAAGAAGGAAGCAAGGTTGAATACACTTACAATCTTGCTTGCCTTTTGGACATGCCTCTGACTGTCTGAGATATTGTTTGTTCCATACAGTGAGTATACAAAACTGCATAGCAACTCCCCCTCCCCTTTACAAAGAGAATCATTGGAGAAAAAGGTATAAAGAGACCTGTGGATTTGGGAAGTGCAGACACAAAGACTGGTTGCTTGAGGAGAGATGCTTGAGTGCCACTGTCTGACTGCAGGCCCAATAGCGTTTCTGAGGAAAGCAGGCATAAGTATATGGCTTGGCATAAAATAATTAAAGAAATTACTAATTATTTCTCCAACATAAGAATAATCATGAGGTTGATAACAAAACTGTATAGGTGTAAGGTGAGAATTAGACTAATTTGTTACAACTAGTACGAATGTGTGATGTAAAATGCTTCAAGTTTTTCTAATGTTCATTTTATTTTATATGACTGCTGAGATTACCATAGTAATTACTATTATTCTGCTACATAAGATTTAGATACTAATTGTACATAATAAATCTTCTTTTATTGTAAAATACAAACAGCTGTGCGAGTCTACTGTTTCCGGGGTCCGAGGCAAGGGTTCCTCCATTTTCAAATAACTCTTACAAATAAGAGTTTCTCTGGTAGGGTTGTCTGGCTCATAATCCTCTGACTCTAGAAGACCCTAACTCATCACAGGGAAGGGTGAGAGACACCTGTCTGCTCTAGTTTCCTCCGCAGGAGGTGTAACAAGCATTACCCCTTGCGACTAAGGAGTTCTAACCAGGTGTTACCCCTCCAAAATAGAGAGGTTCACAACATCGCAAATAGACTCTGAAAACTTTTCAAAGTGGTATACATCTTCCCTAGTGTACCTCAGTGGCCATGCTACACACCCAGTACATGTGCAATAAACTTAAATCTTTTTTTTATAAGAAAGTACTGAAAATTTGTTTGGACATCACCAGCATACACCCTGTTGCCTCCACCCCTTCCACCACCAAAGCAAGCAGTCAAATAGTTTACATTCATTTAATCTAAAGCCCAGAAATCTAATCTATATTGAAAATCATCTGACCCAGAAAGAATTTAGGTGCCCCATGTCCATCTGCTATTGCTGTTACGGAAGACGAAACACTAGGCACCTCAGAGACGGCTGTCATAAACAGCTCTTAACAGTAGAAAAATACCCCAGCCCTTGAACCAATTACAGGTGAACCCCATCCTCAGAAAAGCCATCTTTGACTTTTTTGGACACCAACAACTACCAAGTCAGTGCTCAGCTAGTGTGGATGTTTAAAGTCCTACAAAAGGTTAAAACAGCCCAAATTCAAGCACACATAGAAGAGAACATCCTTCTGGAATTCGCAGTCTAGAAAGAGATCCTAAAAGCATCAGACCATAATGCACTGATCAAGCTCATCCTCCTCGACTGGTCAGCTCCCTTCAACACTGTAGTCCACACAGTACTTCTACCAAGGCACCATCAATTGCCCATTTATCAGAAGAAGTGTTCTAATAGTCCACCTTCTTCTTGTTCAGTTACAGCCGATTTGGAGACCTCTACTCCACAGTAAGCCCAGTTAATTGCACATTTTCTCTGCTACTATTCAAAGCTTATATCAAACCCCTCTGCATCCTGTGCACACAGCACCTCCACTTCCAATCCAATGCAGACAACACTCACTCTAATCAACCTAAAGGTGTCACAAACCATCAATCAGTTCTCTGCTACAGCAAAAGGACTGCAAGCCATAGAAACCTGTATAGTCCCCAAAATATTCAAACATAATGTCTTAAACACTGGTGCTCTTGTCAATGCTCCATAGTACATCCTCAAATGGACTCCCTATGCCCTCCAACACTCTTTGGTCAAACTCTCACCATCACATCCAAAACATTCTTTGAAGTAATGTTGGACACTGACCTCAGCCACAACTTTCACAAAGTTGTAGTAGAGTCAACATTTTTCCAAATCAAGCCACTTAATAAACATCCTATGCATACCACTAGAAAGCAATGCCATGATTATAGAAACACTGGTCTACTTCGACTTTTGCAAAATGCCCCTAATGCAGCTGATTGCCTCATATTGGAGCTAAAAATTGCCAAACTTGGTGGCCAAACTAGAAATCCTCAGGTAGCTCTTATTACAGACAAAAGTCTAATTTACAATTCTGTGACTGACCTGCAGACACATGGAAGGCTCTTTTCTAAAATACCCCCAGGCAAGATAAAAAAAATACCAAACATCCTGAGCACTCAGTTACTCAAGAAATAAACTCCCTTTTACACCAAGGACAAGACACAGATGACAACAGATTTGCTGTGTTTGAACCCCAATCTTTGGATACACAAAGCATATCTTTTCCAAGCTTGCACACTCTTCCACCTTGCTTACAGCCACTCCACTGGAGCATAGTTCAACACCCCACCACAGAGCAGACAACCCTCACACCCGTGGACACTATTACAACAAACGTAGTTCTACTCTGTCCACACCAGCAATGACTGCACTTATTTATTTATTTTCTATTCCAGATTTCTGGATTATGCTTCAATGGCATTTTAAGTGCTGTACTGACAATTCAACTTCTTAGTGCTCCGGATGTTACTGTAATTGCTGTTTCTACCCGCATCCTATAGTACTTGGCCTGTCTTTGTAACCAGAACATTAAGGTCTAGATGTACAAAGCCCTTTTGTGGTCGCAAAGGGGCCGATTCGCAGAGACGGCCGGTTTGGGAACCCAAAAAGGCATTTTCAAATGTACAAAGCCCTAATTGCGATTCGGCAAACCGTTACTGAATCGCAGTTAGGGTTAGCAAATCTGTATTTGGAAGGGGCGTGTTTAGGGCGGCTCTTCCAAATACCGATTCACATTGGTTTGTATGAATGTTTTGCGACCGAAATGTGGTCGCAAAACATTTGCACTTTACCGCCAACTCAAGGTTGGTGGTAACTCATTCACAAATGGTAAGGGGTCACCAAAGGAGCCGTTCCCCTTTGAGAAAGGTTGAAAAAATATTTTTTAAAGGCAGACAGTGGTCCACCGGACAACTGCCTGCTCTTAAAAAATGAAACTTAAACATTTCATTTTTTTCTTTTTAAACGCATCTCATTTTCCTATTAGGAAAACACGCAACGTTTAAAAAAGATTGCTTTATTGAAAAGCAATCACAGTCATGGTGGTCTGCTGACCTCATCAGGCCACCATCCCTGTAGGCAGCAAATTGTAGGGATCACAAAGTGCAACCTACCTCATGAATATTCATGAGGTAGGTCTATTTGCGAGCCACTACGAATTGCTATTTTAAGAATAGGGGCTATATGGCCCCTTTGTACATTAGTGATAGAAATTACCAAATAGCAATACACAAAAAATTGCTATTTGGTAATCGCTATTTGTATTGTTAGTAAATCTACCCCTAAGGCCCTAGAAGGTAACTCTCTCAAGATCCTGGAAGCAATTAGGTTGAGCAGTTTGTGCTGTACTAACATCTAACTCCCTCCAGTGCTAATTTGAGCCAGTGGTTTCCGGTGCTCGGCACCAGCACTTAATTGTCGGCATTGACACTTATGACAGCTGCCACATGATGGAGCTGTTTGTATAACTTAGAGATGAGCAGACCAGAAATTATTTATTCAGTATGCATTAAAAACAACTAATACCTGCCGCCCAAGCTATTTTAATTGCTTTGGGGGCCTGGAATAGTCCGAATTGTCACACTTGTAGCAGTGTACTGGTTAGTAGTTGTGTAGGTACTGTCATTGACAACGCTGGCAGTGGCAATGGGTGGTGCAAGCTGCAGAGGCCTCCTGACTAGAGCCCTGGCACTGATTTTTTTACAGATTAAGCACTGATCTCCCTCCCTAACCTTGATTGACAGTTTTGTTCTCAAATTATAACCCTTTGCTCTTCCGCTACCACGACCTCCATGGAAAAACAATTCCTATTTGCAATACGCACGTTAAATTATTTCCTCCTTAATGGCGCAGTGTTCATGATCTCAAGGGTTTCTTGAGGCTAAGCACACAATAAACCTTGCGAACAAATAAATAAACAATGAATCCTGATATTGGCCGGCACTGTTCTGACCGGTGTGAGGATATTAGCATTTTCAGTTTGTGGCAGCCACGCGGTGTTTGCTGCCCGTACTTGCAGACTTTATTTAATTTGAAAAAGAAAAGCAATAACTGATGAAATTAGTCTGACGCGTGCCCTGCAGACAGGGTGCTGATGAAAAAATGGCGCGTGAATGCGGTTCTAATGAGCACTTTAAGTAAACTTTGCTCTGTAAATGATTTGTATATGTAGACTAAAGTCAGCGCAAGTTAAAACCACAGACGTGGTACAGCAATCGGCTGAGATGCTAATGCAAGCAATTTGCCCACTTTATATCAATGTGTTTGCACAGCGTGTAAAAATCCGCAGAAACGAAGAAAAACATATTCACTCGTTGATGTCACATGCAGGGCTGTAGAATAGAAATCAAAAAAGCAAGGCCAGAGAAAGCCACACACATACAGGCCCAGATTTACTAAGATTCTGCATTGGGGTTGCGTCACGTATTTCCATTTTGGGATTTACATAGCCAGACAACTCCCGATGTGCGTGGCTTTGGTGCTGCCTTGCGTTACCTTGCATCAGATAGGCATTTCATGGGCGTTCCCGTGCATCCACCTATGCATTATGAAGCAAACCCATATTTACAAAGACTTGTAAATGTGGGTTTGCTTCCAAATGGTGCGCCTACCTGAGGCTGACGAAAAAAAGGAAAATATCTTTATTTCTCCTCGTTATTTCCTCTTTTGCATGTGTGCTGCATAGGAAATAGTCCCAAAGTTAATGTTTGTCCAGGATGGTGTCCCTTCCTGCACACAAACGATCCTGATCACAATGCAGACACCCATGCGCCATGATGCAAGGGTTCCTGCATTAGTACCTAGCAGCCGCAAGTGCATCAGCGCTAGAAGAGAGCAGAATTGTGCCATATATTTGAAAATCTAGCACTGTTCTGCTCTCTCCCTTTCATGCAAAGAAGCGCAGCAGCTTAACTTGCATGAAATGTTAGTATATACGCCCGCAGTGAGGTACAGTCTCACTGCACAAACGCGCCTGTAGGCAAGTTAAAATAGGCCTGCTCTGCATCTGATCATTTATTGGCTGAAAGAACGTTCAATGGTGGACAGAGGTGGTCCTTCAGGATATTTATGCCCATGCTCTTGTACCTTTCTAAAAATACGTAAGGAACTTAAGGGTGTGTGTGATGTAACAATAAAGACCTCATATTATCATTTTATTGGTTGCTAGTGAGTCCTTATTGGGAATAAGAGGATAACTTTGCGTTCCCTTAATGAAAGGTGACACTAAAGATTAGAAAACAAGAAAAAAAATCCACCCACAAATAGTTATATAGAGAAATGCATTATTTAAATTAAGTGGCAGATTGGACCCAATTTAAAATTATTTTTACACATGTAAATATGGAAAGAGCAAACTCACAAAATGTATTTACAAATCTGCAAAAGTGAGATGTGTAAGTATATCGCTTTCCAATCACGGATCTTGCCTTATTGCAAAATGTGTGTTTCTGGAGTGAGCCAAGGTTGAGTCAGGCCCAGACCTATCGCATCCCTCAATCACAGAGCAGTTCTCATTTAGGGTAAGGTGCAAAGCACTGAAAGAATCAAACGCTTAAGCAGAGGTTGAAATCAAGCATGGGTGCCTAAGGCCTGTGGAAGGATGTGTCCTCAATGACTCACATAGATTGAGGGACAGGCAGCTAGGTAGGGAATCCCAGGCCGGACAGGCCTTTTATTCCACTGGCGGACTTGAGCCCTTGGAGGCCAGTTTGGAAGGTCCAGGGTTCCTCCTGGTGCCTCTTCACTTACCTCACCAAATGGCGATGCAGCGCGCGCAATGTAATTCGTTTTATTTATTTATTTACTTAACTCCGTTCGGCCGTATTCCGGAGTTTACTACCCCCCACCCTGCCCCTCCCCCGTCCCGCCTCACCACCCCGCAGCACTCCCTCGAGGAGCCGGCACTGCGTGGAGGCTTCAAGAGAGAGAAAGGGAGGGAGGAGGAAGGTAGATAGAAAGTGATCAGAGAAGAGAAAAAGTACAGGGTGTGACCCACTCAAACAAGCCTCGGTGAGAGGCCCTTGAATGCTCTGTGTGTTCCAGGAGCCTGCCCCCTGCAGGCCAGGACTAGAGGCTGCACCCAGAGCCATATTCCATACTGAGGGCTGGGTACCGCCTGACCAGAGAGTAGTCTTTTACTCCTCTAGGGTGTTGAGCTCGTGAAGCCAGCGTGAATGTCTACAGCCTGGAATCTGGGCCAGGAATCCAGGCACCAACTGCACCAGGCAATCAGCTTAAAGAAGCCCCAGTGTAAGGTTGGTAAAGCACATGCAGATACCCAGGGACTTGTCCCTGGGGCAGGGCTCCGGGAACTGGCCACAGCCACCTTCCCTATCTAGGGCAGGGGGCTGCCAGACCAGGGAGGATGCTCGTGCTCCTCCGGGCAAACCAGCTACAAGAAGGTTCAGTGAGAGGTCGGTGAAGTCTGTGCAGATGCCTGGGCGCTAGCCAGTGTTCCTTGCCCTGGCAGAGCCACCTTCCCTACCCAGGCAAAGTCTTGCCAGTCCTAGAGTTTTTCAAACTTAAAAACATTTAACTGTGAAAGCTTGTCAGCTTCAAAATCACATTTTGCCCAAAGCTAGATCCAGCCAATGGACAGGTAGGGGTTGCCAACTCTGAACTTCGCCCATGAACCATATGTTTTATTGGATACAAAACGTCACTAGCCAAAAAGGCGTAATAAATTGTGCACACCCCCACTCATTAGTGCATAATTATTTCTCAAGGAAAGAGTTTTCCTTGATTTCTAAAACTCTTATACAGAATATAGCTTTTTGATTCTATTCATCAAAAAATATCTCAAATACTTGATGTAGTGGCACCTCTTAACTCTAAAAAACACACAATGACAGCAGAGAAGATAGCCCACAAGTAGCTCATCTCAGAAGTGCAGGGCAGAAGATTGGAAAGATACTGAAAGAAAACCCAAGTTAAATGTGATAGAGAACGTCTAAAGCCAATGCCATGCCATAGCTTATGTAATAGAGGCATCTAGATAGCAAACACAGATTAAATGCAACCCAACTCAGTCAGGAATCATTCCAAACTAAAGGGTTATTTAAGATTTTTTGAGGTGTGACAGAGCTGGAAGCAATAAACAAAGCCCCTTTGATCTCTGGCCAACACCAAAAAAACTCATGTTTTTCTTTGCAAGCAAGTTCCAGAGCAACTAGGTGGAAATCAGGGTCATATCTAGGACGGGATCAATAAAATAGTTTTATCTGGTTTTCCTTTTGCAGTTCTAAGCCCCAAATATGTCAGTAAAATAGCTCGTAAAATGAGAGACTTGAACATTCATAGCTCTGAATGGCCAACACAACAAATACAAAACAATTGGGCAAGAGATAACATGCATTATAAATGCTTTGCTACAAGATGAAATGATTCTAATACCTTTTAAACAATGTGTAATCAAATCAATTTCTGAAAGCTCGAGTTACTGTTCTGAACTATACACTAAAAGAAAACATGATATCCACTAATGCAAAGCTCCTTATCCAGATCAGATTCAACTGAAAGACCCATAGTAAGAAATCAGTTAATTCCATAGGAGCTCAACTTTGAAGCCTAAACCTCAAGAACCAATTCAATCTGACAATTTTCAATTAAAAGAACTGAAACAAGTCTCTTCAAAAAAGCTTTAAGAAATTGGGTTATTGGCTGAGGGGGGTGAGAACCCTTCTCAAGCAACAACCACAATTCTTGTTAGGGTGGACCACAACAGTCAGTAAATTAACCTGTGCATAACCCTCTAGTAGCTTGGCACAAAAGCAGTCAGGCTTAACTTAGAGGCAATGTGTAAAGTGTTTATGCAGCACACAAACAGCAATAAAGTAAACACAACACAAGAAAAATCCCACACCAATGTAGAAAAAAAGAGTATTTTTTTAAATAAATAAAATGATACCAGAACGACAAAAAATCCAATCAGTAGAACTGGAGATATGCAATTTCAAAGTCTTAAGAAAAAGTAGCACCAAAAAGTGCAAAATAGCAACTGTGGTTATCTGGTTGCGCCGGAGCGATTCAAAGTCACAATTTCAGGCCAACTGCTATGAAGCGCAGGCCAGGCAATGGACTGAGTTCAGCCCGCTGGACAGTGTAGCTGGGTGTACTTGGGCTGAGATGCGAGGTCCTACATCACGTTGCATCTCACTGTGTCAGTTTCGATGAGGGTGCCGATCAGGAGCTGTGAGGTACTGCCATGCGAGTTCCTGTGTCAAGATGCTTCGCACTGCATCGGTTTCGATGAGGCTGCCGATCAGGAGTTGCGAGGTGCTGCGATGTGAGGTTCTACATCGAGATGCATCGGTTCCAATGAGGGAACCCCTAATTTTGCCAGGAGGAGTACACTCTGATGCCAGCCAAGGGTCGAGGACCTGAGCGACACGTCTTGGGGATCACAACTCACTCCATCAGAGGACAGCAGCAGGGCACAGGCAGGTACATTTGGATCTGGTCAGCTGGTCAGATGCAGGACAGGTCTCTGGAGCGTGTGATGTTACTGTAGCTCACACAGGAGGCCAGCCAGCTAGCCCTTGGAGTTACTCCAGTGGTTCTAGGTTCAAGGAGCAGGTCCAGTCTTCCTTCCTCAGGCAGTAGGGCAGTCATTCTTGCAGCAAGGAAGTCCTTCCAGCAACAAGGCAGCAGAGCAGTACTTTTCTGAGTCTTCCACAGGTCCAGAAATGATCTGATTGGCCGCTCAGGGAAACCAATATTTATACCTGGCACCAGCCTTTAAAGTAGTTGGATTACCTATACTACCATCCAATCTGACTCTGGAAAGTTCCATCCTTCCCCTGCTAAGGCTCCAAGTAGTTTAGGGTGTTTGTTCGTTTGTGAGTGTAATGGAAGCAGCCCTTTAAAATGTAAGTGAGGCAGGGAACAGCTCTGCTTCCATCATCCTGCCAGGATGGCCCATTCGGCCAACACCTAATCCTGCTTAGTCTCACTGTCTGGAAGACATACACCAAGGCCGACAGCTAAACAATTCCCAGTCATATGACAAAGGATACTGGCAGAAGGCACAAATGGATAGGACAAGAAAATGCCAACTTGCTAAAAGTGGAGTTTTGAGAATTGTGACTTAAAATCCGACTTTACCATTAAAGAGGATTTTAAATTGTAATTAATTTGAGTGTAAACACAATTTTCCTAGTTAGTCCCAATCTTAAGTTATCACTTATTAAGTGTAATAAGGTAACCCAATGTTGTCATATGGTAGAGACAGGCCTTGTAATATTGAGAAACAACTTTAGGAGTTTTTCACTACCAGGACATGTAAAACTTAAACTCACATGTACTACTTTTTAAATTAAAATGCCCCCTGTCCTATGACCCTTTAGGGCTTACCTTGGGGATGACCTATAAGTATTAAAAAGTAAGGTTTAGGCCTGTCAAAATGTGTATTTTGCAAGTTCGAAATGACAGTTTCAAACTGCACTACTGGCTGCAGTGGCAGACTGAGATGTGTTTTGAAAGGATACTTTAGTGGGTGGCATAATGAGTGCTGCAGGCCTGCTAGTTGCTTTTAATTTCCAGGCCCTGGGTACGTGGAGTACCTTGTACTAGGGGCTTACAAGTAAATTAAATGTGCGATTAAGACTTAGGCTAATTGTACCATTTTTTAGGGAGAACACACATGCACTTTAGCACTGGTTAGCAATAGGCCCAGGAGAATTATAATTCCACTTGCGGAATTTGGTATAACTCCACATTACAGTTGTAATATGGAGTACTTACCAAATTTCATCAATTGGTGCGTGGGGGAATTATTCAGCCGTTCGAGCCTTGCAATGTTCGCTGGAACAACGGAAGGCTCCATCAACGAGTACTTGCAAGCGAGATTTGCTGGCCCCAGTGTGATTTCCGGTCACCACGGAGCCTTTCGCTGCCATTTTGCAACGCCGGTGGTCGCGAGCAGTTGGGGCTATTTCTCAAGTAGATTTTCTACTCAAACAGACGGTTCAGGTAGGTTTTTAGAGCGAAAAGCATTTTTTTAGTAGTCAGTGTGCTTTTGCTATAGGCCTACATGTGTTCTTTGCTGCCATTGCCTTCTTGCTGGTTGTTGTTTGAACATGCGGCCAGCAGCCATTTGGTGTAGCCATCCAGTATGCTTTTGCCATAGGCCTGCATGTGTTCTTTATTGTCCATGCCTTCTTGCTTGTTATTGTTGGAACAAGTGGCCAGCGGCCATTTGTGTAGCCAGCCAGTGTGCTTTTGCCATAGGCCTGCATGTGTTCTTTGTTATCCGTGCCTTCTTGCTTGTTGTTGTTTGAACATGTGGCCATTTTGTGTAGCCAGCCAGTGTATTTTGCCATAGGCCTGCATGTGTTCTTTGTGTCCGTGCCTTCTTGCTTGCTGTTGTTTGAAAATGTGGCCGACGGCTATTTTGTGTGGCTAGCCAGTGTGTTAAATCCTTTTTTTCCAGTTTTCAAAGCAATTTTCTGGGGGCATTGATAGAAGAGGGCTATGCCTTTTTGTTCATTTTTTTATGTTTTCCCTGATATCAGTTTAATGTGCTTGAGGGTCATTGTAGTTTGTATGGACAGTGTTTATATAATATTAAATGCATTTTTTTTACATTTTCCCCTGCACCTCCTTGCCTCCCAAAGGATTTCTCATAGTCCCTAATGAGACACCAGCAATTACTGTTTTTTACTTCATTTGATTTTTTCCTGCACCCCCTGCCTGCCATAGGTCTAGCCATATGCACAAACCAGCATTCATTTTTTTAAGGATTATTCCATTTTCCTCTGCACCCCTTGCCTGCCATAGGTCTCTTAGGCCATAGGCAACACCAGCATTACATTTTTAAATATCATTATTCCATTTTTCTCTGCACTCCCGTAGGCCATAGGTCTCTTCAGCCATAGGCGCACACCAGCATGAATTTTCTTAAGGATTATGTCATTTTCCCCTGCACCCACTGCCTGCAATAGGTGCACACCAGCATACATTTTTTAAGGATTATTCAATTTTTCCCTGCACCCCCTGCCTGTCATAGGTCTCTTAGGCTATAAGTGCACTTCAGCATTAATTTTTTAAGGATTATGTAAGTTTCCCTTGCACCCCCTGCCTACAATAGGTGCACACCAGCATCCATTTTTATGAGGATTATTCCTTTTTCCCATGCACCCCTTGCCTGCCATAGGTCTCTCACATGTGTATACCAGCATTCATTTTTTAATGATTATTGCATTTTTCCCTGAACTTAGCTACCTGCCTCCGGGATCTTACCTTAGAGGCACATAAAGCAGACTTTTAAATCGGTATGTTGTTCTCCTAATTGAAATATAGTGGTGTGGTTTGGATTGGAATGGATACACTATTGTTGTTAATTATTTGGGACAACCTCACTAAATTATGTCTGTATGATTAATTCAAACAGCAAAAATGCCATGTTTAACTGAATGTTTTTCTTTATTGATTGCTTTTAGGTGCACAAGCGACATCACCCACAGTACTGTCAGACAGAAGGCCGGCACACAGTGACACTACACCACTCCACATGAGTCCTCCTCTGCTTCCGGTTGTGCAGCTAAGTGCCAGCTGACAGTGCTTAAAGATGGCCCCATAGAAAGGTATTCTGCCAAGAAAGTGGCCAGTGAGAAGGAGATTGGTACCACTGGGGTGCCACCCTCCGCCTTTTTCAGGAAATGTGGTGTGCCTGCCACACTGTCCTCTGGGAAGCAAGTTGGGAGCAGCACTCCCGCATCAACAGTACCATCCCAACCTAAGCCCAAGCCCATGTCTCCCAGCAAGGCAACCAAGGCAATAATGAGCAGTGAGTCTGAATTGCATTTGTCTCAGCCACAAAGTACTCACGTGTCGTAGGAAACTGAGCAAAGTGGACAACAGGAGCTGCAGCCAGCAACTTTTCTTTCTGAAGTAGGAGCAGAACAGGAGGTTGAGCTTCCTGCTGAGCAAGATGCAGCTCTTAAACAATTATCTTCATGATCTCCAGCAAGAAATAGAAAGGATACTCCACCATTTTCTCAAAACCCCCCCCCCCCTTCTTATGATCTGGATATGGATTGGATCCCCGGCCGAATCCGAAACCCACCATGAGGGACAAGGGAAAAGGAAAGTTCCTGAAAGCCTTAGAATTCTGGAAAGTGGCAGTGAGGAGAACAAGCCAGTGATTGTCAGTATGGAAGGCGGCTCAGAGGACACCGAGATGGCCCCTAATATTCAACCGGTTCAGAAGGCTGTGGCACTGGTTCCATCACCACCACTACCATCTTCCATATTTGGTAGGCCCCGGTGAGACCTGAATCCGCCACTACCTCAGTCAAAGTACGCACTGCAGAGAGGCAAACAACACCCCCACCTACCTCCAGTTCTTTAGGCATTGACAGTGGCACATTAAAAAAGTTCTCCTACCCAGTTTGGGACTTTACGATTAGCAATCAGGAGGATAACATTGCAATATGCTCCATTTGCCATGCGAGTGTTCGTTGAGGGAAGCAAGGTTCCCACAATTGTACTGGAGGCCAAACGTACCATATGGAAAAACATCATGCAATCCGATGGGAGAAGCACCTTAAAAAGGTAGCTGGTGGTGGTGATGATGATAAGAGAGGGGAAGCAGCTCCGATCATGGTGATAGAAGGAGGTGATGAGGAAGAAGAGGATGACAGCTTTACACAAAGCACCCCTGTCCCCTGCAGATGTCAGCATCACCCGCATGAGCAGCCTTCAAATGGCACAAGACTCAGATGCAGACACCACTGCATACAGTGATTCCCCCGAGATGCATATGGAGTCTTCCACCTCCTGGTTCTCTCCGGAAACCACCTGTGTCAGTGGCATCACGAAAGAAACAAATTCAGGCTACTATTACAGGCATATTTAGGCAGGAGGGGCCCTATGAAAGCAACCATCCAACGGCACGTTTGAACAATGGGAAGCTAGCTAAAATGTGAGCACTGGACATCCTCTCTTCTTTAATGGAAGGAGTAGGTTTTTTAGAATTTGTGGAGGCCATCTGCCCAAAATGGAAAGTTCCCAGTCAGACCTATTTTGCCCAAGCTGCTGTTCCAGAGCTCCAACATGATGTGCTGCATTTGGTTGGCCAAACTATGCAGCAGAATGCTGTTCACACTATCCACCTGACGACTAGGTTTTCACACGGGAAGGCAGCAAGGAGGGCAGTAAAATGAGCCAAGCAGTCCCATTGTTGCATCTGCTACAGGTCCAGTTAAAAAAGGTATCACAAAGGTTCGCCAGTGTGAATGGAGAAGCATATGAGTTTGTTCAGAGCTTAATCCTTCGCTTGGCTGTTAATATATATATCCAAAAGAGTACATCTGGGTCACAATACCTGATCCACAGTACAAAAATATACTGGCCACTTTCATTCCTTTTTAAGAAAAGGATGATTCACAATACAAGACTTGGATTGTTGAGCAAGTAAGAGACCTCGAAGAAGAACGACTGGAAGGTAGAGCCCAGGGCAGAAGTTCTGGCATGCAGCCTTCAACCTTCAGAGAGGGCAGTGCTGTTGTATCACAGCAGCCAACACCAGCAACAATACCATCAACAACACCAGCATCAGTAGAATAGGATCCAACCTCTGAAATGGCTTGGTATCAAGTGACAGGGCTTAATTCCAGTGCAGAGGCAAAGGTAGCAGAGGTCGAGCAAGTGGCAGTACCAATGAGCATTCAAAGGGTGGTTCAAGGCTACCTGGATGACTCAAAAGAGGTCTACCTAAATAAAAACCCATTGGTCTATTGGTATAGGAAAATATGCCAATGGCCAGAGCTCATCAGGCTAGCAATAAAGTATCTGGCTTGTCTGGCTGCCTGTGTGTTTGCTGAGCATGTGTTAAGTGCAGCTGGCACAGTCAGAAGGACCAGTCTCTCATCTCAAAACATGGAGAGATTGACCATGATTTCAATTAACCAACACTTCATACCACAAGATTACACTGTGATTGGTCAGACGCAAGTGCGTTAGCTGACCAACTTCTGGGCGAACTCCATGAGTTTGAAGACAAACTCTACTTCCCTGATTGAGTAGGCCACAATAGAACTTTCATGTTAACTTCAAACTGCTTTGCAAAGAAATTGGATATAGCTAGAGGAACATTTATATATTTGGTGTCTGACTTATGCAACCCCACCATTTATTCTCATGTATGGACTGAATTGGAGTTGGACCAGTGCACACAGAAGAAGCCTCCCCATTTGCTTAAAGGACATGAAGACAATGTCTCTTGTCCCTATCCTTCTTTTTTTCGTTCCCTAGTTGGGCTGTCCCAGTAAAGATCATTAATTTACAAGACTGCCATTGTTTGTTGCTTCCATGGGAAAAGAGGAGCTATAATAGGCAAATGTGTACCACCATGCTTGGAACAGGTAACTATTGCACCAATGAGTGATATATTTTGAATGTGAGTGATGATGATTCATGTGGTGGCACACAGTGAGGATGTTGTTCAACCAATTTGTAAACTTGATTTCGACGATTTGCAATGTTCGGGGCCCAATGGGTGATTTTGCCTGAATGTGATTGCCCCTTTCGCACTTAGCTAGATTTACTTACAAGGTCCATTCCTTGCTGCACTTTTCTCCGAGTTCTTCAGACACCAGACCAGTCAGTTTAGTTAACAAATCTACACAAAATGCTCAAATTCTTTTGCTCTTCTTGTTCATCAACAGCAGTGGACTACAGGTCTATTTCTCTCAATCTCATTTCGGTCGGAAGTCGAGAATCGGAGTCAGGACTCAAGGTGGGACACTTCAACAGCTAGAAGATTGAAGTTATGGAAAATGCCTAACTACTTCAAAGGGAAACCAACATGACTCAAAGAGGCCTATTCAGCCCTGTGGACTTGAGAGAGGTGCGTTGATTTGGGAATGCTGAGTAGTGTGCTGGCTCAAACGATAAACTCCTCCAATTAATTGGTTGTGGTCGGGGTGGGATTGTAGCCGGAGACGTCACATGATGTACGCACTTGGATAAATGTTATGACAGCTGTGAGATTGCTCAGCCAGTTACATGCAGCTAATTGTCTGGTATTGGTTGTTAAATTGTTCTCACTTCTCAGTTAATCGCACATGAGTCATGATTGCACCAGCCTATGCTCTTGCTCTTGGTCCTCATGAAGCTTAGATTCTCCTTGACTCTACAATATCGACATTTACTGTTTTGTAACAATCCACAGGCCTTCTCTTCTTCTGCATGAAAGCTCCATAACTGCTTGCCTTATTGGACCGGTTCAGCCATGCACCCAAGACGGACATTAGGAGAAGAAGAATGCAGATGCACTGCCCAATTTGGCATTTATATACACTATCATTTTTCTTTTCTTAACAATCATAATTTTTAGAACTGTCTGGGTCCACTCCTCCCTAATTTGTATTATTCAAACCTAGGTGATTGAACAATTAGATAATAACTTGGGCCTCTGGGGCTGAAGTACTGTTTATAATGCATTTATTAACTGAACTTTGTCATTCCTTCATTTCCTCCCACAACATATTTGATGATGATGTGCTGCTGATCGACACGATGAATATAGTTATTGTGTTTGTCCACACCTTTCCCATTCATTCATTAAACCTCTAACCCTCTTCCCCCAGGTTGTGTGATATATTGAGGTGTGACTTATGAAGTTACACCATAAATGGATCACACACTTGGTGCGGCGGACGTGGTGAAAGCCACACCAACTTACTGAAGGAGCTTCTTACTTGAACAAATCAATATCCCACACCAGCCCCACTTGCCCATCCAGGCATGAGAGGGGCAACAACTTCATCATGGTGCAGAGTCTTAGTTGAATAATGTCTGTCCTCAGCAATAGGTAGTACTTGTGTGCACTATGTGTCCTGATTCACAAAGGTAAAGTTACACTTTTGGTGTAAGTTCACTCTTGCAGTTTAACTGAACTACCAACAATTTTACGAGCAGTAAGTAACCTTAGTAGTAGCTAACTAGGAGCAAGTAATAGTAACTCTTTTTAAAGTGATAGGGGTTACTTACTACTTGCAAAGTTATTTTGTAACGTTACTAATGGAAAAGTGTTTAGTTGTAAACTTACACTGCAAGAGTAAACTAACAGCAAAAGTGTAGATTACTTACCTTTCTGAATCAGACCTTGTGGTGCTTAAAATGTTTAAAGTTCTCCTAAGTCCTGACTCACAACTCAAGGATTTTGCAAGTTTAGTTTTAAGTGTTTTAATAAATTAAATACTAGCTCCCCATTGTTTAGAAGTTACTACTGTTAGTTTTTGTAATATGAGCTTATCATTATGGTGGTCTGATCTTTGTGTTTTCTTTCATTTTAGTTGCCTGTGATGGATAGTCCTTGTAAATAATCCTACAGTTGGAGTTCACCTCATTCAGAATAGGTGGGAGTGGGACCTTGCTTGAGATGTCGTCCTTGTTAGCGCTAGCCCACTACTACCACCACCATTAAGAAGACCCTTTGGGAAACCCTGCAATAAGGTTTTGGGAGAATGAGAGAAGTAGCAGTCATCACTTCATTTATTCAGGTAAGAGAACTAAGAAGTGAACTAGTTAGTAACTTATACTGAAGTTGTTTGTTTAGGCAAGCAGAGATATATAAGTAAGATTAATATTTTTTTGTGTGTTGTAGGCATGGGCCTACCCTCCTAGTGGTAAATAGTTACAGAGGGTAATAGGACAAGGGTATTATTAACTAACTAGTATACACTTTGATAAGTGGCTGGGTGCCGCAAAAGTGGCAAAGCCTCATCAAGCAAGCAATAAAACAGACCTAGTCTGTTGTTCCCACTCTGGTAGCGGGGTATTGTGTATACTGGACTGCAGGAAGAGGACACAAGTAAAGTAAGTAACCTAGCAAATAAATAAATGGCAAGGGACTTCAGGTAGGGAACGTCTACGGGCAGAAGTGTATGTACAGTATGTAACTATTTCAGAGTACAGCTTTTCCACAATGCTGTGCTGAAAAGCAGTGCAAAGACAAAAGACAGTTTGTGAGTGATATGCATTAGAAAGAAAAATAACATTCATTTTTTACAAAGGAACCCACCCTCTCCACCCACAACAGACCCACCCCTTTCCCCAAGCAAATAACCCCAAATGCCCCATCGTGTCTGACTCTTTCCCCAACTTCCCTTCCCAATTCCCACCCTCTCCACCTATAACAACACTGTCCCACCCACTAAAAAAAATGAAAAACACAAATTGTAATGCTCAGTGCAAGCAATTGTTTATAGTTGCACAGTAGCAGAACATTGCTGGTCCCCTAGGGCCATTGGAATTTTTGATGTGATTTGTCACAGGGCCATGTATTCCCCACACATGCATCACATAACAATTGCATTGACTGCAAAGAATTGGGTCAGAATACCACCATAAACAAAAAGTGTTTTTTTCATTTGAAGGATGTTATAGTGAAACTAAATAGACTCTCGGGGCCGATTACGATGCCGTAGTAAACGCCTCCGACCCTTGGTCGGAGCCGTTCCTACGGCATCATAATCAGCAGGTTGGATTTATTTCGGACCGACCCATTTGGATGGAGTCGGTCGGAAAGGAATCCAAACTGGATTTCCGAATGGCTTCCGATGGGATCGGAGAGCCCGTCTGCCATTTGGAAAGCATCCAGTAATCCCAAGGGGGGCTCTTTCCGCCCGAGGGATTACAATGTCGGATTCCAACAGCCTTTCTGTGCTGGCCTTTCCAACACAGAAAGGCTGTCGGAAGTCGACTTTGGGGGTCCCCAGGTTTTCTCCGAGTTCAGCTTTAGACAATTTTGGGTCATCCAGGCCAAGATGTGACTTAGACAGCTTCTAAAGTTGATAAAAGCAGCCTCTGATTGTTCTTTAAAAGAAAACAGAAGCTGGGTATCGTCAGCGTAGGAGATCACCTTCACCCCCAGGGATTCGACCAAGGCTGCAAGCGGGGAGAGATATACATTGAAAAGGAGAGGACTCAATGCCGATCCCTGGGGGACCCCACAAACAAGGGGCTTCTTGGAAGAGACAAAGGGACGTAGAAAAACTTGTTGTGTCCGGTTCTCCAGGAAGGACCGGATCCAGGCAAGGGCCGTACCCTGAATTCCCAGTTGTTTTAGTCTCTCTAGAAGAATCGGATGGGCCACAGTGTCGAAGGCCGCAGACAGATCCAGCAGCACCAGAATTGCTATGCGTTGCCCTGGTCAATAGTCTCACGGACACTCTCTGCCACTTCTAGGAGTGCAGTCTCCGGGCTATACACTGCTCTGAAGCCGGATTGGGAGTCGTGGAATCGATTGTTAGATTCCAAGAATTCTGATATTTGACTCTGGACTATCTGTTCAACGATCTTTGCCGGAGCAGGTAGAAGCGAAATGGGCCTGAAGTTTTTATACTATGCAGGGTCGGCGTCCGGTTTCTTGAGTATGGGCAGTAGGAAAGCCTAGTAGGAAAGTATAATGCAGGGATAACAAGTATTAGATAGAGGAGTTAAAAAAAAGTAGATAGCATAAACAATACACAAGGCCAACATATTTTGTTAGTGGGTAAAAATAAGAAATAATAATAAACAGGACTTACTGGGGCCAGCAGAATCAACTGCCATCGCAGCGGAGCTGGTGGTGGTAGTTCCACCCACCGCAGCACGGGTGGTGGAAGCCCCTTCGCTCTCAGATGCCCTCTTGCCCTTGGGTGCTGATGTAAGAAATAAAGAAGATTAGAAAAAATGATTAGTGGTACTCTTTAAAAAATATTTTAACAGGCACACAGTAGCATTGTACTTTCTAAAATCCAATAGCCTACTGCCCTATTACTAGTTTCCTAAACCTAAAGTTACATTTTGAACTACAAATGAATTGCAACTAAGGATCTTTGCTTCTGCGCCCCTTTGATGGGCCAAGTTGCAATGCATACTACACATCAGGGAGACAGGGACTGTATGAGCTACATAAAGGCCCACAGAAGTATGCTAACACCCTGATATACTACTATCTTAATAGTGAAAGGACAGGAGGAGTCAGCATCACCTCTTAAATCAGCCCAAGTGAGCGATGAGCACCTGGCTAGCGCATGATAGATCAAAATCCAGACAGTACCATTGATCTGACGTCCACTTCACTCCTGCAGTGCAACACCCTCCATGTCACCATGCACCACTACTCCCAGCCCAGGACCCAGATTTATCAAGGGTTTGTTGTTTGTGCAGGGAGGTGTCCCCTTCCTGCACAAATCATCCAGGGTGCTGTTTGATGTATGTGACACCCTTGCAACATGATGCAACAGTGCCTGCATTGGCGCAGTAGGCAGCACTTGGTGTTGCACCAGCATAGTGCGATAACAGAAATGAGACATATCTTGATAAATTAATAAATATGTCACATTCCTGCCCTCTCCCTTTAACACAGCACATCAAGTTGTCTTGCTGCCTTGTGCTACATGAAATACATTTTAATAACTTTGTGCCCGATGCACACATCAAAGGGTATGGATGATAAACCCCAGCGTATTACTACATCGTATGCCCACTTCTTTCAGAAGAAACAGAGTGGATACACACAACTGCAAACGCTCTCTGATTCTAAGTGCATTTATGTAGGTGAATGGTACACACTAATATTAAAAAAACACTTGCAAGTTGCCTCAGCATGGCACCACGCTCATAAATAAAATGTCCTTTTTGCACCAGAGGGGACAGGTGCTCACAATAATTGTTGATTTTTTTTTTTTAAATAGTCTCTCTCTCTCTATATGTGTATATATATATATATATATATATATATATATATATATATATATATATAAAGATATGCACGATTTGAACAATGAAACTGGAACTCAATCTTCAATATCTGAGTCAGAAGACCAAACACAGATAAGACTACAAAAAATCAATATGGTTCAGAAAGGGGCTGGAAGTAGTCCATTCAAGCCAAAATCAAGCTTCTTCCCTCTTATGCCAAAAGATGCCGTGGACATTTTCCATGAAAGAGTGACTGACGACATCAAAAAACTTTACCATCAAGTAAAACATAAGAAAAAGAGCAAACAATACAAAAAACAAAAATACGGCAAACTGATGAAAATCAGGAAATCATAATTAAAAAATCGGACAAAGGTGGCAACATCGTGTTATGGCCAAAAAAGACTATATCCAGGAAGCAAAAAGACAACTTGATAATGGAGAGTGCTATGAAAAAACAACAATAAAGGACTATAATAAATCAAGGGAAGTATTAAAGAAAGATTTAGCACAATGGAAACGGGAAGGATTAATTTCCACAGAAGAATACAAATTCATGCACAAGGAATTTCCAGTCCTCCCGGTACTATATCTAATCCCGAAAGTCCACAAAAACATAGTACCCATACCTGGAAGGCCGATAATTTCAGCTATCAATAGCGTGGGAGAGCAAGTCGGACAATATGTCGACTATTTCCTACAAGACATGGTGAAAGAACTACCCAGTTATGTAAAAGACACAGGGGACTTCCTAATGAAAACTAAAGATATTGTATGGACAGAGGATCTATTTCTAATCACACTAGATATAGAGTCTCTCTATACGAGTATTGACCATCAAACAGGTTTACGGGCGGATAAACACTTTTTAGATGAAAGACCCTGTGAATTTTATGAACACAACAAAGTGATATTAGACCCTATTTCCTGGTGCCTTAACAACAACTATTTTATGTTTGGCAAAGATGTTTTTAAACAGTTACGAGGAGTAGCGATGGGAGCCTGTTTCTCCCCCAGCTATGCGTGTCTTCACGTTGGCTGGTGGGAGGAACAGGTTCTGAGGAAGGTACATCGTGAAACATTTGATCAGCATGTATTGTATTGGCTCAGATACATAGATGATGTTTTTATATTGTGGAAGGGAGATGATATAAAAGCAAAACAATTCATCGAGGCCATTAACATCAATTCTATGAATCTTAATTTTACATCACATATGAGTAAAACCAATATCGAGTTTTTAGATGTAAAAGCTTATATTAAAAATGGCAAGTTTGAGACTACCTTATTCAGAAAGCCCACAGCAGGCAACGCTACGCTGCACGCTAGTAGTGCCCACCCGAAACACTTGATAAAGAGCATACCCTACGGGGAAGTGTTAAGGCTAAAACGAATTTGTAGTCTAGAATCTGATTTTAATATCTGTGTGGAAGATACCATGGATAGACTCAGGAAACGAGGGTACAGTGAGAACATTTTAAAAAAGGCAATTACCAAAGCTAGTGCAAGACCAAGAACGAGTCTCTTTGTTAGAAAAGAAAGTGAAGCAATAAAAGATTTATCTAGAGAGACTGAGAATCCATCTAGAGAGACTGAAGGCCCTCACTTAATTACCACTTACAGCAATGAAGAAAGGAAAATCAGGTCGATAATAAAAAAGAACTGGCCAATAGTACTCACCGACAGTGTGTTAGGGAATAGACTGCCTGAAACACCTACAATCACTTTCAGGAAATCCAAAACCATGGGATCAAGATTGGTTAAAAGTAGTCCAGAACTAAATCAGACAGGGACTTGGCTAAAACCCGGACAAGGCTTCAGAAAGTGTTCATCTTGCAGAGCCTGTAAATTTGGAACTAACAAAACCCATTATGTTACTCCATTCCGTGAAAAAGAGATAGCAATCAGAGGCAGCTTCAACTGCAGAACTGAGTATGCGGTGTATGTTCTGACATGCACCTGCGGCCTTAATTACATCGGGAGTACGAAGCTGCAGGTGCATGTCAGAATTTTACAGCATCTCAGAGCCATTATTAATAATGATCCCGCATACCCAGTCGCAAGACACTTTAAGATGACACACAATAATGAAGTAAACTATCTTACATACTATGTAATTGACGCCATTCCCAAACCCCAGAGGGGTGGAAATAGAGAACGTCAATTAAGACAGTTGGAAACCCGGATGATCCTGGAGTTTGATAGTAAAATACCTAATGGTCTTAACAACACTGAGGATATGCATAATTTTCTTTGAGAAGACTGTTAATTAATGATATCATGAAGGCTCATCAAATGAAATAATTAAAGACAATCTAAAAAAATCAAGATATATATGGATGCAATGGGCAGAGACCTTTTAATCATGAAGTAATGATTTTAAGTGTTTTAATTGCTGCCTTAATTCTGTAATGTGGCAAATTTTAGCTTAATTTTTAGAAATTCTTTTAAGATGTTTTAAATAGTACTAACTGAAATTAAGTTATTACTGTTAATAACATGCTAGAATTTTGCACATACAATATTAGGCACTTTGAGAATAAGCACTTTTTTGCACATTTAGTTTTGCTGCTAAGCACCCACGCACTTTAAAATATAACAAAATAAAATCAACAGGGAATTAACAATATGAAAACAATATGATGTATTCATACGGATAGACTGCACAGCCCAGTAGAGGAGCAATAAAAATAAAAACAACAATGGTTGATATATTGAAGGGATACCAAGGGAGTATAACATCGTAGGTAAAGGCATTTGAGCAAAAGATTAAATTCCGGCATTCATGCAAATAAATTAAGAAAGAATATATCAAATAAGAAATGTTTACAATAGGGTTTTATATATGTATATACCTTATTTATTTATAATGGTAATTTTTTAGATTTGTGTATTTATACATTTATATATTGCTGCAAGTATTTTAAAATATTTTAAAATATTTATTTGCATCTGTTATGAATTGTTATGTCTTCGGCTGCTGATTATCGCGATGGCAAAAAATGAAAAGATCTCAATAACGTTGCTAATGGAATATAGGCTATTGAACTAGTGAAAGTATGTTCTCCCTGTTTGCTACCACGTGACACGGGAGGCAGGGGGGTGTGCACTAAGGAATGATAAATAGTAATGGCAGACTGCGCTCCGTATGTGAACAAGGGCACCTGTTGCCCGAAACGCGTCATCGTTTGTGAGGAGTGAGGATTAAATAAAAACATCTTGCCAAAGAATCCTGGGTCCGTCACTCTCTCTTCGCCGGAAGGAGGTTGTTAGAGTCTGCGAGTCTATGATATATATATATATATATATATATATATATATATATATATATATATATAAATATATATAAACACACCCTCTCCCACCTTTTCCGTACCTATTAGAGTGTCTCTACCAATGAGAAGAGAGGCGCTCTGAACTTTAAATGTGGACTCTGAGCAATCGAGATGGTAGAGGCATTTAAGAAAGGAATTTATTCCGAAACGCGTCATGCCAGATTTGCCATGCTGAAATAAAGAAAGTTTCCCTGAACTCCGTGTGGGCTTTAATCCTTTGTGAATGGGAAAGGATTGTTGGTGTCTGATATATATATATATATATATATATGTGTACAAATCCTCCAGTCGAACAACAGAAGGCAAAGTCGCACTCAGGATATTTTTTAAGAGCAAAAGTTTATTGACTGACGCGTTTCAACCTCACGGTCTTTGTCAAAGTCACTTCCTGACCCGGAAGTGGCTGTATTTAAGTGCTCATGGAAAAAGTCACAAGACAAATACATAGACATAAAGAAAATTATATATGGTAATTAAGGTCTCTTCATATAAGAAGACAGACTAACATCACGTTTTGAACCAATAAAGGTATAATACCCATTATCATAGCTCATGATAGTTTAAACAAACTAAATTGACGTGGAAACAAAACCAAAATGAAATAAGCATAAAAAGAAACATATGCAAAACCCACGACAATGGGATATGGCAATCAAATGGTAATTTACAAAGAAGCCTCACAGCGCAAGTGCGCAAACAAGTGAAAAGTTTCATGAGGCTGAAAGGCACATAGTGGCCAAGAAAACCACTGCACCCATATTGACCCCAATACAGGGCCTACCAGATCCCATTCGACAAGTACAGATAAAGTAAAAAAGCAACAAAATAACAAGAACTAAAACATATAACTCAATGAAAACACAAAAAAGAGCACTATTAAAACCCACCCACAGGTGATATACAAGGGAAAAACGGAGTGGGAGAGACCATCAGTTCAAGCAGCCGCTTGAAAAAGTGATGAGTTACAGTGCGACTATAACGCTGAAACGGAGATGGGACTTCCTCAAATAGGAAGATAATAGAGGAACAGATAATTCTAGGAGGGGAAATTAAATATGACCAAAAAATTAGCAAAAAATAAATAAAAAAATAGGCAAAAAATAAATAAAGGAAAAGGGGGGAATGAAGCCCTTCAGGCACACTACGTTGAAAAACAGAAATAAAAATAAAAATAAAAATCAATACAAAATAAGATCAAATGAAATTAAGATTGAAACCCAGATCAGGAAAAGGAAGATAGCAATATATACAGTGTCCTAAGGGTATTTAGGGAGCACCAATTGTATATAGTATCTTTGCTAGCCTAAATGGACATGAAGGTCTTCCTCACAATTGAGGCCTCCGTGGGTCTTGCTTTGCAGGCGAATGATATACTCCGATTCCAGGCGCCTGAGATTTCTTTCACGGTCACCTCCTCTGGGATGTACTGGGACCCTGTCAATTCCAAAATAAGAAAGTTTAGAAGAGACATCAACGGTCCCACCATGCTCCAACATGCAATGCTTGGCTACAGTGTAAGTCAGATCCCTGTTCCTAACTGCGCGCAAGTGCTCAAGGATACGCTTTTTAACAGGAAAAATGGTGCTGCCGACATAGCGCAGGCCACAAATACAGACAATGACATACACCACAAATTCGGTGTTGCAATTTATAAATGACAAGATTTTCCCATCCCTGCCCACTGGCAAAGGGTAGCTTCTCACATTGCGGCTGTTACTACAGGCCTTACACCGGCCACATTTGTAAAAACCGGGGAGTTGCTTAAGCCATGAACCCGAGCCAATGTTCCTATGTGTAAGATGACTGTGTACCAGGGTATCTTGTAGGGATTTAGACTTGCGATAGGTGATGTGTGGCTTGGAACTAACCAATTTACCAATAACCACATCCTGCCTGACTAAATGCCAGTGCTTGTTAACTATCCTGTGTAAGGCTTGTGATGCATTCGAGAAGGTGGTGATAAGTCTTACTTCCTGAGCTCTTTTGTTAGTGGTCTTAGGGACCAACAAGCTGTTTCTGTCCCTCCCTGCTGCTTTTTCAGTAGCTGCTTTAATGGTTTGACCTGAGTAGCCTCGTGATTTAAAACGGCTAAACATGGTCAAACTTTCCCTAGTAAAGGCTTCAGCAGAACTACAATTACGTTTAGCGCGGAGCAACTCTCCATAAGGAATGCTTCTCTTGAGTGCATCCGGGTGATGACTACGTGCATGTAGCACGCTATTCACTGCAGTAGCTTTTCTGAACAAGCTTGTATGTATGCAGTCATCCCTTACCTCAACCTGAACATCCAAAAATTCAATGGTGGTAGCATGTATTTTGCTAGTAAAACTTAAGTTGAGCTCATTGATGGATAAACCTGCAATAAAATCATGAAGCAAATCCTGTGAACCATCCCAAATCAGAAAAATGTCGTCAATGTAGCGGGTCCACAGGATCACATTATCCATAAAACACTCATTACCTGGATGCCAAAGGTGCTTGTTGGGGCGCTCCAGTCCGCTCCTATCCTGAAAGTCTCGGGGTGATTCGTCAAGCAGGGGCCGAGAAAAAAGGGGGGTCCCAAAACGTGTTTTCCCCATTCATTTTTCCATAGGAACCTTTAGTCGCAGCTACAGCCCGAACTGCTGAACGGAATTACACCAAATTTGGCAAAGAGGTAGCCCTTGGTTCAGTGTCGTGCCTTTTGCTTAAATGGTGTAAATCCGTTTAGTAGTTCCTGAGAAAATCAAAAGTAAAATCACATATATATCTGGGCGGAGCCTAACCACACATGTCATTGTGAGATCTGATTGGCTGTCAGCACTTCATTCTGGAATTGCTGGCAGCCATCTTGAGACCAATATACATGATAGTACCCCATTGAAATGCATTGTAGTGAATCAAAGATTTTGAGGGTTACCAAAAGGAGAACTATAAAGGGTGATAACAGACTTTAGTTACATTAGAATTCATTTGTTGATGGTACCATACTAATTTCAGGAATTGTGGTGTGTTCTAAGGTGATTTTACCCTGTGAAAAACCTTCTGCTGGGATATCATGAATCATGTTTGAGAGAAAACTATTTTCACTTGCTTGTCCCATACAGTTTTGGAAGGTGCTCCAGAAGCTAAAATGAGAGCATATTTTCTGTAAATTCACATTATCTTTCTCAGTCATGTGAGAATGAAGTCTGACATTCTCAGTAAAACATGTACATCCAACAAGGGCAGAGACTGTCAGTTGATTCCTTTGTGTTCTACTGCAGCTTCCCAGAGTGTTCTAAAGAACAACTAGAGTGCTAACAGCCTTACGTATGACAAAAGTATGGCACACCTGAAGCCATCTTGATTGGAATAAACTGGTAACACTTAAAACATTTAATTTAAAAAGGAACAAAATGATGGGGTTCATTTTGTCATAGAAATTATGGTTAGTGCTGTAGAAATAAAAATTAGGACATGTTTCAAGTGTGATCTCAAATATCTTCCTGTTATATTTCAAAAGGAGCAGCCTGCCAGTTGATGCCTTTGTGTTCTACTGCAGCTTCCCAGGGTGTTCTAAAGAACAACTAGAGCGCTAACAGCCTTACTTATGACAAAAATATGGCACACCTGAAGCCATCTTGATTGGAATAAACCGGTAACACTTAAAACATTTAATTTAAAAAGGAACAAAATGAGGGGCTTCTTTATGAAATAGAAATTATGGTTAGTGCTGCAGAAAGAAAAATTAGGGCATGTTTTAAGTGAGATCTCAAATCCTCTTCTATTTCATTAGAAAATTCTGACATGCAGACTGAAACAATCACTTTCAATACCAGCAGCAGACTTCCAGTTAACTCCCTGGTGAGCAGTAGCTTTACTACAGTGATCTAATGAGCAACTAGAGTGCTAACATTCTGAATTTATGGCAAATGTGAGACACATCTGAATACCTTCTTGATGGAATCAAAGTAAAAAACTGAAAGCATTTCCTACTGAGGAGACTGCAGTAAATGAGGAAATTAGGAAACTTCATAACAAAGAAGTCTTCCAAGATGGCCACCAGTGAAAAAAGAGCCCAAATGTAGCACAAATATTACCCAGATGTAGCCCACATATAGCCCAATGACAAAAGTGTGCAAAACACTTTTTATTTTTAGTTTGTTTGCAGTTTTATGTAGTGCAGACTGGTCAGGTATTGGAGCATTGCATCTTAAAACATGACCCCCCTACACTACAAAAACACCACTGCACTACCCTAAACCCTAAAACACTACCCCCAGCACGACCCCCTACACTACACAAGCACCACTGCACTATCCTAAACCCTAAAACACTACCCCCAGCATGACCCCCTACACTACACAAACACCACTGCACTACCCTAAACCCTAAAACACTACCCCCAGCACGACCCCTACACTACCCAAAAACCACTGCACTACCCTAAAACATGACCCCCTACACTACACAAACACCACTGCACTACCCTAAACCCTAAAACACTACCCCCAGCACGACCCCCTACACTACACAAGCACCACTGCACTACCCTAAACCCTAAAACACTACCCCCAGCACGACCCCCTACACTACACAAACACCACTGCACTACCCTAAACCCTAAAACACTACCCCCAGCACGACCACCTACACTACCCAAACACCACTGCACTACCCTAAAACATGACCCCCTACACAACACAAACACCACTGCACTACCCTAAACCCTAAAACACTACCCCCAGCACGACCCCCTACACTACACAAGCACCACTGCACAACCCTAAACCCTAAAACACTACCCCCAGCACGACCCCCTACACTGCCCGAACACCACTGCACTGCCCTAAACCCTGAAACTACAGCCCCTGCACGACCCCCTACACTGCCCGAACACCACTGCACTGCCCTAAACCCTGAAACACCACCCCTAGCACGACCCCCTACACTGCCCGAACACCACTGCATTGCCCTAAACCCTGAAACACCACTCCCTTCACGACCCCCTACACTGCCCGAACACCACTGCACTGCCCTAAACCCTGAAACACCACCCCCAGCACGACCCCCTACACTGCCCGAACACCACTGCACTGCCCTAAACCCTGAAACACTACCCCCAGCAAGACCCCCTACACTGCCCGAACACCACTGCACTGCCCTAAACCCTGAAACATCACCCCCAGCAAGACCCTCTACACTGCCCGAACACCACTGCCCTAAACCCTGAAACACCACCCCCAGCACGAACCCCTACACTGCCCGAACACCACTGCACTGCCCTAAACCCTGAAAGAACCACCCCCAGCACGACCCCCTACACTGCCCGAACACCACTGCTCTGTCCAAAACCCTGAAACACCAGCCCCAGCACGACCCCCTACACTGCCCGAACACCACTGCACTGCCCTAAACCTTGAAACACCAGCCCCAGCACGACCCCCTACACTGCCCGAACACCACTGCACTGCCCTAAACCCTGAAACACCACCCCCAGCACGACCCCCTACACTGCCCGAGCACCACTGCACTGCCCTAAACCCTGAAACACCAGCCCCAGCACGACCGCCTACACTGCACTGCCCTAAACCCTGAAACACCAGCCCCAGCACGACCCCCTACACTGCCCGAACACCACTGCACTGCCCTAAACCCTGAAACACCACCCCAGCACGACCCCCTACACTGCCCGAACACCACTGCACTGCCCTAAACCCTGAAACACCACCCCCAGCACGACCCCCTACACTGCACGAACACCACTGCACTGCCCTAAACCCTGAAACATCACCCCCAGCAAGACCCCCTACACTGCCCGAACACCACTGCCCTAAACCCTGAAACACCACCCCCAGCAAGACCCCCTACTTTCCCAAACACCACTGCACTGCCCTAAACCCTGAAACACCAGCCCCAGCACGACCCCTACACTGCCCGAACACCACTGCACTGCCCTAAACCCTGAAACACCAGCCCCAGCACG
The DNA here is from genome assembly GCA_963921515.1 of Calotriton arnoldi. Classification (NCBI taxonomy): domain Eukaryota; kingdom Metazoa; phylum Chordata; class Amphibia; order Caudata; family Salamandridae; genus Calotriton; species Calotriton arnoldi. The sequence goes on along the minus strand of CAWUFW010004874.1, from coordinate 204,097 downwards.
ACCCCTACACTGCCCGAACACCACTGCACTGCCCTAAACCCTGAAACACCACCCCCTGCACGACCCCCTACACTGCCCGAACACCACTGCACTGCCCTAAACCCTGAAACACCACCCCCAGCACGACCCCCTACACTGCACGAACACCACTGCACTGCCCTAAACCCTGAAACATCACCCCCAGCAAGACCCCCTACACTGCCCGAACACCACTGCCCTAAACCCTGAAACACCACCCCTAGCAAGACCCCCTACACTGCCCGAACACCACTGCACTGCCCTAAACCCTGACACACCAGCCCCAGCACGACCCCCTACACTGCCCGAACACCACTGCACTGCCCTAAACCCTGAAACACCACGCCCTGCACGACCCCTACACTGCCCGAACACCACTGCACTGCCCTAAACCCTGAAACACCACCCCCAGCATGACCCCCTACACTGCCCGAACACCACTGCACTGCCCTAAACCCTGAAACCCCACCCCCTGCACGACCCCTACACTGCCCGAACACTACTACACTGCCCTAAACCCTGAAACACCACCCCCAGCACGACCCCCTACACTGCACGAACACCACTGCACTGCCCTAAACCCTGAAACACTACCCCCAGCATGACCCCCTACACTGCCCGAACACCACTGCACTGCCCTAAACCCTGAAACATCACCCCCAGCAAGACCCTCTACACTGCCCGAATACCACTGCCCTAAACCCTGAAACACCACCCCCAGCAAGACCACCTACACTGGCCGAACACCACTGCACTGCCCTAAACCCTGAAACACCACCCCCTGCACGACCCCTACACTGCCCGAACACCACTGCACTGCCCTAAACCCTGAAACACCACCCCCAGCACAACCCCCTACACTGCCCAAACACCACTGCACTGACCTAAACCCTGAAACACCACCCCCTGCACGACCCCCTACACTGCCGGAACACCACTGCACTGCCCTAAACCCTGAAACACCACCCCCAGCACGACCCCCTACACTAACCGAACACCACTGCACTAAACCCTGAAACACCACCCCCAGCAAGACCACCTACACTGGCCGAACACCACTGCACTGGCCTAAACCCTGAAACACCACCTCCTGCACGACCCCCTACACTGCCCAAAAACCACTGCACTGCCCTAAACCCTGAAACACCACCCCCTGCACGACCCCCTACACTGCCCGAACACCACTGCACTGCCCTAAACCCTGAAACACCACCCCTCAGCACGACACCCTACACTGCCCGAACACCACTGCACTGCCCTAAACCCTGAAACACCACCCCCAGCACGACCCCCTACACTGCCCAAACATCACTGCACTGCCCTAAACCCTGAAACACCACCCCCTGCACCACCCCCTACACTGCCCGAACACCACTGCACTGCCCTAAACCCTGAAACACCACCCCCAGCACGACCCAGTACACTGCCCGAACACCACTACCCTGCCCTAAACCCTGAAACATCACCCCCAGCAAGACCCCCTACATTGCCTAAACACCACTGCCCTAAACCCTGAAACACCACCCCCAGCAAGACCGCCTACACTGCCTGAACACCATTGCTCTGCCCTAAACCCTGAAACACTAGCCCCAGCACGACCCCCTACACTGCCCGAACACCACTGCACTGCCCTAAACCCTGAAACACCACCCCCAGCACGACCCCCTACACTGCCCGAACACCACTGCACTGCCCTAAACCCTGAAACACCAGCCCCAGCAAGACCCCCTACACTGCCCTAACACCACTGCACTGCCCTAGACTCTGAAACACCAGCCCCAGCAAGACCCCTACACTGCCCGAACACCACTGCACTGCCCTAAACCCTAAAACACCAGCCCCAGCATGACCCCCTACACTGCCCGAACACCACTGCACTGCCCTAAACCCTGAAACACCAGCCCCAGCACCACCACCTACACTGCCCGAACACCACTGCACTGCCCTAAACCCTGAAACACCAGCCCCAGCACAACCCCCTACACTGCCCGAACACCACTGCACTGCCCTAAACCCTGAAACACCAGCCCCAGCACGACCCCCTACACTGCCCGAACACCACTGTACTGCCCTAAACCCTGAAACACCAGCCCCAGCAGGACCCCTACACTGCCAGAAACACCACTGCACTGCCCTAAACCCTGAAACACCACCCCTGCACCACCCCCTACACTGCCCGAACACCACTGCACTGCCCTAAACCCTGAAACACCACCCCTGCACCGCCCCCTACACTGCCCGAACACCACTGCACTGCCCTAAACCCTGAAACACCACCCCCAGCACGACCCCCTTTACTGCTCGAACACCACTGCACTGCCCCAAACCCTGAAACACCACCCCCAGCACGACCCCCTACACTGCCCGGACACCACTGCACTGCCCTAAGCCCTGAAACACCACCCCCTGCATGACCCCCTACACTACCCGAACACCACTGCACTGCCCTAAACCCTAAAACACTCCCCCCAGTAAGACCCCCTACACTGCCCTAACACCACTGCACTGCCCTAGACTCTGAAACACCAGCCCCAGAAAGACCCCCTACACTGCCCGAACACCACTGCACTGCCCTAAACCCTGAAACACCAGCCCCAGCACCACCACCTACAGTGCCCGAACACCACTGCACTGCCCTAAACCCTGAAACACCAGCCCCAGCACAACCCCCTACACTGCCCGAACACCACTGCCCTAAACCCTGAAACACCAGCCCCAGCACGACCCCCTACACTGCCCGAACACCACTGTACTGCCCTAAACGCTGAAACACCAGCCCCAGCAGGACCCCCTACACTGCCCGAACACCACTGCACTGCCCTAAACCCTGAAACACCACCCCCTGCACCGCCCCCTACACTGCCCGAACACCACTGCACTGCCCTAAACCCTGAAACACCACCCCCAGCACGACCCCCTACACTGCCCGAACAGCACTGCACTGCCCTAAAGCGTAAAACACCACCCCCAGCATGACCCCCTACACTGCCCGAACACCACTGCACAGCCCTAAACCCTAGAACACTACCCCCAGCATGACCCCCTACACTACCCGAACACCACTGCACTACCCTAAACCCTAAAATACTCCCCCCAGCACGACCCCCTACACTACCCGAACACGACTGCACTGCCCTAAACCCTCAAACACTCCCCCAGCACGACCCCCTACACTACCCGAACACCACTGCACTGCCCTAAACCCTAAAACACTCCCCCAGCACGACCCCCTACACTACCCGAACACCACTGCACTGCCCTAAACCCTAAAACACTCCCCCAGCACGACCCCCTACACTACCCAAACACCACTACACTGCCCTAAACCCTAAAACACTACCCCCCGCACGCCCCCCTACACTACCCAAAGACCACTGCACTACCCTAAACCCTAAAACACTACCCCGCACGACTCCCTACACTACCCAAAGACCACTGCACTACCCTAAACCCTAAAACACGACCTCCTACACTACACAAACACCACTGCACTACCCTAAACCCTAAAACACTATCCCCTACACTACACAAACACCACTGCACTACCCTAAACCCTAAAAAACTACCCCCAGCACGAACCCCTACACTACCCAAACACCACTGCACTACCCTAAACCCTAAAACACTACCCCCAGCAGTACCCCCTACACTACCCAAACACCACTGCACTACCCTAAACCCTAGAACACTACCCCCAGCAGTACCCCCTACACTACCCAAACACCATTGCACTACCCTAAACCCTAAAACACTACCCCCAGCAGTACCCCCTACACTACCCAAACACCTCTGCACTACCCTAAATCACTACCCCCAGCACGACCCCCTACACTACCCAAACACCACTGCACTACCCTAAACCCTAAAACACTACCCCCAGCACGACCCCCTACACTACCCAAACACCACTGCACTACCCTAAACCCTAAAACACTACCCCCAGCACAACTCCCTACACTACCCAAACACCACTGCACTACCCTAAACCCTAAATCTACCCCCAGCATGACCCCCTACACTACACAAACACCACTGCACTACCCTAAACCCTAAAACACTACCCCCAGCACGACCCTCTTCACTACCTAAACACAACTGCACAATTTGTTACAGGCGTTGCAACGCAGGCCTGTGGTGCTTACTGGAAGTACCTGGTGGGCTAGTTGGGCCCCAGGGACCCTCAGGATTCAAGGTGACCTAATCCCCCAACTTAAAACGCTCCACGGGGCGCGTTTGCACAGTGGTGAAGGGAGGGGCGGGGCCTCAGGTGACATGTGCGCAAACACGCCCTGTGGTGCGTTTTAAGTTGGGGAATTAATTCCCTTTGAATCCTGAGGGACCCTGGGGGCCAACTAGCCCACCAGGTACCTTCAGTAAGCACAACAGAGTTGCGTTGCAGAGAGGTGAAAAAGGTGCGTGGCCTCGGAACGCCTCTCTGCAACTCAGCTCTGTGGTCCTAACTGTAGGTACCTGGGGGCTAGTTGGGCCCCAGGGACCCTCAGGATTCAAGGGGACTTAATCCCGCAACTTAAAGCGCGCCACGGGGCGCGTTTGCACACATGTCACCTCAGGCCCCCTCCCTTCACCACTGTGCAAACGCGCCCTGTAGCGCGTTTTAAGAGGTAGTTTTAATCCCCCTGCCCTATTATGTACTAGGGACTTGCAGAGGAGGTCATGCTAATCACAGGGGTACCCCAACGCATAGTGTTCCCTAGTGTATGTAGGTGTTTTCACTGTATTCTAAGTGTCTTTTAGCATAGCACTGGCTCTGGTTAGTCAGAGTCAGTTACCACCAGTACCCGTCTGAAAAAGTTGTGGGCACAGGATGATTTTGCAACAAGGCCTCTTTCTGCTCCTCTGTTCAATCAATCAATCAATCACGGCATTTATAGAGCGCGCTACTCACCCGGGAGGGTCTCAAGGCGCTGGGGGAGGGGGTAAGTTACTGCTCGAACAGCCAGGTCTTGAGCTGCTTCCTGAAGGAGAGATGGTCCTGGGTTCGCCGAAGGTGAGTGGGGAGGGAGTTCCAGGTCTTGGCTGCCAGGTAGGAGAAGGATCTTCCTCCGGCGGTGGCTCTGCGGATGCGTGGTACGGTGGCGAGGGCGTGGCTGGTTGATCGTAGCTGGCGGGTGGGCGTGTAGAAGGTCATGCGGTCGTTGAGGTACTTGGGGCCCAGGTCGTGGAGGGCCTTGTGTGCGTGGGTGAGGAGTCTGAACGTGATTCTCTTGCTGACGGGGAGCCAGTGCAGGTCTTTCAGGTGTCCGGTGATGTGGCTGTGCCGGGGGATGTCCAGGATGAGTCGTGCGGAGGCGTTCTGGATGCGCTGGAGTCTTTTTGAAGTTTGGCTGTGGTTCCGGCGTAGAGGGTGTTCCCATAGTCCAGTCGGCTGGTGACGAGTGCCTGGGTGACGGTCTTCCTGGTTTCAGTGGGGATCCATCTGAAGATCTTGCGGAGCATGCGCAGGGTGTTGAAGCACGAAGATGAGACGGCGTTGACTTGTCTGGTCATCGACAGGGAGGAGTCCAGGATGAAGCCCAGGTTGCGTGCGTGGTCCGTTGGCTTGGGCGCGGTGCCCAGGGCCGGGGGCCACCAAGAGTCGTCCCAGGCGGAGGGTGATGAGCCCAGGATGAGGACTTCCGTCTTGTCTGAGTTCAGTTTAAGGCAGCTGTTCCTCATCCAGTCGGCGACGTCTCTCATCCCGTCGTGTAGGTTGGCTCTGGCGGTGGTGGGGTCGTTGGTGAGGGAGAGGATCAGCTGGGTGTCGTCGGCGTAGGCTCTGTTGGTTCTTTCAGCACATCTTTTGCTTCTTTCTGTGCGTTTTTTCTTCTTTCTTCACATGTCCTACCTCTGTAGGCATAGTTAGAAACTAGCATTTAAAAAACCTTTGAAATTCACTTAAAAAATCATAGGTTTCAGGCACGTTATAGTTAGAAATTAGCATTTAAAAAACCTTTGAAATTCACTGAAAAAACCATAGGTTTCAGACACGTTATAGTTAGAAATTAGCATTTAAAAAACCTTTGAAATTCACTGAAAAAACCATAGGTTTTAGGGACAGTTATAGTTAGTTGGACATTTCACTCGTACAAAACCATAGAAATTCCCCGTTATAGTTAGTTCAGCTAACTATAACTCGCGCCCCGCAATGCACTGCTGATGACGTCACATATTACATCACTCATGACATGGTCAGTGACATCACTCATGACATCACTGATGACATCTCAAATGACATCACTGATGACATCATCCATGTGATAATTTCATGCATCTTCTCACACCCTAATATAACTTTTGATACACCCACTCTAAATTACAGACTGCCATTCTCAAAACCATAGACACTCCAACACCAAAAACTACATACCCACTCACTGATTCTTAGGTCTACACACACATCCACTCACTCAACCGTACAGTCACTCATACTTACAGTCACTCAGTACAGGACTATCATATGCACTCATACACCTATATAAACACTCACACACCGCCACTCATCCATAGAGGTACTCACACACCTAGTCAGTCATGCAAAAAAGTAATCACACACCCATTTACTCACCTATACAGTTATACACACACCAGCTCACTTACTCATACAAATACTAGCACATTCTTACGCTCTTATACAATAACTGATACAAGCACACACGCATCCATACAGCCACTCTCACTATCACATACTCTCACTTATAGCCATTTAAATACTCTAACACACATATATACTGCCTTTTACATATGTAGTTACTCGCACATGTACCACTGAGATATACATTCACTCACTAACACACCCATACACACACTCACCCACCCAAGCAGTCCATCACAGATGCACTCTTGAAATCATGCACCCAGTGAATCACCCACTCACACATCTATGTACAGAGTCACACACACCCCACCCACACAAACACTCAGGCAGCCATACAGATACTCAGAGAACCAATCAATAACCCATATAGACACTCATGTAGCTATTCGCAAATCCATGCATCCACTTACACACCAACAAACAGACGGATACAGACATTCACACAGTTTAGTCACTAACCCATGCATTCAGTAAGATACGTTTAATCACTCACTTGTAGAGTCAGTCACTCACGTACTAAATCATCCATTCAGACACTTACACACCCACTCATTCTTCAATACGCCTTTCCCTATATATATTAAACATATTTAAACTTTACAGAAACACACAGTCACTGGATGATGTCATCAGTGATGTCATCAGTGATGTCATTTGAGATGTCATCAGTGATGTCATCAGTGATGTCACTGACCATGTCATGAGTGATGTAATATGTGATGTCATCAGCAGTGCATTGCGGGGCGCGAGTTATAGTTAGCTGAACTAACTATAACGGGGGAATTTCTATGGTTTTGTACGAGTGAAATGTTCAACTAACTATAACTGTCCCTAAAACCTATGGTTTTTCAGTGAATTTCAAAGGTTTTTTAAATGCTAATTTCTAACTATAACGTGTCTGAAACCTATGGTTTTTTCAGTGAATATATATATATATATATTATATATATCCAAATGCGCGTAACGCCAGGGACGCCTCAGCCTCTCGGGTCGGGGCCTGTACGGGGGCGTCTTCCCCTGATACATTCCAAACGAAAGCATGTACTATTCCAGTCACATGCAAACAGGCCCACCAGACGTGCTTCTTTGAAGAATTCTTTATTTTCGACAAGTATTGCAGCATTACGCGTTTCGACTCTAAAGAGTCTTAATCATATGCGACACATGAGTGAGCAGCCATCTGATCTTGTTTCCGGTCAGCTTCACAGAATTTTCCTTTGAAGGCGTGATGAGGACTTTTGGTATATGTATTTCCAAAGTGATTAATAGAACAAAATGAAAGTGATTGAAGGATTGGGATAGCATGCAGAGGAGAATACAAAGCATTATGGTAGTTGTGGTTCTTAAGATCTGAAATAACGCACCAAATGGAATGAGTGGAAAGACCTGCATATGTGAACTAATTTATTCTCAACATACTGACGATCACACTGAAATTTGAAAGTGCACACTGTTCCATGCGTGGATTGATATTGAATATTAAAATGACTGACACACTGCCACTTTAAAACTCGATGTTATAAACTCATACTCTGTAGTCCTTCATCACTTTCTTGAAGCTGACCGGAAACAAGATCAGATGGCTGCTCACTCATGCGTCGCATATGATTAAGACTCTTTAGAGTCGAAACGCGTAATGCTGCAATACTTGTCGAAAATAAAGAATTCTTCAAAGAAGTACGTCTGGTGGGCCTGTTTGCATGTGACTGGAATAGTACATGCTTTCGTTTGGAATATATATAAATATATATATGTATATTTATTTTTATATTTACTTACATCGTGAACAATAAATATGCACACTTATTAACCAGTGTGAAATATATTTATTTTTACAATTAGAAAAATAGAAAAAAATAAATATATATATATATATATATAGATATATAGATATAGATAATCATAGGATGCTATGGTAATAGATCTTTCAAAGTTTCATCCATGTTCAAGATCTGCCAGTTGTGTTGGAGAATTTCTCTTATTTCTTGTTGTAGTTTCAAATATTTCTTGTTCCAGTTTCAAATATCTTATTGTCCTGTAGCGCTTTCGTTATATTTAACTACCTATATATATATATACAACAAGAAATAAGAGAAATTCTCCAACACAACTGGCGGATCCTGAACATGGATGAAACTCTGAAAGATCTATTACCATAGCATCCTATGATTATCTATAAAAAGGCTCACTCCTTAGGAGAAAGATTACCAAGTAGTTATAATGCAACCACAAAGGAAGGAAGGAAGGGACAAAAGTTGCAAATTGGTTGATGACGAACAGGAAAGGATTCCTCAGATGCCAAAGATTTAAAGCTTGCCCTTATGCTGAGAATAAAATGCAATTTCAATCATTAAATGGTAAAATCAACACCATAAGGGAATAGATAACATGTGACGCCCCAGGTGTCATTTTTGTTTTAGAATGCTCCTGGTGCCAACAGTATATTGGGAGTACGGTGAACAAATTATAATTACGAATACTCCAGCTTATAAGAGCGATAAAACATAAGGACTACACATACTCCATGGCAAAACATCTATGGGAGAAACATAATGGAGACATCAGTAACTTACATTTTTATGGCATACAGTTCATACAAAAGAAACCCAGAGAAGGGGACAGAGAGCAGGATCTATGGAGAAGTGAATCAAAAAGGATCATTATGATGGGAACAGTGCAACCATGGGGACTGAATGCAGATGCAGAACTACATGTGCACATTTGAATTGTTTTTCAGCATTCTAATTTGAACATTCTGGCATGTCCCTACAAAATGAACTATGACAGTAAGAACGATTGCTGGTATTACAGATGGAAACATTGGACAATATGAACAAGTCCTCAAGATATAATCATGTTGAATGCTGATAACTTTAGATATGTTGTGACACGAGTAACTGATTCTCCAAATGAACTTTATTTGCTTTTTCAAAATTGCCTTTTAGAAGTTCCTTGCTATAGGCTGTTTAGTTTAATTACTCTCACAACCTATTCTCCAAGCTTTAGAAAAATGTATTTATTATCAATTGTATCTTTTACTATCTATCAATGTGGTAATGGAAAGTGAAGTCTTATTTATTTTCAGCACTGACACTTTATATTTAATCAGAAGGCATTGATTTGTGATTTACATGCATCTAGCTACTTCACCCAGTTCTATGCATGCATAAGTATATACAAAAAATATTAGCATGATAACTAGCGAATGAAATGATAAGGGCAGCCCAACACTTAACAGATAGTAGAAACTGGGAATGATCAATTAATCCTGCCCCTTTACCCCAAAAACATTTTAGCGCAATTTGCACAGATTGTTGATTGAGAATAACAATGACAATAATGGAAGTACTGTAATAGCACTGGCACTTTTCTTTTGTTAGAAAAATCTCCCCTAAAAAATGGGAGAATGGAAGTACTGTATTAGCACTGCCATTTTTCACTTGTGTACACATTTTTTTAATGATTGGGAGAACCCCAGAGAAATGTATTACTTATTGTGCTTTTTTGACCAATAGTAAACTTTTTATCACTTGAAAATCGGTTCCAAATAGGAAGGAGCTGATAACATTATGGGAATGGAAATATTGATCGATAAATGGAGCCATATATAGGGTTTATAACAAGGTGTGTGATACTTAACTAATAGAACAGGAACCATCCCTAGCATTTGAATCCCAAAGGAGTAAGGCTGAATCTGTAGAATTAATTATTTATTAAATAAAAAAAGTTTTTACAAGGCGGTCCGTAGCTAATTAGTAAGGAAAACATTTAGAGAGCACTTGCACTGAAGTTTTTAGGAGAAGTGACAAGAGAATTAAATCCCTTAAGACAAGGAGAAGGGACATATAAGGACAGAAAGCATGAGATATTTAGAACAATCTGCTATTGCTCAAAAAGAAAGTGTAACGAATGATTATATAATTCATGTACTTTACAGATAATGATGATGATCAGAGTGATATTATGATTGTGGAGACTCTCCCTTGTATGTCAAGTTCCAGTTGTTTTTTTAATTAACACATGGTGGCCCCTTTAAGAAGGGATAGTCTGTACCCATACACTGTATGACCCTGTGGAAGGCTACGTCTTGTATTGTCTTGATTGCTATGTTCTAAAGATATAATAATAAAACTTCACCTGGATGGAGCTGTGCCTCTTGCTTTCTGGTGTTTAAGTCTTGGGCTGAGGACGGAGACTGGAAGCGAATTTTATATATATATATATATATATATATATAGTGAATCACGTCACATACACTTAACTTACCTCTGAGTGTGAGCATGCTATTTGAAAAAAATATTCAATTTTTTTTAAACACCTGCAACCTTGACAACTAGCAGGTAGAGCAGGTACTGCTCCCAGTCTATGATATCGGCCCAGCAGAGCGTCAGCTGCTGCTCTGTGCGCTGCACCCCTGTGCTGCAGCACATGCACCGTCACACTCTCTCCCAGAGCAGCTGACGCTCTTGCATGGCATAATCCTTGCCCGGCCTGCCACCTGCTGCCAAAATGTGGAGCAGGTGGCACTGCACCCAAAAGAGGAGTGCGGCCACCACCACCTCGCTGAAAATGGGGCGGGACTGCAACCCTTCACGCTTGCGGCACCCACAGGGGGTACGGGTGGCACTGGCACTGCTGCTGCCTGCTTCTGCCATAGCGAAAAAAGAAAGGAACAGGAGGAGGAAGACAGAAGGGAAAAAAACAAACTACAAAAAAAGTCACAAAAAATTAAAAAAAACTAGACAGAAACGTAAATACACACAGAAAAACAGACAATGATAAAAAAAATAGTGAATGACTGGTGTGAATAAGATTGGGGTGATCAGATAAGGGAGGATTAGGTAGGATTAGAAGCAGGCCAGGAGGAGAAGCAGTAGCAGGTGAAACAAAATGAACATGCCCATGCATAATTTGTGGAACTTTAATGTCCCCCATACTGCAAAATTAGCATTTTCAAACTGTTTGTTTTGAAAAGTGTGCTGGACAATTATTTGAAACCCTTTATTGGAAGAAAGATAATTGGATGCGAGTCTGCTAAATGGATGGCTAATCTTTGAAGTAGGAAGAGTTAGAGAAAGTATTTAAGAAATTGGCACAAACACAGAATCCAGAGGTTTTGAAGGCCCTGACTGGGACCAGGATGGAAATAAAAAAGATTGGGCTTAAAGGGTGGTTTTCAAATTGAGTAAAAATGAAGTAAGACTTTTGAGACAATGATAGTAAAAGAGCTAGCAAGCTCTTGACTTGAAGTTTGTGTTAGTGAGAAACCTATCAAGGTGATTAAGGATAGCAAGTACAGAGTGAGGACAGTAGGTGATTGCATTAAATATGAATTTCTGGAGTTGTATAAGACATTGTGCTCCTGTGAGAGCGCAGCTGTTGTTAACACAGATCTTTAATTTTTGAATGATACCATTATAGATCTTTTGGAGCGTTTGGAGTTACCCAGAACTTGGCCATGTTACATTGTACTATCTAATGCAGTTACATAGTAGTAATTTTTGCCGTGATTAAAAGTCATGTCTAAAGGTAGTACACCTGGTTTAGATGGTTTTACGTTTGAATGTTATGACAAATTTAGTATGGTCTTGATGCCTGCATTATGGTCGGTCTATAATCAAATGGTATCTTATGGAATGAAACTTTAGCTCACTCTGAAGCCCTTATCAGTTTAATTCAAAAATTGGACAGGACCACTATTTATTTTAAGTGTTGACTACTGAGTGTGGATTAAAGTGATAATGCTTAGGTATAAAATTGTGGCTCTGAAATTATTGTTTGCTTATCAGACAGATTTTATCAAACATAGGTGTGAGTACTCAAATTAGAGATCTGTGATTACTTTAATAGTTGTTGAATGATTAAAGAATGTGCCTAGTTTGGGATTAGAACTTGGTGTGCGAAGTACTTTTGACAGGGTGAATTGGTTAAATTTGCAGAATGTTTTTTTCATGGTTCGGTATTCTGCAAGCTTATATTGACACTACATAAGGGGTGAAGGCTTGTGCATTGATGAATGGATATAGACTCATTGTGTTTTCAGTAGGTACAAGTACATGCCTTGGCTGTACTTTGTTTCCAATACTATTTCATTTGGACTTTCCTCCCAATACTATTTCATTAGGTCTTACCATACATCTTCATAGTGGATTGGTTTGGATAATTTAAAGGTTGGGGTATCATTTAATTCTTATGTGCAGATGATTTACTGTTAGTATACTATGGTTCTGCTTTTATCAAATGAATGTGTTACCTTATAATAATTAAAGGAAAAAAAGGACCATACTTTCACGATATTGGTCAGTCTCGAGGCATCATCCTCTGGTATGAACCACAAGATTCATCTACAGTGAAGGCCGGCCTTTCATAAGAAGCGGCGTTCTGAGACTCCTTAGCTCAGATTCGCCCTGAAGGGACCGATGAAGGTTGAGTAGACCTGATACACTGTAGATGAATCTTGTGGATCATACCAGAGGATGGTGCCATGAGACTGACCAATACCGTGAAAGTATGGTACTTTTTTGTTTCTTTAATTATTTAGCAGAGTGACATACGATCCTGAGGAATGCCATGAACTTTTTTAGTCGAGAAAGGTAGAAACATGTTGACCAGAAAATGAGGGGAATATCCATATCTCTCTTCACTTAGCTTGTTTTTAATTCTATCCATTGGGGGCACCAGAATAAAAGTTGTTCTGCCCACCAAGAGATAGTTTTAACCCACTAAGTTGCATTTATTTGCGTTTTTTTGCACTCTACCCCTCCCTCCCCATATAGGATATAATACTTGCAGAGCTTGTGACAACCCCCGCTCCTCTCTCACAGGAGAGTTGTAGCCCACACTGGTACCGTGAGGTCCCAGTGTGAAGAGGGGACCCAATGATGAAGCATGTCACCCTTGGGTTAGAGAGGGTTCTCGTCTTAACACCGGAGTGCTCTTCAGCCCCCCTTCTATCGTCTATTTCTCCACCCACATACATAGTGTGAGTTTTACTGATAATTATGTAAAAGCCATATCCTTGTACCTTTCCTGGGGAGATTGACTGGGTTGAGTGACCTCTTTGCCTCACCCTCATGGAGTATATACTACTAGATGGCATGGATATTCAAGTTTCCTCAATTTAAAATTGAAATCTGGGACATCAAAGTATATAATCCAAGTAATTTGTTTACCTACATTTGCACTCATCTTGGTGTTATGCTATGTTATACGTATTTCTATAGCATACATTCAGCTACCGGTATGGCTTTGTAGCATCAATATAAAAACACGAATGATGTCTTCAGGGTGTCAAAGGGTGAAAAAAATGGAACATTGATAAAATATTTCATATTTTTTCATATTTTGAGTGATTAGTGCTCCACTTAACAAGTAACTACATTTATGACTCATTGGGGCATATGTGCAAGAAAATGCCGGAGCGCGGTGCTATGCCAAATTTGGCAGCGCCACGCTCTCACATTTTCTAAATGCAGGGCTGCGCGTATTTACAAAAATACGTTGCACACCTGTGTTTCCCCTAGCGCTGGCACAAAAAAAGCTGCCTAGCGCCAGCGCAGGCACCCTGTCGCCATGTTGCAAGGGTGCCTGCGCTGCATGGGGCAATTGTTTATTTGCAGGAAGGGTCACCTTCCTGCATATAAACAATCAATAATGGCGATTTGCTCTTTCTATGTGTGCTGCAGAATGCAGCACACATAGAAAGAGCAAAAAATAAGGCGAAATTAATAATTTCTCCTCGTATCGCCATTCTAAGACCAGGTATTATCTGGCCTTAGTTTTTGGTGCTGCCTCAGCCTTGAAAATCTGGGGTAGCGTCAAAAGGCAATGGGTGTTGCGGTGGAACTCCCACCGCAACACCCATTGCCCGCCAGTTTGGCAGTGCGGACTGCAGCAGAAAGGGGAATATTTACAAGGTGGCGTTAAGCCATGTTAAATGGCTTAGAGCCACCTTGTAAATATGGGAAATAGCTCAACACCACCATAGCGTCAAAAAAAAGTGACGCTCCGGTGGTGAAAGGTTCTTGTAAATATGCCCCATTGACTCAATGATAGTCTGCCTTACTAACTGACCGAGCCATTGGCTGACTGACTGACTTATTATGTCTGATGTCACCGAAAGCTGTGTTCTAAAAAATCATACACATTATTTTCTCTATTCCTCAATTTCAAAAATTAATATTTCAATGCAAAGAATAACACGAGCAATGCTTTATTCAAAGTTGATGTGTTTGTTAGCCCTATCCTGTAGCTCGCAGAGCAACTGGAACCCAATTATACTGCATAATATAGAACACCCTCTTATGAATAGCATTCCTCTAATCCGTCCAAGAAGTTGATCGATTAATGCTCTGATGTGCACGCAGCTCTAAGCTCAAAATGCAGAGTGGCAATAACTTTTCTAATTAATTTATAGAATGGGCATTATAGCATTACATGGCAAGCACAGAAATGCCATCTGATGGCTTGTGTTTCTGGCTGTGTTCGTTGTGGGCTTCATCAACAGGGTGTTTTTCAATATTTGATGCCATTTTATATCATTTCTAATATTTAGATGCTAACTGTATTAAGCAATATAGAGAGAGCAATAATATGATTATTGAAAAGTAATTTAGAAATAAATGGATTTAAATGTCTCTGAGTCAGGCGTCAATTTAATGCCTTTTTCTGGGGGAGATGGAAGTAGAAGGGAGACAGGGAGAGTGAAATTTCTACATGAAAGCTGAGAGAATCTGAGAATCCCACACGGGGTATCTAATTACAAAAATGACATTCACTTCAGATGAAAAGGGGACAGGCGTACCCCTCCCACACAGTCAAAAGCTCTGCCAGGCCACGCATAACGCTGTAATAGAGCTGGCACTGCGGGCCGCTGGCTGGCACTGTGGGCCGCTGCATGGCACTGTGGGCCGCTGCCTGGCACTGTGCACCGCTGCCTTCGCTCTACCATTTCCACAAACAAGACACCAAACTGTGAAATGAAATCACATCTGAGCAGATGAGAATGGCACTGTAGCTATGCCAAAGAAACCTAAAGTGGTTGGCACACTCATCATGAGCCTATCAATCTAGAGCGGGCAGCCAAGGACCAACTTAACAAATAAGCGTATGCGTTTGATGGTGTGGATGATTGGGTGGCACCCTACTGTCACTTACAAAAACCCTGTAGGGCATTCAAAGGACAGTCAATGATGATTCATGTACTATGTGCCTTAGGCTTCTTCAGAGTGGACAAATGAGAGCTCTTCCATCCAATTTTATCTTTTAAAGCTAAGCCAATTCTGTGGTAATGAATCAAAATTGACCCTTTATAACATGGTTAGACATTTCCCCTTGTTTATCTTGTCTGAAGTGATGACTAGACCAGTCCTGAGGATAAAATCATCTACTCTACCATACTCCAAGGGTCCCTATCTTTTACTCAACCAATCTGAGGATTGAAGACAGCCATACAACTGCATGGGCCATGTAATTCATGGTACTTCTGACCTAGAGGAGCCAAATAATACTATATACAGCGGTTGACCTATTCGAATGCAGAAAACAAAACTCCTCATCATATAACATGAGCCACTTGACGGAACAAAACCAGGAATTTGCACTCATCTGCCTGTCATATATTGCTGACACCATTCCTACTATACCACATACTTTTTGATCACAAATGCATCTCACATGTGTGCCATAAAGTCTTTTACATTGAGGAAAAACCACCATCTTCTCCTGGATAGAAGTCAACCAGGGGATTTCTGAGGGGGTGACTTTCAATGGTCCAACAGGGTTTCATTGATCTTAGTGAACACAGAAGTGGAGACATATACACAACACAAACTAATGCCCACCCCATATAGCCTTCTCCAATTAATCATAATGTGATTTATACAGTGCTGTAACTCAGACTTCTACCTTGTCTAAGCTCTTTAAATCACAAATGTTACTATTACCAACTCATAGTGCTGAATTTAGTGACCTTCAGGAAGATTGAAGTCTCTGTCGGCCTGGCTGGGATTTGAACTTGTGACTTATCAATCACAGCTTTATGTAGTTGTGAAAGTTTGGTGCATTGAGATATCCCTCCGGTAAATGATTTAAAAAAAATCACATGGCTTCCTGTGTTTACTGTGACATACCTGTGACAGACAATACAGGCATTTTAAATTGATAAGGATTTTAGCACAGCAACTCTATTGCTATGTTAACTAGGATTCCCAGGCAGTACTTTTATTTTACTTTCCTTACTTGTACTACGCTGGAGTGGTGATTTCTTTCCTCCGCTCCTGGGGATTCTCACTTCCCATCTCTGTTCTGGACTCTCCGGTCTGCAGCGGGTTTTCCCGTTTGAGTGGACAGAGTCCCCCTGCACTAGCACTTTGAACCATAGCTGGCCCCCATTTTGGAGGTTGGCGGTCCAGCTCGTTTTGCACTTCCGAGTTCGGGGCATTAAAGACGATGCAATCCCGGGCGCGCAGTGGACGCGCACGTCTGCACCAAAGGCAAGCCCGTCTGCGCTCGTCCGCGCCTGGATGGCGCCAGGGGCCGGGCATGCTGCCTGTTTTTACACAGGGGACAAGGGTGCCCTGGAAAGAACCTACTCAAGGGTACAACTTCCTGAGCTACGCCCTAATGGGCAAAAGAACGATGGATTTAACCCAGATCTCTTGACTGGGAGAGAATGTTTGAATCATTCAGTATTCCGTCCATCATTTGTTGCAGTTACACTTTACGCCCTAAACCGCAGCATGAGGGGTGTGTGGGAAAGCTTAGCCTTGTTACAGGGGAGGGACAACACTGTCAGTACTGTAATTCAGCCCTATTAATGGTAGGGCCTCCGTCCCAGGCTCTCTCAGGAGGGCCCAGGGAATGGGGGTAGAGAAGGGGATAGGGACCGAAATCAAGGATGGGCACAAGTGCAGCTCAATTCATGGGGCGTTAATCAATGCTCGTTCCATGCTCAAACATAAAACTGAAATTGCCCTGACCATCCAAACACTCAATCTGGACTGCCTCTTTGTCACGGAGACGTGGGCTAGGGAGAACTTGCGTCCCAATTTGATAGATGCTGTCACCCCTGGCTACACTATTCTTAGATGTGACCGTCCAGACCGAAGAGGAGGCAGCCTGGCCCTGGTGGCTCGGGAATCCTTCAGATGTACCCTTAGCACTGTGGACAGTGACCCTGGCTTTCTACTGGAAGCAGCCTCGTTCGGGATTAAGTTATCCGAGAACTGTAACTTCTCAGGCCTTCTGGTATATCGTCCGCCAGGTCGAAGAGCCAAGTTTACGGAGACCTGGTGTAAATCCCTGGAACCATTTGTAACCACTGCTCATTACACCATCCTAGGGGATTTCAACTTTCATCTTGAAAACAAACAGGATAATGACTCAGTTCTCCTTTTAGATCTCATGATAACTCTGGGGTATGAGCAACTGGTCCGTTCTCCAACTCTTACAGCCGGCCATACCTTGGATGGCATTTTCACTAACCACAATAATTTAGTGATCGAGGCAGTTCAGCCTCTCAGCTAGGCTGATCACTGGCTGATTGAGTTTAAAGTTTTTCCACCACGCTTTATCAAGGTGAATGAGGCCCCTTCCTCGGGCATATACGCTGCAGGGGACTAAATAAGATCACAGCCGCAAATTGGGAGGCTGCCTTGGCTACGGTATCTGGAGGGAGGCACATTACTCACCCTACGACTGCAGAGGATTTCCGCGATTGGATCAATTAGGCCCTAGACATTGTTTCCCCCTTTAAAAACGGTATCATTAAAAGAGCAAAACCCTCGGCCCCATGGTTCTCGGAAGAGCTCATGTCCCTTAGACTGGAATGCCGTAGACAAGAACGTAAATGGCGTGCTGACCCTGGCCCCAGGTAAAAAGTTAAGCAAAATTCTCTCCTGCAGAAATATAAACATGCCATCTTCCAGGCCAAATCCTATTTTTTAACTGAAAAGATCATGTTGGCAGATAACTCTTCCAGCATGCTATTCAAAGTCGTAAAGGAGATTTCTGAGCCACCAGGGACCCTGTTGCTGAACCCCTCTCAAGACTTCTGTGACAGAGTAGCAGTTTACTTTCAGGACAAAGTCCTTAAGTTCTTTCATGAGCTCATCCCTACTGGAGGTGATGAACCGGTCACTGGGGAACTCACCCAGCACTCTGGGAAGAATGTCCTTACCACTTTCCTTCAAATCAAGGTTCAGCAAACAAAGGAACTTTTGCTGGGCCTAAAATCCGGCGCTCCTTTTGACCCCTGTACGCCCTCCATACTTAAACTGGCTCCTGACTTAGTAGCAAAATTCCTGTGCAAGGTGTTAAATGATATACTTCTATCTGGTAGTTACCCGATCATCTGGAAGGAAGCCATTGTCTCACCGCTGCTCAAAATATTGAATGCCGACCCCCTAGAGTTGAAAATTATTTGACCAATTTTCCTTCTCTCCGCCCCTGCTAAAATCCTGGAGAAATTCATTAACATTGAACTGATGAAATATCTTGAATCCCAGGAGATCCTTGATCTCTTTCAGAACAGGTCCCACGCCGATCACAGCACCGAGTCTGCCCTTGTTGCGGCCATTGACTGTATTCGCACGCAGGTTGATCAGGGTGGATCAGCGGTGTTGTTTATGCTTGATCTATTGGCGGCATTTGACACCATCTCCCTGGTGCGCATGGTTCAGCGTCTGCAGGAAGTGGGGGTCACGGAAAAGGCCCTGCAGCTTCTCCACTCTTTTATGTCAGGCAGAACTCACATCGTTAGCTGTGGAGGCTTTAGAGCAAAGGCCGTTGGCCTTCCCTGTGGGGTCCCCCAGGGATCGTCATTGAGCCCCACTCTTTCTAACCTCTATGTAACCCCTTTGACTGAGCTGGTGCGGTCATTCAGATTTCAGGTGCTCTCTTATGCGGACGATACGCAAATCATTGTCTCCATCTCGAATGATCTGCTATCTGTCACAGAGAAGTTCAGTCAGTGTATGTCCAGCATTATTTGCTGGATGAAGGGCAACTCACTGAAGATCAATGCAGACAAGACCGAGGTGCTGGTATTTGGCTCACAGAATTCCATCTGGTCAAATGCCTGGTGGTCTGCAGACTGTGGTTCCCTTCCTGTCCCGGGTAGGACAGTGAAAAATTTGGGGGTCATTTTTGACGAGGGTCTGACCTTTGATGCTCAGGTCAGCTGTACAGTCAGCACTTGTTTCTATATTTTAAGAACTCTTAGAAAGGTGTTGCCGTATATTCCGTCCGAACTGCATCGGTCTACCATCATCACACTAGTCATCTCTCGGCTGGACTACTGCAATTCTTTGTACCTTAACATCAATGCAGTATCCCTTAACAAGCTCCAGGTGGTACAGAACGCAGCGGCAAGGCTGATCCTTAACATTCCGAAGCATCAGTCAGCCAGGGAGGAGATTCGTGCCTTGCACTGGCTCCCTACCAGGAAGCGCATCACCTTTAAGGTTCTGAGCATGGTATATGAGGCCATGCACAGTAAAGGTTCACCACATTTGAAAACCCTGTTCCAATAGTATACTCCCAAGAGGACCTTGAGATCCTCCACACAGAAAAAACTGGTGTCTCCTAGAATTTGCAGGTCCAGGTGGGGCGGCCGTTCCTTTTCTGTAGCAGCCGCCAAGCTTTGGAATTCCTTGCCCACCTTCATTTCCAATGCAGACTCTTTCCCGGTTTTCAGAAAACTTCTGAAAACATGGCTATTTTCATCTTAGAGGCCTGCAAATGTGCTTCTTTCCTCCTCCGTCTGCCCAGCGCCTTGACACCTTCGGGTATAAGTGCGCTCTACAAATAATATCCTATCCTTTCCTATCCTACATACCACCACGGACTAGACCAGACATGCAAACCAGTGTTTTGCACAAAATTCATCCCTGAAATCTTTTTCTAGAGTCTCACTTTCTCGCTTTCGTTAGTAAAACTACACATAGGCAGTGCCGTTCACTGGAGGTGTTGGACACCTGATTTTTTCTTTTCCAGTCACCAGATGAGAACAAGGCGTATGGGCCCTATTTACAAAGATAAATGTGGTCATAAATGTAGGTTTACAACAGAATTTCCGTCTTTTTTTTTTACACAACTCATAGCAATTAACAAAAGGATTCTTGCCAGAAGTAAGCCCATTTACATATGTGCAGTTCTCCGTACCTGTGAGTCCCATTAAAGGGGTCGAAAGATGGGTGTTCCAAGCCATGTGTAGCTTTGGAAGTATGTGAACACCCACAAACAGGTATATTTGTGGGCATTCACTAACTCTCCCATTCCATCCTTGAAACATTAGGATTTTTACTCCAGCCAATGGCTGGCATAAATCCCTTTCTAGGGTGGAACGATAATGGGTCACCCCCATATATGGTGGATGTGTTGGGAAAGCGGTTTTTATATGCAGAAAATATTTTGTCTATGGAGAAAATAAATGTGCTTGCATGGGAAGAGCACTGAAAACCCTTCGGGCAGATTTATCAATGTTTCACGCAACACAATGCAGAAAGACACCTTGCTGCGCAGCTTCTCCCCCTTTGTTAAACAAAAAGTACAAACAACAATTAGCATCACATTTCCTCAATGAGTCGTCGAGGTGCTCCCACTGGTCTGTCAGATCGGGTGGTATGAGGTAGTTAAGCTGCATCTGGGCTAGGCAACGATGATGTGGGGTCAGATGCTTGAGCAGGACTCTCAGGCCAAGTTGTTTTGCTCACAACCTCAGGATATAATGAACACTGAGGAAAAGGTTTAAAGTGTGACGAGTCTCTTGTGATGGACTTTCTGGTATGATGCGCTGTCACCATGTGATCTTTGCTCAGCACAACCCTCAAAGGGTCATCAGCAAACAGTGTCAGTTTTCCGCTTCAGTTTCTATTTGACCAGTACCAAATCTCCTTCATCGAAGACTGTCTCTTGGGCGCGTTGGTGCTGATCAGCATAAGACTTCATGGTGTGCTTTCGAGAAGTGACATGAACCTCTTCTGCATTCATCGATCGGTTTGGAGTCCATTGTGGTAGCTTGGTTCCGATGCCTCTTCCAAATAGCAAGGTGGCAGGGTTTTTATCAGTTGTGGGATGAGGAGTTGATCGATAGGCATGAAGGGCTTGACACAGGGCTTGATTCAGACAAATTCCTTCCATCGATGCTCGCTGGATCACTCTCTTAAGGATACCCATGAATCGTTTGACAACACCATTAGCTTGAGGCTGCAGAAGTGTGCTTTTCTGATGCTTGACATTGAGACGAGCAAAAATTCATTGATTTCTCTGCCATTAAATGGTGGGCCAATGTCAGATTTGAAGACAGCGGGAATGCCCCATGCCGCAAAGATAGCATCAAGCCTCTCTATGACCTTGTCTTGGGTTGTCGATGACAAGTCCTCCACCAGAGGAAAACACAAGTATTCATCAATAACTACCATGAGATGATGTCCATTTTCTAGAGGGCCAAAGAAATCAACTGCAACTCTAGAAACAGGTGTGCGCAGGTAGGTCAGACATTGTCAATGAATGTTGCATCATTTTGGGGGCTAAGCAGTTGCAAAGACGGCATGCATTCAGTTCTTTCTCGACCTGTTTGTCGAGGCGAGAGAACCAGACACGCTCTTTTGGTGGCTACAAGCCAAGATGTCCTTCATGAGCAAGTCCAATAAATTGCTGTCTCAGGCTCTAGAGTATGACAATTCTCAGGGCTCTCAATATGATACACTCTCAGGTGACATACATTTCATCCTGCACATTCTTGAATTTCTGAAACTCAACATCATTGGCAAAAGGTTGAATACATGCCTTCCACAAGTGAGTTGAAATGATGTATTTGAGAATACGCATGTCTTTGTTTGTATCGATGGCAGCAATAATCTGTTCAATGGATAGAGCTGATGGCCTGTTAGATCTCACAATGAAATTGGCATACTCCTCAGTCGCATTGGACGTTGAACTGTGGTAACGCAGTGGCACCCATGAAAAGTAATCAGCAGGGTTTTGATCTTTCCCCGGCTTGTGCACAATTGATACTCTTGTAGTCGCAGGCCCCATCTCTTAATGCAAGCGGACATCTTAGCCTTTGGATTTCCAAAGATAATGAGCAATGCCTGGTGGTCCATGATAATAGTGTGTGTTTTCCATATAGAAACACATGAAAATGTTCGCAGGCCCATACCACTGCCAGATTCTCCTTTTCCGGCAGAGAATAGATATGTTCAGTCTCGGACAAGCTTTGACTGGCATAGGCCACAATGTGTCTCTAAGCATTTGGTTGACCATTGTGTTGAGCAAGGATTGCTCCCAGCCCCACTGGGCTCACATCTACTGTGATCTCAGTATGTAGTTTGGGGTCAAAATAGGCCATTTTATTTGCATTCTCTATCACATGTTTTAGTCCTTTGAAATTTTGTCACACTCAGGAGACAACTGGAATGGGACATTTCACTTCGTCAAATCTCTCAATGGAGCACTCACTGTGGCAAAGTTACGAATGTATCTTGACCAATAACTGGCTGTGCCTAAAAAAGATTGCAGCATAGTTACATCTTGTGGGTGGAGGGTGAATTACAGTGCTTGCACCTTCTCAGGGTCAGGAGTCATTCCCCCGTCAGAGAATATGTGAACAAAGAATTTACGTTTGGTCTTGTGAAAATCAATCTTTGCTGCATTCAGAGTGAGACCTGCATTAGCAAGTAGCTGGCACACTTGTGTAAGAGACTTGTCATCCTCCTTTTGCGTTGTCTCAAAGACCAGTATGTCATCACTGTAATTAAAAGCATGCGTAACAGGTTGAAGTTTTCGATGTATAACATCCTGGAATATTTCTGCAGCCGAAGACACTCCAAAACTCGGTCTTTTTTAATGTACCTACAGTTTTCTTCCAGTTCGAGTTGATGATATCTCTTGTGTAGGTCCAGACAAGAGAACACTTTGGCTCTGTTCATTTGCACCATCATAATCATCATGTGTGTACCAGGGTGTCTTTCTCTCTAAATTTCTTTGCTGGCCTGGCGCATATCAACACAGATGTGCAGTGCACCTCCACTGTCCTATTTTGGCACCACCATTATGACCGAAACCCCTGGCGTAGGACCAGTGGAGCATTCAATTAAGTCATACTTTAAGAGCATTTCTAGTTCTTTTTCAACAGCTAGTGGTGGACGAACTCTTAATATGCTGAGCTCAGCATATTGCGTTGTGGCGCAGCTGCGCCACCGCCAGGAAACAACTGTTCCCTGGCGCAGTCGGCAGTCCACCGCCAATATGACTTTGACAGTTGTAATACGGCGGACGGTGGACCGCCACCATGTGTGACACGTATTCAGGCCCAATATGCTGAGCGGGGATTGACGCAATGATTTTATCGTCTGCTTCTTACAACGCATCTATGAAATCATCAAAATGTCTCGATCCTTGCAGTCCACCTGGCGCCAATTTTTTGGTTCTTTGCCATGTCGAATGGCGGTGGTGGTTTCAGGAACGCCGCTGCTGTATATTTTGCGCTCTTTTCTACTGCTGTTGAGAGCATATACTGTTCAGACGACTGTTGATGTTCACCTATACCTGTCAATTCTGCAAGCACTAACCGTGTGCTTGCAATTGGGTCTTCACGCTTGATTGGAGGTAGTAGGGCGCCATCTTCTTTCTTGACTGTAAGTAACGGTTCAGTCTCGTACTTGATTGTCATTGTCTTCAGCTTTTTGCATTGTACCTGGTTGTTGATGCCTTCAGCATTTTTGCTTCGCGTGGATGAATGCTCTGTTTTATGGCACAGCACAATATCTCTTCTTTCAGTCTAACCAGCAGATTCTGGCAGACTTTTTGAATGTGCTCTTCATTAGGGCCTTCAACTTCTTAAACGCCGGTGTCTGGGCTGGAGCAGGGCTTTGACTTCGCCAACTTCAGACTGCTTTGCATCGATTTGTGGTTCATGTGGCCCGCACAAGCAGTTTGCTGTACCGTTGTAAGCTCTCAGGGAGAGCAGTCTTGTTTCTTCAGGGCACGTATCCCCTACTCGTCGCCAGATGTAGTGTCCTCCCCAGCCCAAGAGAATGCAAATTAACACACCACACACAGAGCTCCTTAACAGATGTCTTCAATCTTCAGCATATGATCACACACCTCACACATTACATCATGATTTTAATAGCCACATCTTAACACCTCCCAACAGATCACGTCACTTCCTTTCCAGAGTCCTCCTAGAACCACAAGGTTCCTAGTGCTCCTACCATCAAAGACACTACATACACCAGTAGTCAAGCCTGGTTCTCAAGTTCCAGAGTTGGTAGCTCTGGCCATTAGGTCACATCTTCTCCCCCATTCTGCAACCCTCTTGAATAAGACACTACTCATTCTATAAGTTTTCTTACCTGGTGAGATAAGAAGAGCAAAAGCTCCAAGCATGTCAAACTGCAGTTTAGGCACTCAAGCTGAACAATCATTCAATAACATGAAAGGTCTGACTTGGAAGACGAGTTGACTTTGAGAATGTAAGATATTTTTTCACTCCATCTGAGAAGAAGAAAGACTGGGGGAACTCTTTGAAAGTAATTTTTTACCATCCATACTCTCACTTCTGCTTTTTATTGAAACTCATGCAGAAATATTTCATCTCATCTTTATGCAGATTAAGTCTGGGATTTCCAGGGCTTATTCAGAACTATGAGAAAGACAGTAACTTAACAGTCCATTGGGTTGAAATTCCCTAGTGCAGTACCTCTCTGCTCCCTATTTCAACATTTCTGACTGACAGTGTATCTTCCTGCTTAGAATATTCATATCACGAGTCCCCTGAGAAGTGCACCCTGAATATATCAGTTGTTATTCCTATTCAGAGTGCCCTACCTAGAACCACCATGTGAGGCATGGTGGTGCAATTTAGTTACAATGCACTGTGGCCTCCATGGGCAGGGAAAAACATCCTGTGCATTAGGATATTTTTGTTTTTGTTTTCTTTTTTTATAGCAAATTTTATTGCATTTTACAGTATATAACAACCATTGAACAGCCATTCTCACAGACCCTACCCAAGCCTCCTCCATCACCCCATCTCCAGGATGCCTGCTCATCTCCCACTCCATCCCATCCCAACTCCTACAAAGTACCTGTCACAGCAGGCAGTGCTGAATGTTCCCATCAAGCCCCTCAGATCTTCCGATGTTTCCGGGGGTATCCCTGTGCCCTGTAAATCGGGACTTCTAGCTTGGCACACCAGTTCATCGCTTGTCGCCAGACCGGTATCGCTGGGGATCGGGGATGAGTCTAGCAGCAAGCAATGTCCCTCTTAGCCAAAAGCACGGCCAGTCCAATAAGTGTCTGATCCGCCCTGAAGTTCACCACCTCTTCTAGTATACCCAGTAAAGCAACCCTAGGAGTCAGGTCCAGGGTGATTCCGAGTTCCTCAGACAGTTCCCCATCCTATCTCCTGCCAGTGAGTGGTGATACGTGACCAGGACCACACCATATGATTGAAATCCTTACCTAGCTCCCCACATCGAAAGCAACTCAAATCCGGGAGCACCCCAGACCTACACAGCCGTAGCAGTGTGTTGTATGTGGTGTGAAGGTAGTTAAGCTGTATCAGTCAGAGTCTTGCTGAAATAGCTAGGGTCCCCAGCGCCATCCGCGTATCCCTCCAGTCTGCCTTGTCTAAGGGTCCCACCTAGTTCTCCAATGTGGTCTTAACAGCAGAGACTCTATCAGGGCATTGTGGATCAATGTCTTATATATTTGTGAGAGCCCACCCCCTTCATCAGATGACCCTCAAGGAGTTTGGGCTCCAAGGGGCTGAACTCATGGATGTCTTGCAACTATGAGGCATGAACTGCCAGCACATGGCACAGCTGAAGGTATTTGCAAACTTTTCTGTTGGCCAGTAGAAATTGATCCTGTAACTCCTAGAACTACCTTATGGCCAAGCCCCCTGAGACGTCTCCCAATTGTGAAATACCAATGCTATCCCATTTGTTAAACCCCTCCAACTGAGCTCTGTGGTACAGTCATGTGCCCTTTCAGAGCGGGGTAAGCTGGAGATTCTCTCCCCCACCACTGTAACCGATTCACCTGTCTCCATATAGTGAGGACCACTCTGGTCAGGGTCGGCAGGGTGTGGTGAATTGGCCCCCGTAAAGTATGTGCATGGTGTTATCTAGGCCCAGTAATGTGAGCTCAGTGATATAAGCAGGGTCTCCCCATCCTTCATTAAGCCAATCATTAATAACTATCAGATGTGACGCCTAATAGTACATCTTAATGTCTGCCATGCCAAGACCCCCGTTATATGTTGGTTGACAGCATTTTTTTTAGGAAATGCGGGGGTGGGTCCCTTTCCATAGAAAGGAGCGAATCAAAGTTGTAAGGCTTCAGAATGAACAATCTGGGATCTGAAAGCAATCATTATTAGAGACGGGGGAGGGATTTCATTTTAAAGATGACTACCCAACCCATCACCAAGAATGGGAGATTGGTCCACTGTGGGAGACCCTCTCTAGTCCTTGCCACCAATGATCACAGATTGAGGCTCCAGGTTTGGGCCCAACCAAATAAAGACTCCCAGATATTGGAAGCTGAGCCGCCACATTGGGATATTTCTCCTCTAATGTCCCATCTCAGTGCCCGGGCTATCTGTCACCAAAAGCAACTTTGACCACTTGGGGTGCAGGCCGGAGGTCTTCCTGAAGGGTTCCAGGATGCGCAGCACCCTGGGACCAAATTGCTGCGGCTGTGTCAAGTACAGCAGCACATCATCAGCATAAAGGGTAATGCAGTCTTCTTTTCCACTGCTGCATTTCCATCCCCAAATCTGGGCATCGCATCGGATGAGTCTTGCCAGGGGTTCAATAGTAAATTCAACCCCTCCCAAGACCAACGCTTTCCCTACTGTTGCACAGACTGGAGTGGGAATAGTAAATCTTACAACTCCGAAGTCCGACGCTTTCCCTACTATTGCACGGACTGGAGTTGGAATAGGGAACTTAACCTCTCCGAAAACCAGTGCTTTACCTACTGTTACACAGACTACAGTGGGAATAGTAAATTTAACCTCCCTGAAGTCCAACGCTTTGCCTACTGTTGAGCTGTTTGGAGTGGGAATAATATATTTATTATTCTCACAATTAGGCAACTGGACGAAAGAGAAAAAGGAAACGGGAGGAGTCCAAGAGGACACTGCTTCCTAGTCCTGCCAAGGTAATAGACGCCTCACTCAATTTATCATGACATACTTCTTCATTGGCGCCTATCCACACCCTGATAGGATAGTGCCACCAGGGTGGACTCAACCAAAAGGATAATGATTATTTGGGAGAATGCAACTGGGTATGTAATCTCTCTTTCTCCTTATGTGAAAACAATAATATATTTAACCCCTCCGAAGTCCTACTTTCTCTACTGTTGCATAAACTAGAGTGGGAATAGAATATCTATTATTACCAAACTCCAATATATTTCCAAATATTGGTTATATATATTTATTATTAATATTTGTTTATAATTTTAATATTATAGTGTTTGTTTGTATTTGTTTTTTAACTTTTATATTACTTTTTGTAAATGTCTTTTTTGTATAAATTTTTTTATTATTTGTTTGGTAAATTATTTGATGTTTGGAATGGAATTGTTAATATTTTTTATGTTTCATGTAAAAAGATATATATATATTGAGAATAAGAAAATCCTTTCTTTTTTGGATAAACAAGTTTATTGATTTTTATACATGGTAAAAAAAAAAAAATTAAAAAGGGAAAAAAACAGCAATATAGTACAGTACAATAGGAGCGAAAATTCCCACTCAGTTAGATGGTTAACTTTTGCAATGCATGACCTCGCAAAGTCCCATGTGGTACAGACATTTAAGCAAGTGACACAAATTTAATCCACGAGACCCAACCATTTGCCCCATACCCTACGGTATTTCTTCGGGCATCCCCGCGCTTCATACATAGGTCTTTTCTGCGTGGCACACCAGTCTACCCCCTCACGCCATTTCCTGAGGCTAGGTGGAGTGGGACGTTTCCAGGTGGCGGCTATATCCCGCTT
Organism: Calotriton arnoldi; assembly: GCA_963921515.1. Taxonomy (NCBI): domain Eukaryota; kingdom Metazoa; phylum Chordata; class Amphibia; order Caudata; family Salamandridae; genus Calotriton; species Calotriton arnoldi. The sequence goes on along the minus strand of CAWUFW010004874.1, from coordinate 175,458 downwards.
AGCTACAATCATTGCCGTGTTAAAAAACTATTTCTCATTTCTGGACCCATCCAGCCCGTCTGTGATCCCCAGGAGCGTGTGCAGTGGGTCATGTGGGACTTCCCAACCCAGGACTTCCGTGAGTTCCTCCTCAATGCCCCCCCAGAATCGCGCCAACTGGGGACACACCCAGACCATATGGAAGAAATCCGCCTGGTCTTGGCCGCAGCGCGTACAGGAGGCAGTTGGATATAGGCCTGCCCTGTGAAGGCGTGCGGGGGTTAAGTAGGCAGCGTGCAAGTAGTACAGTTGAATCAGGCGAAGTCTAGCCGATGCAGTGATCGTCTTAGGCGCCATTAGTGCATCCCTCCAATCTTCCTCCTCCAGTGGACCTACCCTTTCCTCCCATTGGTTTCTGAGCCGGTCCAGTGTGGCTGGGGTGTTGTTGGTTAATGTGCAATAAATACAAAGAAAATCCTTTCTTAATCGTTTTTTTCTTTGTTAAAGAATATATATGCAACAATATTTTATTGGCAAATGGTAGTTTAAATGCAGAAATGCGGAGCATTTTATATTATTACTGTGAGAGCAGAGGAGTCTGTTTTCCCAAGGGCCAGAGCACGATGTGAGGTCCCATGAGTCTTTTCACCATGTTTTTCTGTTGGTGCAAGAATTATTTTTAAGGTGATAGGGCACCATCACTGCCTGTAAATTTGGCTTTGAGGAAGACCGTCGCAGTCTTACTATGAGTTGAGTCGCGAGTGCTACCTGGAGATATATATATATATATATATATATATATATATATATATATATATATATATATGAGCGGCACCACAGTCCTGTCAACTCCAAATCTTCGGACGCAGGTACAGACCACAACGTGCCAAGAAGTAATTATGCAGTGTTCTTTATTACGTGCAAACCAGCATGACGCGTTTCGGCCGTGTTACCACGGCCTTGATCACATGACACGCTAGGACCAATGATGTCTATTTATAGTGCAAATAATTACATAGAAAAAAACCCCTTTGTTAGCCTGTCACCCATTACCATAGATCTAAACAAAATACTCCGCTGGTCATAGAGAGCAAAAACATCAACAGCTTGAGAAAAACAGACTGAAACAATTAAATAAATAAGCAATCATTCTAAACAATTGTACAAATAATTTTTTCAGTCCCAATAATTACCTAATAATAAACTCTCAATTTTAAATGCATTTTCTTTAAAAAATGACAGTTGTAAAAATTATTTTATACGCAGCAGAGTGGTAATAAGAATGGGCTAGTAAAACACAATTCCATAAAACCAATTAGTGCAAAATACAATGATCAAAGTGTGTGTTAAAAACAGTAAAAAATTGATTAATTAATTCATTCTAAAGGTTGCTATTCCTTTCATAGTCTAACCGTGGGTTTTAAAATTCAATAAACAATTCAGACAGGTTGTAACAGATAATGCCTGATATAAATGATAATTAGATCATTATAAAATCATTATAAAATCATATCTGAGATTGGAACCAAAAGGCGTCTTAACTTGAAAAATGTATGTTATATGTAACTGCACAGACTACATGTACGAACCACATATTTAACTAGTGAACTTCGTCACGTACGGGTGGTGAACACTGCCTAGTTATTTACAATAAAATAAGAGTTGCACGAAAATACAGCAAACTCCACCTATCAAAATCTTGATTACCACGTTAAAGTCAAATCATATGTAAAAACATATGTAAATAATGGCATAGGTTTAATTCCCTACTTCAAGGTTAAATCCTTTAATAGTGGTTACTCATGAATAAAAGGAGTGGATAATGTGTATTCTATATTGCGTACAAGGATAGAGACGTCGCATTAAAATTTGTCAAATACAAATAATCACCCAACAGCTCGAACAGCGATATCACATACGTTCTAAAGTGCAAGTGCATAAAAGCAAATAAATAAGGCAGCAAAAAATTCTATTCTCTTCAAGTACATGTAGGCTGAGAAACGTCAGTACAGAGCAGAGACCCTATCCATGGAACTAGACATGTCAATTAATACCCCCGCAGATTGTAAGTACGTGGGATAAATTATACAGAGTGGAGGATAAAAGGTGTAGCAAAAAAAGCTGTCTAAAACTCCAGTACAAGAACCACAGCATCAACCAAGTAAAACCAGTAAGTTAAAACCCAGTTAAAACAGTAGAAAAAGGACTGGCTAAAAGACCGACCAAAAAATGCCCACAATAAAATCCATCCACAAAGTAGTGTAAAAACACAGTAATAAATCAAGTCACATGATTATAAAAAATTGTGCAAATCTTCCCCTGTATTAAGCCCATTAGGCATCCTGGTGTCAAGCAAAAGTATGTAATGGGATTCCAATTGTCTCAGTCTCTTTTCCCTGTTACCTCCTCTCACTAATCTGGGTACTGCATCAATCACATATTAAGTCTTACTATGAGTTGAGTCGCGAGTGCTACCTGGAGATATATATATATATATATATATATATATATATATATATATATATATATATATATATATATATATATATATATATATATATGACAGCCACAGTCCTGGAACGATCACAATCCTGGTCGAAAAAGCAGGTACGGACCACAAAATGCGGTGAAAAGTTCTTCTTTATTCAGTGCAGATTAACAAAGTGTCAGTGCATAGTTCTTCAAAAGCAAGTGCCCAGCATGACGCGTTTCGACTGCCCAACGGCAGTCTTGATCACATGACGCGCTGGACCTATCAGTGCGTATATATAGCGAAATGTTTAAAAAGCACATGCTGCATTTCGTCCAATTAGTTTTTAGACTAAGTTTAAACATGAAAAGAGGCTAATATGCGTACATGATAACATTCACTTGATTACAATCCGTTTTACTTGTTTATCCCATGAACATTTACACATATAAGCTTAGTGCTTTAAATTCATGTCATACACTTAATCAAGGGCTAAACATCTGTAATTTTATTAAAACTAATTCTTTAAACCATATATATATATATATATTACCTACTGGCGGTCGCCAGTAGGTAGTTATAGTTAGGACCTAGTTTCCATAGGAAAAGCGTTTTTGGTTTTCCCAATAACTTTGGCGTCGTTTGACGAACCTTAGCGAAATTTTCAAAACTAGTGGCCCCGCTCCGGTCAGCTCCTGTCTTGAAAGTTTCTGAGTGATTCGTCAAGCGGGGGCCGAGAAAAAAGGGGGGTCTCAAAACGCATTTTCCCCATGTTAATTTCCATAGGAAACTTTAGACAAAGCTACAGCCCGAACTGCTGAACGGAATTACACCAAATTTGGCAAAAAGGTAGCCCTTGGTTCAGAAAGAGTCCTTTTTGTTAAATGGTGTAAATCCGTTCAGTAGTTGCTGAGAAATTAAAGAAAGAAAAAAATTATATATCTGAGCACCGAGGAGGGTTCGCGAACCCTCCCGGGCACGAGCTTCACTCTGATTGGCTTCTAACACTCCAAACCAGGAAGTGTTGGCAGCCATCTTGTGACTCGGTAGAACCGAGTCACAAGAAAACAGTGAAAAAGAGGTTAAAAAAGAAGAAAAGGAGGCAGGGTAGAAACACCCTGACCCGCTAGGCCTGCTCAGGGGGTCCCACAAGGACCCCCACGGCCAAAAAAAGCATTTTTTTAAAATAATTTCGGCCAAATTTGTGCTGGGGCCGCAAACCCGGCCGAGAAAAAAAAAAAAAACGAAGTCCAGGCTCCCGCGCTTTGTTATTTTTAAGCCCCCGTGTGGGCCAGGTCCCGGGGGCAGTGCCAAATTGTATAGGGGCCCCCGCAGCCCCGGGGACTGCCACCTCCCCGGGGCTTTTTTCATTATTTGCGGGGGGCACGCAGCCCCCCTGCAGCCCCGTGGACCGCCACCTCCCCGGGGCTCTATTTTTAAAAAAAATAACCTGTGTGGGGGGGCTCGAGCCCCCACACATGCCCCGGGGACCACCACCTCCCCGGGGCCTAAATATGCGAATGCGGGGGTCCGTTACGGACCCCTGAGCCCCAGGGACCACCACCTCCCCGGGGCTTTCCACTCGTAGGGAGGGGGGCCGCGCGGCCAACCTCCTGGAGCCCTTGATGGCCCTGGGGACCACCACCCCCCAGGGCCGGCTCCTGCAATGTCCCGGGGTGCCCAGGGACATTGCCATTTGCTAAGGCAGGGCGGGAGCACGGCTCCCGCCCTGCCATAGCAAACTCCTGCTTTGCTTCATTGAAGCGAGAGCAGGAAATCCTGCTCTTGCTTCAATGAAGCACAGCAGAATTGCTTTGGGCAAGGGGAGCTGCATGTCAGCAGCTCCCTTGCCCAAAGCTATGCCATCTCCCGCAGGAGGCGGGGAGCCGGCGGGACCATGGGGGCATTGGGGCTCCACCCACGGTCCCCAACGAAGAGGCCAGGCCCCAGGGGATGGGGTCCCCGGGGCCAGAAGTGGCCAGGGAGGGGGGCCGCGCGGACCCCCTCCCCTTTATAAAAAATAAATAAATAAATAAAAAAATGGAAGAACGGCCCCGGGGGATGGGGTCCCCGGGGCCATAATTGGCCTGAGGAGGGGGGCCACGCGGCCCCCCTCCCAAAAATGAAAAGGCTGGCCAGGCCCTGGGGGATGGGGTCCACGGGGCCATAATTGGCCTTTGGAGGGGGGCTACACTGTCCCCCTCCGCATAATTAAAAAAAAAAAAAAAGGCTGCCAGGCCCCGGGAAATGGGATTTCCAGGGCCAAAAGTGGCCCAGGGAAGGGGGGCCACGCAGCCCCCCTCCCCCCCAAAAAAGAAAAAGGAACCGGCAACTCACCGGAGGCCCCGCCCCCTCCCTGCACCACTGTGCAAACGTGCCCCGTGGCGGGTTTTAAGTTGGGGGATTAATTCCCCTTGAATCCTGAGGGTCCCTGGGGGCCAACTAGCCCACCAGGTACCTCCAGTACGCCACAGGGCTGTGTTGCAGAGAGGTGGTCCGAGGCCACGCCCCTTTTTACACCTCTCTGCAACGGAGCTCTGTGGCGCTTACTGGAGGTACCTGGTGGGCTAGTTGGACCCCAGGGACCCTCAGGATTCAAGGGGACTTAATCCCCCAACTTAAAACGCGCCGTGGTGCGCGTTTGCACAGTGGTGAAGGGAGGGGGCGGAGCCTGATGTGACAAGTGTGCAAATGCACCCCATGGCACGTTTTAAGTTGGGGGATTAAGTTCCCTTGAATCCTGAGGGTCCCTGGGGGCCAACTAGCCCACCAGGTACCTCCAGTAAGCACCACAGAGTTGCATTGCAGAGAGGTGTAAAAAGGGGCGTGGCCTCAGACCCCCTCTCTGCAACACAGCCCTGTGGCGTACTGGAGGTACCTGGTGGGCTAGTTGGCCCCCAGGGACCCTCAGGATTCAAGGGGACTTAATAGTTAGAAATTAGCATTTAAAAAACCTTTGAAATTCACTGAAAAAACCATAGGTTTCAGGGACATTATAGTTAGAAATTAGCATTAAAAAAACCTTAGAAATTCACTGAAAAAACCATAGGTTTCAGGGACGTTATAGTTAGAAATTAACATTAAAAAAACCTTTGAAATTCACTGAAAAAACCATAGGTTTCAGGCACGTTATAGTTAGAAATTAGCATTTAAAAAACCTTAGAAATTCACTGAAAAAACCACAGGTTTCAGGGACATTTCACTAGTATAAAACCAGAGAAATTCGGCCGGAATAGTTAGTAGAGCTAACTATAACTCGCGCCCCCGCAATGCACTGCTGATGACGTCATATATTACATCACTCATGACATCACTGATGACATCTCAAATGACATCACTGATGACATCACTGATGACATCATCCATGTGATAATCTGATGCACCTCCTCACACCCTAATAAAAGCTTTTATACACCCACTCGAAAATACAGACTACCAGTATCGAAACCATAGAGAACCAATAGCAGTTAGTACATACCTGCTCAGTGATTCCTAGGTCTACACACACACATCCACTCATTCACCCATACAGTAACTCATACATGCAGTCACTCATCAATACAGCACTATCATATGCACTCATACTCCTATACATACACTCACACACCGCCACTCATCCATAGACTTACTCACATACCCACTCAGTCATGCAAAGAATCAATCACACCCATTTACTCACCTATACAGTTATACACAGACCACCTCACTTATTTATACAAATACTAACACATACTTACTCTCTTACACAATCACTGATACAAGCACACACTCATCCATACAGCAACTCTCACAATCACTCACTCTCACGTATAGTCATTTATATACTCCAACACTCACATATACTGCCTTTCACATATGTAGTTACTCACACATATACCACTGAGACATCCATTCACTCACCAACACACCCATACACACACTCACCCACCCATACAGCCCTTCACAGATGCACTCTTGAACCCATACACCCAGTGAATCACCCACTCACATATCTATGCACAGAGTCACCCACCCCCACCCACTCACACAGACACTCAGGCACCCATACACATACTCAGACAACCGATCAATAACCCATATAGACAGTCATGTAGCTACTCACCAACCCATGCTGCCGCTTATACACCAACTGACAGACTGATACAGACATTTACACAGTTTACTCACTAACCCATGCATTCAGTAAGATACGCTTAATCAGTCACTTCTACAATCAGTCACGCACCTACTAAATCATCCATTCAGCCACTTATACACCCACTCATTCTTCAATATACCTTGGCATATATATATATATAAAACATATTTAAACTTTACAGAAACACACATTCACTGGATGATGTCATCAGTGATGTCATCAGTGATGTCATTTGAGATGTCATCAGTGATGTCATCAGTGATGTCACTGACCATGTCATGAGTGATGTAATATATGACGTCATTAGCAGTGCATTGAGGGGGCGCGAGTTATAGTTAGCTCTACTAACTATAACGGCCGAATTTCTCTGATTTTGTACGAGTGAAATGTCCCTGAAACCTGTGGTTTTTTCAGTGAATTTCTAAGGTTTTTTAAATGCTAATTTCTAACTATAACGTGCCTGAAACCTATGGTTTTTTCAGTGAATTTCAAAGGTTTTTTTAATGCTCATTTCTAACTATAAAGTCCCTGAAACCTATGGTTTTTTCAGTGAATTTCTAAGGTTTTTTAATGCTAATTTCTAACTATAACGTCCCTGAAACCTATGGTTTTTTCAGTGAATATATATATATATGTGTGTGTGTGTGTGTGTATATATATATGTGTATATATATATATGTGTGTATATATATATATATGTATATATATATATATATATATATATATATATATATATATATATATATATATATATACAATCCAACAGTCCTGATGCAGTGAGTCATGCAAACAGGTACGGACTTCGATATTTGCTGGTGCCAAAGTGAATAAAGTTTATTTTTCAATACGTGCTGTCCATCATGACGCGTTTCGGCCACATCCGTGGCCTTGTTCACATATATATATATCCGATTTCTCTGCTTTCTTTTGCCATCCCTCGGCAAAACAGACATGGACCACACAATAGGTGCAGTATAGCTGGTTTATTTTAGTCTGCCATTACGTGTTTCGGCCCGTTCAGGCCTTGATCACATGACAAACGCTGTAGTGATTTTTTACCCTTTTTAAAGTGACAGGAGACAATTTGAAAAAAAGGAAAGAAAAACTTTCAGTCACAGATAGCAAAGACATACTATGAAATCTACTATAGCATGTGATAAGGTTTCGTTCAACATCAGTATTTCAAATCCATAAAAATTACTATTGAATTAATATGCTCATAAAAATCCCTTCATAAATATAATCTTTTCAATTTTCGCATAAATGCATTTGATAATCTCCACAATCTGTTAGTCTCTTGTGGGCAACTGATTGTCATTGATCTGATACAAGGCTAATATCTGTAACCTGTATAATGTTTGATAAATCCTTATTGACTATCAATGACTCTGTAAAGTGCCTGTGCAACATTCATAAGTGCAAAAAGTGTTGTTATGTGTCTAACCATCCGTTTTTATTACATTAAAGTGCTCTAGTGCAGAGGTTAAAAAACCATATGATTTCTGGTTATGGCGTGTATAGTAGCAAAAATTACACTGATGTAGACTTCAACTATATTGATAATACCTGTTTGAATACATTCTTGGTAACATGAACAGATTTTCAGCAAATCAGCATTAATGGGGGCGGGGTATATAACTCATAATTCCCATCCCCCCATCCCTCTTTATCTTAATGGAATGTACCTATAAGACTATTTCTTTTTGGTCGATGTTATGGTTGATCGTTTGATTTAATCGATCAAGATGGAGATATCAAATTAAAGGCAGGTAAACAGGTCTTCTGTTGTATTGAGACCTCCCGGGTGCTTGGAGTCTAGATCCAGAATGTAGCGTGTTTCTAATTTTCTTAGAACTCCTTCTCTGTGTCCCTCTTTTCTGTTGTGTGGCACTGCATCAATAAGATAGTATTTAAGATGTTCAAGGTTTTTATTGTGTATCTCCTTGAAGTGACGGGCCACTGGGTAGGTTGGATCTTGATTAACTATTGCACGTATGTGCTGGAGTATCCTTTTGTGGGCTTGTAATTTAGTTCTCCCTACGTAGCGTAAGCCACAGGAACACTCCAGCACATAGATAGCATTGGCCGTTTTACAAGTCAGTAGTTTTGAGATTTTACATTCCTTCTTGCCAAACGGGGTAGTATATGTGCTCTTATTTAACCCGTATTGGCAGGCTTTACAGCTTTTACATTTAAAAAAGCCTTTGCGTTGCGAGAGCCAAGTGTTGCGCTCCACTACCTCTGGACTGCTCTTAACGAGGCTATTGCTCATAGATGGAGCTCGTCTGTACGTAATTGACAGTTTTTGTGGAAGGGACTGGCCAATTACAGGATCATTAAGGACTACTGGCCAATTTTGCTTGATGATGTTTCTCAGAGCCTTATCTTGCTTATTCTAAGCTAAAATCAATCTGAGTTCAGTAGAGGTTCTTGTGGTCTTCTCATTGGTACTGGCAGTCTCCAGTAGGTAGTTATAGTTAGGACCATGTTTCCATAGGAAAATTATTTTTGGACTTGTCTATAGCTTTGGTGTTGTTTGACCAATCTTCATGAAATTTTCCCCCAAAAAGTAGGTTCTGTGTGTCATGGAAAGTTTGGGGGTGATCTGTGCAGTGGGGACCGAGAAATAGGGGCGTGAAATAAGGATGCATTTGTAATGTTAATTCCGCAGAAACCTTTAGCCACACCTACAGCCGAACCGCTAAACGGACTTACACCAAATTTGGCAGGGAGGTAGATGCCTTTTACTTATTTGGTGTAAATCCGTTCAGCAGTTGTTGAGAAATGTAAGAAGAAAACTATAGTGATATCTTTGGCCGCGGGGACTTTGCAAAAAAAGACGAGCTCGTGCAGGGAAATGCACAGCTCTGATTGGCAGCCAACACTTCAACCAGGAAGTGTTGGCAGCCATTTGGGACTCGGCTTCACAGAGTCAAATGAAAATAAAAGTGAAAATAAAGAAAAGGGGGCAGGGTAGGAATACCCTGACCCCCAAGGCATGGTCTTAGGGTTTCCCTGGGGCCCCGCCACAGCATAAAAGCATTAAAAAAATAATAATTTGCAGTGAAATCATGATATTCACGAATTTGCTGCAATTTAAAAACAAAAAAACAAGCGCGGGCTCCCGTGCTTGCTTTTAAATAACTCACGGGTGGGCCAGGTCCCGGGGGCATATAATAAATATCGGAGGGAGGCACACGTGGCCCCCCCAAGGGCTTATCAAAGCCCCGGGGACCGCCACCTACCAGGGGCACTTTTTATTATGTATGCGGGTGGGCCCACCACCCGGGGCTAATTACAATAATATGAGGGGGGCTCGTGGACCCCCCCATGCCCCTGGGACTGCCACCTCTCCGGGGCTAATTACAATATTAGGGGGGGCCTTACGGACCCTCCATGCCCCGGGCACCACCACCTCCCCGGGGCTTTCTATATTTGGGTTCGGGGACCTCACAGACCCCCTCAGGCCCTGGGACCACCACCTCCCCGGGACCAAACTCTAAAATGGGAGGAGGCAGCGTGGCCCCTCCTCCCGGGCCGTTCTTGGCCACGAGGACAGCCACCTCCCCGGGGCAGACCTTAAAAGAAGGAAGGAGGGGGCCCCCCGCACGCCCCCCCTCCTGGAGCCATACATGGCCCTAGGGACCGCCACCCGCCAGGGCCAGCTGCAGCAATGTCCCGGGCTGTCCACCCCTGGGACATTGCAGTTTGCAATCGCTTGGCGGGGGCACCGCTCCCGCCAAGCCATAGCAAAATCAGCTCTGCTTTCAGCAAGTGAGAGGAAAAAATGCTCTCACTTGATGAAAGCGGAGCATGTCTGTTTCCTTGCCCGCTGTCAAGTGAGCAGGGAAACAGACACATTGCTTTGAGATCCAGGGAGCTGCATGTTAGCAGCTCTCTGGGTCTCAAAGCAATGCTGACTCCCGCAGGAGGCGGGGAGCAAGCAGGCTCCCCCAGCGGTCTCCAATGTTGAAAATGTGGGTGCCCTGGGTGGGACCAGGGCAAACACACTACAGGCTGGGACGCAGGGATGGGGTCCCTTGGGCCGATATCGGCCGGCGAGGTGGGCCGCACAGCCCCCTTCCCTTTCAATTATATATTAAAAAAATAAAAGGCCATGCCCCGGGGAATGGTGTCCCCGTGGCCAAAATAGGGCCCAGGAGGGGGGACGCGCGACCCCTCCCTTTTTTTTATAAAAATATTTTTCAAAAGGGGCAGGGCCCTGGGGATGGGGTCCCTGGGGCCCAAAATGGTTCGGGGAAGGGGAGCCATGCGGCCCCCCTTCCTAAAAAATAGAAGAAAAAAAATCTAGCAACTCGCTGGAGGCCCCGTCCCCTTCCTCCACCACTCTGTAAACTTACCTCCTGGCACGCTGCTGGTTGGGGATGAAGTCCCCTTGCCTGTGGACTGTCCTTATGGTATAAGACTTCCTATTACCTCCAGTAAGCCCCACACAGTGGGATTGCTGAGAGGTGGTCAGAGGCCACGCTCCTGTTCTCCACCACTCTGCAAACGCACCCCTCGACGCACTGCTGGTGGGGGTTGACGCACCCTTGCCTCCTGAGGGCCTCAGTACTATAGTGGACTTCTTCTCCCAAGCAGCAGTGTTCCAGGAGACACGTTTGCAGTGCTGGAAAAAGGGGGTGTGGCCTCTGACGACCTCCAGCTGTGTGGATCTTACTGGAAGTAACAGGAGGGCTAGTTGGCCCCAAGGACCCTCAAGAGCCAAGGGGACTTCATCCCCCAACTAGTAGTGTGCCAGGTGGCGCGTTTGCAGAGAGGTGGAGAAAGGGGGGTGACCACCAATAACCTCAAAGCAAACCCACTGTGTGGAACTTACTGGAGGTAACAGGAGGGGAAATTGGCCCCCAAGCACCCTCAACAGCCAAGGGGACTTAACCCCCCCTACTGGTAGTGCACCTAAAGGCGTGCTTGCAGAGTGGTGGAGAAAGGGGGCGTGGCCTCCGACAACATCTCAGCAATCCTGCTGTGTGGAAGTTACTGGAGGGAACAGGAGGAGTAGTTGACCCCCAAGGACGTCCTTGGGGGTCAACTCCTACTCCTACACCACTCTACAAACATGGCTCTTGGTGCACTATTGGTTGAGGGATAAAGTCCACTTTACTCCTGAGGGACCTTGGGGGCCAAGAAGCCCACCTGGTACCTCCTGTAAGTCCTACACAGCGGGATTCCTGAGAGCTGGTCGGAGGCCCAGCCCCCTTTCTCCACCACTCTGCAAACGCCATTGCTACTTAAAAAACCATAGAAATTCACTGCAAAAAAAAACAAAGGTTACAGGGGCATTATAGTTAGGAATTAGCATTTACAAAAACCTTTGAAATTCACTTAAAAAACCAAAGGTTACAGGGGCGTTATAGTTCACATATTACATCACTCATGACATGGTCAGTGACATCACTGATGACATCTCAAAAGACATCACTGATGACATCATCCACAAAATCACAAATGCACCCACTCACACCCCCATACAACCTTTCATATACCCACTCCCACACAACCATTCAGAAACCCATTCACAGACCCATACCACTACTTACACACCCACTCATTGATTCATAGATCTCCACACACATCCACTCACTGACCCATACAGCCACTCACACACTGGGTCAGTCACCCATAGAGCTATTCACACACCTACTCGCTCACCCATACAGTCAATCACACAGCCACTTACTCACCCATACAGTTAAACACACACCCACTTGCTTACGCATACAGATACTAACACATACTCACTCACCTATACAGTCACTGACACAAGCACACACTCACCCAAAGTGCCACTCTCACATTCACTAACTCACCCATACAGTCACTCATATACCCCATCACTCATCTATATTGCCTTCACATACCCGGTCACTTACCCATATACCACTGACACATCCACTCACTCACCCACACAGACATACACACACTCACTCACCCATACAGTCCCTCACACACGCATTCACTAACCCATACAGCCCCTGACTCTCCCACTCATTCATCCATACAGGCAGGCACACACCCCCTCACCCACCCACTTAGACACACAGACACCCATACAGGTACTCAGACAACCAATCAATCACCCATACAGCTACTCACATACCCACTCACACACCCATACAACCACTTAGACACCAACTGACAGACTGATACACACATTCACACAGCCAGTCACTCACCCATACATTCACTGAATCACATAATCACTCACTTATACAGTCAATCATGCAAACACTGAATTATCCATGCAGGTACCCATACACTCAGTGATTCACTAATACACCCTGGTATATATATTTAACACTCATAAGCTTTATAAAAACACTCACAGTCACTGAATGAGGTCATCAGTGATGTCACCAGTGATGTCATGAGTGATGTCACTGACTATGTCATGAGTGATGTAATATGTGAGGTAATAATAATATTTTGTTTGTTTTTTAACAATATTATTGTGAAATGATATTTTTTTCGAGATTTTTGTACTTACCATTATAAGGATAGGAAAACGATATTTTTATAAACAATATTTTTGACACTATATTGCTGTTACACAATATTGTTGTTTCTGATATTGTGTCAGTGATCCGCTAGGAGGGTTGCCCCGCAGTGGTCATCCGGGAGAGGCCCCCAATCATGCATGGGGGGCCATTTTGGGCGGGCTGGCTCAGCGCCCTTCTCCTGGCCACCCACTGGGGATTCAAAGAAATGTGACCTGGATTTGTGGGTCACTTTCAATGTCGCCGGGAAATTCAGTATTAAGCAAAAATGTATTGCCCACAACTTTTGTTTGACTTCCACAAAAGGCCTACGTTTATCCTGCACCAGCTTCGTATAGTCTACGTAGATCATGATTCTGAACCCTTTGCACATTGAGGGGCACATGTATCATTGTAGGCAATTGGGATTCCATAATTGCGATTATTAAGGAATCGCAATTATGGAATCGCAATTGCCTATGCATGTAGGTTTCGCTAAAATATTAGCGATTCCTACATATTCCTTAATTGCGAATTGCGATTCGCAATTAAGGAATAGCTTCCCATTCATTCCTATGGGCCTAGTAGCCCATAGGAATGAATGGGAATTGCATGCGCAATTTGCGAGTACCAAATAGGTACTTGCAAATTGCGCATGCAATTTCCAGAGTGCAAGGGGGCCAAAAGGCCACCCTGATGCACCCCTGAAATTTGCATGTGATCACATGTTGCGCACACACATGCCCCAAGGACTTGTGTGTGTGCAACATGGCACTTTGAAAAATGCACTTTTGTGCATTTTTCAAAGTTTTCGCAAATTACCGTCGACTTTAAATTGATGGTAATTTGCGATCCCAAATTGGGAAATCACAATTTTAAAGTGCATCATGCATTGCATTTAGGGAATCGCAATTTGCGATTCCCTAAATGCATTTGCAATTCAGGTAATCGCAAAATTTGCGATTACCTAAATTGCGAGATTGCATTTGGGTTGATGCATCCAAAATGCAAAAATACCGGTCGCAAAGGGGCGCCCGGTATTTACAATGATGCATGTGCCCCTGAGTTCTTAATTTTATAGGCCTCTCATGCGTCCCTATGTCTGTACTCCATGTTCAGGACTCGTGCTATGAGCAGTCTCAGGGGGGCACTGGGAGGTGGCCTAGGGGCCAGAAACCTATGGGTCTGCTCCAAGATGAAGCATTAGGAGAGAAATGAAATGAAATGAAAAGGAAATTTGAAATGAAAAGGAAATTTATAAAGCGCGAGACATTCACTCGAGGGTATCATGGCGCTAGCTCAACACAGGACATACCAGACCAGTAAAGGCAGCCTCAGAGATTAAAAAGCCACGTCTTTAATGCCTTCCTAAATGGCAACAGGTGAGTTACTTCCTTAAGCCGCACTGGAAGTGTATTCCAAAGTCTGGTCGTACTGACCATGAAACTCCTGCCACCCCAGGAGCACTTTTTAAACCTGGGAACTACCAAGTTATGATAGTGTGCTGAACGAAGCAGGCGGGCAGGAACATAAGGCTGCAGGTTCTGTTTAAAAAATGCCGGCCCTGTATCATTTTATTTATTTATTTATTTATTTACTTATATAGCGCTTGAATCGACCCCCGAAGGGGTATCTCTGCGCTTAGGACGGACCTTGTGAATGTATTGCAGCAACATCAGAATCAGGCGCGGAAAAGAGTGGTCTTAAGCAGCTTCCTAAATTGTAAGTGATCAATGCATTGTCTCAAAAGTATGGGAAGCTCGTTCCAATATCGAGGGCCAAGATGGGAGAGGGCTCTTCCTCCTAATCTAGCCTTTCTTACTCGAGGCACCACAAGAAGATGTTTGCCACCCGAGCGAAGAGATCTGGAAGGTACATACGGCGTGAATTTCTCCGAGAGGTAAGAGGGGCCTAAATTAAACAGTGACTTGTGGATAATGCAGCAGATTTTAAATCTTACCCGTTGGCGGATAGGAAGCCAATGCAGCTGCATAAGAAGAGGGCGAGAAGGAGTCCTAGGAGGAGCATTGAGGACCAATCGCGCCGCCGTATTCTGGACTACCTGCAGTCTGCTGAGCGGGGCATCATTGGCGGAGATCAGCAGGCCATTACAGTAGTCCAGACGGCTTAATACAAGTGCCAGAACCAAAGTTTTCCGGGTTGAGTCAGGGAGCAAAGGGAAGACTCGACGGAGCAGGCCTATTGTGTGGAAACAGGAACCTGCAGTCTGAGCAGCATGCTCCTTCAAAGTGAGGGCTTGATCCAAACGGATACCCAAGTTTTTAATCGTCAGCTTGGGGGCCGGATGAGGGCCCAGATCTATCGGCCACCATTCTGGTGTCCATAAGAAAGGGGCTTCTCCGAAGAGCATAATCTCTGTTTTTCCCACATTGCACTGGAGGAAATTACTCTTCATCCAGTGGGAGATAGCTCTCATACCATTAGAGAAGGCCAACTGCACAGAAGAAGTAAATTTGTCTAATGGAAAGAGCAACTGAGTGTCGTCGGCGTAGGATATGGGGGTAAACCCATGCGTCCTCAGAAGATTGGCCAAGGGAGCGATATAGATGTTAAACAGTGTAGGGCTCAAACATGAGCCCTGAGGAACTCCCTTGGACAGTTCTGTTGGAGCCAAACGATACGGGCCTAAGTTGACAATCTGGGAGCGAGCTGATAGAAAGCTCGTCATCCACTGTAAGGCCGATTTTCTTAGTCTGATCTCCTTTAGTCTTCTGAGCAATATAGGATGTGATACTGTGTCGAATGCGGCAGATAGGTCCAACAGCACCAAAATGATAGAATGGCCCTTATCTAGGGTCATCCTGATGTTATCCGTGACCACTAGTAGTGCTGATTCGGTGCTGTATTTGGGCCTAAAGCCGGACTGGGAGGGGTCTAAGCAGCCCGTAAGTTCGACATGATTGGAGAGATGAGTGTTGACATGTTTCTCCATTAATTTGCTCAGAAACGGAAGGAGCGAAATAGGGCGGAGGTTGGAGAGATCCGTCCAAGGGACTTTAGTGTTCTTGCGGATCGGTCTTACCTGTGCAACTTTCCATTCTAACGGTACACGGCCTTCTCTCCGGGAGAGATTAATGAGAAATTGAATCGAGGGAGACAGATGATTGGCCAAGGGAGGGATAACTTTAGCTGGGATCAGGTCCGAAGGGGATCCTGATTTTATCTTATAAATCAATAGTTCAACCTCTGCAGATGTAAGTGTGGGGAAATGCTCTAACAACTGAGGATTTATCTGTTTTAATTGGTCAAATGCCGTTAGGATCTGCAGCTGATTTCCTGCCGAGGTGATTTTTTCATAGATAAGCTCTATTTTCTGGGAAAAGTGGAGAGCAATATCATTGCACAGCAATTGGGAAGGGGCCTCAGAGCTTTCACAGGCCTTGGGGCTGATAAAGGACTGAAGGATTTGATGCAGAATTTTGGGGGCGTTGCCAGCCTGGGCTAATTGTGATGCTATAAGGGTTTTCCGTGCTGTTTTTATGTTTTTGTGATAGCTGGACAGAGTGGTATAAAACCGATCTCTGTCCTTCTCATCATGGGTAGCACGCCAGCTCCTCTCATATTTCCTGCAAAGTTGTTTTTGGACTCGCAACTGAGGCGAGAACCAAACTGCCTGTGGGCGTTTAGGATAACTAGGGAGATATTTTAATGGGGCAAAGTGGTCAATAGCCATTGAGACAGCAGAGTTATATTTAGCTAATGCTTCCTCTATATTGTCAGATACAGAATTTTGAGGCCTTAAAAAGGAGGTTTGAAAGCTCTCCAAGGAGACTTTCTGCCACTGCCTACGAGTGTGAAATATGACCGATTTGGGTTTCTTTGGTTCTATTGGGTCCTGAATAAAAAATTCGATAGACGAATGATCGGACCAGGTAAGTTGTTGGGGAGGTTCACACTGGATCCTAGGAGAATATGAAAAAATTATGTCTAATGTGTGGCCGGCTATGTGGGTCGGGCCTTCATTAAGCTTGGATAAGCCCAAAAGGGATAGATCTGCAAGGAGGATCTGTGCATCTGTATTGGAGGGACATTCGCTGTGAGTGTTAAAATCACCTAAGAGTAGAAAATTGCTACATGCAGTCACATGAGGGGCTAATAATTCAATCAGTTGTAAAGGAAATTCAGCTAGAGGTCCGGGAGGACGATAGACTAGTGCCCCTTTCCAGCTAGCTTGAGAGGAGACATCTATCCTGAAAACCAAAATTTCCATAGTGGTATCACAACGCTGATCTAGTATAGAAACCTTAATTCTATCTTTATGCACGATGGCAATTCCACCCCCATCTTTATTGGTCTGTCCAATCTAACCACTTTATATCCTTCCGGTATACCCAACGCTATAGAGGGCACAGAATGGGGCTTAAGCCAGGTTTCAGTCAGAAATCCCAGCTCAGGCTGAACTGAGGACAGTAGATCCCAGAGCTCAGTGAAATGTTTAGGCAGGGATCGGATGTTCCACAACAGGCTTTTCCATCCCTTCCGTGATTTATCCACGGGAGTGTCTGTGTCCTGACCAGGAAGGATGGCAGGTTCTGGGCTATGGGAGATAGCATAGATCCCTTACAGGTCAGTATCGTCTCCACATGGTTAGCCTGGAATCGGCATACTCGACAGGAGAAAGGGCCTTCAGGAACTGGCCAGATCTCTGTCCGGCAAGGAGGGAGTGGGTCGGCCCGTAGATCCATTAATTCCTGTCTAGGGTAGTGTCTTTGCTGGAACGGGCCATATTTAGCAATGTATTGACCAGGGTCCCTGGCGACTGGCGACAACCAGGCGCAGACGGGCTTGCCTTTGGCGCGCCTTCGGCGCACCGCCGGCGCGTCCGCTGCGTGCGTCCGCTGCGCGCGTCCGCTCTGCATGGGTTTTTATGGAGGAGAGTGGGGACTAGACCGCCAACCCTCAATCCGCCGGAAGTAGCCTACCTCCACACAATCGGGACTGAGACCCGCGGTGGACCGAGGAGAGCAACCGGATGTAATGGCCACAAAGATCAATCAGGTATTTTACTCGTTATTGTAACCTCCCGCACAATTAATCACAAGCGTAGGCACAATAATTGGTTTCAGCAGCAAAGTTAAAATATTTAGTGCACAGCAGTAACAAACGTTAAAAGTAATTTAAAATGGTTGTGTCAACATCAGAAGCGTCAAGCAGCTAGCGCTGAGCAATACATCTACCTCATGCGCGTCCGCTGCGTGCTCCGCTCTGCATGGGTTTTTATGGAGGAGAGTGGGGTCTAGACCGCCAACCCTCAATCCGCCGGAAGTAGCCTCCCTCCACACAATCGGGACTGAGACCCGCGGTGGACCGGGGAGAGCAACCGGATGTAATGGCCACAAAGATCAATCAGGTATTTTACTCGTTATTGTAACCTCCCGCACAATTAATCACAAGCGTAGGCACAATATTTGGTTTCAGCAGCAAAGTTAAAATATTTAGTGCACAGCAGTAACAAACGTTAAAAGTAATTTAAAATGGTTGTGTCAACATCAGAAGCGTCAAGCAGCTAGCGCTGAGCAATACATCTACCTCACGTGCGTCCGCTGTGCGCTCCGCTCTGCATGGGTTTTTATGGAGGAGAGTGGGGACTAGACCGCCAACCCTCAATCCGCCGGAAGTAGCCTCCCTCCACACAATCGGGACTGAGACCCGCGGTGGACCGGGGAGAGCAACCGGATGTAATGGCCACAAAGATCAATCAGGTATTTTACTCGTTATTGTAACCTCCCGCACAATTAATCACAAGCGTAGGCACAATATTTGGTTTCAGCAGCAAAGTTAAAATATTTAGTGCACAGCAGTAACAAACGTTAAAAGTAATTTAAAATGGTTGTGTCAACATCAGAAGCGTCAAGCAGCTAGCGCTGAGCAATACATCTACCTCACGCGCGTCCGCTGCGCGCTCCGCTCTGCATGGGTTTTTATGGAGGAGAGTGGGGACTAGACTGCCAACCCTCAATCCGCCGGAAGTAGCCTCCCTCCACACAATCGGGACTGAGACCCGCGGTGGACCGGGGAGAGCAACCGGATGTAATGGCCACAAAGATCAATCAGGTATTTTACTCGTTATTGTAACCTCCCGCACAATTAATCACAAGCGTAGGCACAATATTTGGTTTCAGCAGCAAAGTTAAAATATTTAGTGCACAGCAGTAACAAACGTTAAAAGTAATTTAAAATGGTTGTGTCAACATCAGAAGCGTCAAGCAGCTAGCGCTGAGCAATACATCTACCTCACGCGCGTCATGAGTGGCTTTAAACGCAATGCAGAGAGCCTTAAACTCTATCTGCCTTTTCAATGGCAACCAGTGAAGCTTTTTGAGCGCCATGGAGGCCGATTTATGTTTTGGGATATTCAACAATAAACGCGCTGCGGCATTTTGCACAATCTGCAACTTATTGAGGCATTTTTTGCGAAGGTTAATGAAGAGACCATTACAATAGTTGGCTCTGGATAAAACAAGAGCCGAAACCACTAATTTCCTCAGATCAACTGGAATGAATGGAAGAATCCTTCTCAATATTTTTAGAGTGTAGAAGGAGACAGATGTGACCTGATTAACATGGCCCTCAAAGGAGAGCGTGGAGTCAAATGTGACACCCAGATTTTTTACCTTGTTTTTTCGATTTGGTAGCGAACCCAACTCTGAGGGCCACAGAGCAGGGGCCCAAAAGTTCGTGTGATTGCCAAAAAGTAAGACTTCAGTCTTACTAGCATTCAGCTTCAGACAATTAGAGGACATCCAGTCCCCGACCTGGCAAAGACAGGTATGGAACTGTGCCGCTGTATCGTCTGGAGAACCTGTCACTGAGACCACAATCTGGGTATCATCTGCATACGAGATAGCAGAGAAACCAAAGGATCTAATTAGCCTTGCCAGTGGAGCAACATAGATATTAAAAAGGGTAGGGCTCAATGACGAGCCCTGTGGTACTCCACATGGCAGTGTAAAGTTCGGCGACTTGAACTCCGCAAGAGCCACAAACTGTTCCCGACCTGACAGGAATGATTTTAGTAAAGAGAGCACTTTCCCTTTTATACCAATCCCCTCCAGGACTTACAATAATTTCTGATGGTTTACCGTATCAAATGCCGCAGAGAGGTCTACGGACGCCGGTGATACTGTCGCGCTTATACTATTAGACCTAAGCGCGCCGTTTGACACAGTATCTCATTCAATACTTATAAACACACTGGAGTCTTCTGGCATCTGTGGTACAGCTTTAAAATGGCTAATTTCCTTCCTGGCTAATCGTACCTTCCAAATCTTCTCCGCAACTGCCATCTCTGACAAACACTGCCTACCTCATGGGGTGCCCCAAGGATCCATCCTCAGCCCCTTGCTTTTTAACCTATATGTCAGACCCTTAGCAGACATTGCAGAAGAGGCTGGGCTAACTCTCTTTTCCTACACCGACGATTCTCAGATTATCTTCTCTCTCTCTAATGCTAATACCTGTGCCTCATCCCCCCTTCAGGTTGGATTGGGGAAAATAGCTTCATGGATGCACACCAACTTTTTGAAACTAAACGGAGATAAAACTGAGGTCCTGATACTTGGCAAAAACAAAGATTCATGGAGCCCACGACACTGGCCCTGTGAGATGGGTGCACTTCCCCGGCCGTCTAGCTTCGTCCGGAACTTAGGCGTAACCATTGATGACTCGCTCACCATGCACAATCAGGCAGTCAAAGTTGTGGCCACATGTTTCACCATTCTTAAGTGGCTCAGAAAAATCATCTGGATGCTGCCAGAGCCTACCCAGAGAACAGTAGTCCAAGCCCTTATCACCTCACGGCTGGACTATGGAAATGTTCTTTACCTTGGGTCTAACAAGGCTGTGACGCGCAGGTTACAAATGGTACAAAACTCTGCGGCAAGACTTCTCTGCAGGGTCCCCAGAACCTCTCCCATCTCCAGCCACATACGGAATCTTCATCGGCTCAGGGTGGAGAACCGGATCAAGTTCAAAGCCCTGAGCTACATGTTTAAGATTAAGACTGGCAAGGCACCACAGTACCTACAATCTTTGGTCAACCCCTATGTGCCTACCCGTCACCTCCGCTCATCAACCCATGAGAATTTCATCGTACCCAGATTCAAACTATCCAGGATGGGAGGCAGATCTTTTGCCTACCTCGGACCCTCTCTTTGGAACTCACTCCCCTCAGTTATCCGGAAAGAAACAGTCTATACCCGTTTCCGTAAAACCTTGAAGACCTGGTTGTTTAACCAATAATTCTCCCCAAGCCTCAAACATTCCAGCCAGTCCACCATGACGCCGGGAAACCCTTTTTGGGTAGCTGTTGCACCTTACAAATTTAACTAATAAATAAATAGGTCAAGCAGCACAAGTGCTGCATTGCCTCCTGCATCAACGGTCTGCCTAATCATTTCAGATGCTGAAATCAACGCCAGTTCAGTACTGTGTTGCTTTCTGAAGCCAAACTGGGAAGTATCTAGACAGGCATGCTTTTCCATATAATCAGAAATAACACTGTTCATGGCTTTCTCCACCATCTTTGCGGGCAAGGGGAGTCTGGAAATTGGTCGGTAATTATTAGGATCCGCTCCATCCAGATTGGCTTTCTTTAAAAGGGGAGAACAGATGCCAATTTCCAATTAGCCGGAAAAATTCCGGAGAGAAACATTTGGTTAAAAATAGGGGTCAAATGCGAAGCAAAGACTTCTGGCAAAAGATGAAAAATTTTGGGGGGACAGGGATCTAGGGGGGACCCAGATTTGGTGGACAACAGGAGATTTTTAACCTCCTCCGTTGTTAGTAGAGGAAAGGAAAGAAGTTCATGAGGGTCATTACTATCAGCGGATACTGGGGAGGTTTCCCTTTCCACCGAGGCGGCACCAGGAGTCCCTAAAGATAGCACTGACCCTGGGGCAGCACTTTGTAAGAACCCACTATAGACCGCATTCACTTTGTCTTGAAAGAACGTGGCCAGGGAGTTACAGAATGTTTGATTTAATGGTAAAACGGTCACCTCAGGGCATTTGGCTAGTTTTTTCACCGTGGAAAAAAGTTCCTTCGATGAGTTTTTAGCGGTTATTATGGCTGTAGTAAAATAGGAGGCTTTCTCCTTATGTACTAGTTTTTTATAGTTAAGTAAAGTTTGTTTATAAACTGTCTTGTTGTTAGTTTTGTCAGAAGATCTCCACTTCCTTTCCAAGCGGCGACATTTTTGTCTTTGCAGTCTAAGAAGTTCGGAGAACCATGGTTCAGAAGGCCTTGATCTGTGGCAAAGAGAGGGCTTCGTTAGGCATCCACAAGCTTATCCAGGACTCCAGGAAATGAACAGAGTCATTGACTTCTGTCCCCTCAGGGAAGCCAACACAGCACAGATTGGTGCATCCTGATCTATTTTCGGCATCCTCCGTCCACCTCTCAAGGTGTTTAGTGGCAGAAAGGAGCTTATTGACTGTCTTTTGAGAGCTGAGACGTTGTCTTCCAAGGTTGAGACGCGTCCCTCTGCCTCTGTGACCTGGCTGGCCATAGCGCAGAGGTCTTGGCGAAGCAGGGTGACATCCACACAGACGTCATCAATGTGGGTTTTGACCACCTCTCAGGAGGCCAGGATACCATGGAGAATCGCAACTGAGTCCGGGTGGTCAGCCGTCCTCATGGACATTGTCGCCAGTGCGCGGGGTCCCTGCAGGGGCCTGAGCAGGTGAGGTATACTTGTCCATCTTGACTTGGGCTGCGCAGCCCTTATCTTTGCCCATAGTTGCACCTGGGTGGCGTTGTATCCAGGCGGAGACTGATGATCATGTTTGCGATAGCCCCTGGCCCGCTTACCCTGCATTGTTGGGGTCTAGGACGGGGGCAGCACAAGCAGCCAGCACAGCTCAGTACCACAAGCCTCTAGGGGCACCGTTTCACTAGTTCAAGTCGCCGGCCCGCTTGACCCACAACACTGCATCCCAGCCACAACCCAGTCAGGCCCATATGTTAAGTGGGGGGCTGCACGAGCAGCCAGGCGTAGAGCTGATGCAGTCGCTGAGGCCTGGGCCCCTTGTCTCCGGTCACTTCCCAGGTTGGAGTTCATCAGAGGGAGGAAGGAGCTGTCAGACCCCGAGTCACTGTGGCGGGGCAACTGATGCGGGCCCTTTCTCTCTGCCTTCAAGCTCGTGGCTCAAGCGCAGCACTCACCTATTGGCCGGCCCAGTGCAGACTTTGATTCCCCTAGGCCTCGTGAGAGGCAGGTTGCACCTCCACGACCCAGCAGTCTGGCAGACCAGGAAAGCTCCATCAGGTCCAGGTACCACATCAGGACCTGGCTCTGTCTGCATATATTCCCCCTGGAGTACTTTGGGGGGAGGAGACCCCTGCTCAGGTCCTCTGGAGCTCTGACTGAAACACTCTGGTCCATCTCGTCAATTGGCCGCAATCCCCTGTCCGAGCGCCGCCTCCAGCAGGCCTCCAGCTGAGAGCTCCCTCGGAGGTATATGTCGGACGAAGGCATCTCCGACAGATTGGAGAGTCGCAGTTGATTCCAGCCGTCTCTGGTGCTGAATCAGCATTGCACAGAGCCATACAGGGCTCTAGGATGACTTCGGATGCATTGGATGGCTGGCAGCTTCGTCAGTGAGTGACCGCCATCTTAGCGGCCAAGGCCACGCCCCTGCCCCTGGTTTTTGTTTTCTTAATTGACATTCAGACTGTGGGAGCTTGTTTTTAGAAAACAAAAAAACTTTGCTGAGTAGGAGCATCAAACATGGTGCCCACAAGCAAAGGTGGAGGGCCTTCAATGGTGCGATCGTAACAGCATCTTCACTGTAGGCCTGCCTGGCGGGAATCTCTAAATGCGCACAGGGGTGCAGACGCTGGGGCTCCTGGTTACCTGGCGTGACTGCAGCCCAGTCGCCATATTCTAAATGTGGACCTATATCTTTTAGTCTGGTTTCTTGGCTCAATTAAGGTGGTGGCCCCATTCTCAGCTCTGTGGTAATTTTGAGACCATGAGGAAATTTTATTTGCACCCTGCACCCCGTGTTACAATCAAAGATTTTGTAGAAGTTGCTCCCAGTTCTTGTGTTCAGAGCAGGGGCCCAGAACTTCGTGTGATTGCCAAAAAGTAAGACTTCAGTCTTACTAGCATTCAACTTCAGACAATTTGAGGACATCCAGTCCCCGACCTGGTGAAGACAGGTATGGAACTGTGCCGCTGTATCGTCTGGAGAACCTGTCACTGAGACCACAATCTGGATATCATCTGCATACGAGATAGCAGAGAAACCAAAGGATCTAATTAGCCTTGCCAGTGGAGCAACATAGATATTAAAAAGGGTAGGGCTCAATGACGAGCCACGTGGTACTCCACATGGCAGTGTAAAGTTCGGCGACTTGAACTCCGCAAGAGCCACAAACTGTTCCCGACCTGACAGGAATGATTTTAGTAAAGCGAGCGCTTTCCCTTTTATACCAATGCCCTCCAGGACTTGCAATAATTTCTGATGGTTTATCGTATCAAATGCCGCAGAGAGGTCAAGCAGCACAAGTGCTGCATTGCCTCCTGCATCAACGGTCTGCCTAATCATTTCAGATGCTGAAATCAACGCCAGTTCAGTACTGTGTTGCTTTCTGAAGCCAAACTGGGAAGTATCTAGACAGGCATGCTTTTCCATATAATCAGAAATAACACTGTTCATGGCTTTCTCCACCATCTTTGCGGGCAAGGGGAGTCTGGAAATTGGTCGGTAATTATTAGGATCCGCTCCATCCAGATTGGCTTTCTTTAAAAGGGGGAGAACAGATGCCAATTTCCAATTAGCAGGAAAAATTCCGGAGAGAAACATTTGGTTAAAAATAGGGGTCAAATGCGAAGCAAAGACTTCTGGCAAAAGATGAAAAATTTGGGTGGGACAGGGATCTAGGGGACCCAGATTTGGTGGACAACAGGAGATTTTTAACCTCCTCCGTTGTTAGTAGAGGAAAGGAAAGAAGTTCATGAGGGTCATTACTATCAGCGGATACTAGGGAGGTTTCCCTTTCCACCGAGGCGGCACCAGGAGTCCCTAAAGATAGCACTGACCCTGGGGCAGCACTTTGTAAGAACCCACTATAGACCGCATTCACTTTGTCTTGAAAGAACGTGGCCAGGGAGTTACAGAATGTTTGATTTAATGGTAAAACGGTCACCTCAGGGCATTTGGCTAGTTTTTTCACCGTGGAAAAAAGTTCCTTCGATGAGTTTTTAGCGGTTATTATGGCTGTAGTAAAATAGGAGGCTTTCTCCTTATGTACTAGTTTTTTAAAGTCAAGTAAAGCTTGTTTATAAACCGTCTTGTTGTTAGTTTCGTCAGAAGATCTCCACTTCCTCTCCAAGCGGCAACATTTTTGTCTCTGCAGTCTAAGAAGTTCGGAGAACCATGGTTCAGAAGGCCTTGATCTGTGGCAAAGAGAGGGCTTCGTTAGGCATCCACAAGCGTATCCAGGACTCCAGGAAATGAACAGAGTCATTGACTTCTGTCCCCTCAGGGAAGCCAACACAGCACAGATTGGTGCTTCCTGATCTATTTTCGGCATCCTCCGTCCACCTCTCAAGGTGTTTAGTGGCAGAAAGGAGCTTATTGACTGTCTTTTGAGAGCTGAGACGTTGTCTTCCAAGGTTGAGACGCGTCCCTCTGCCTCTGTGACCTGGCTGGCCAAAGCGCAGAGGTCTTGGCGAAGCAGGGTGACATCCACACAGACCTCATCAATGTGGGTTTTGACTGCCTCTCAGGAGGCCAGGATACCATGGAGAATCGCAACTGAGTCCGGGTGGTTAGCCGTCCTCATGGACGTTGTTGCCAGTGCGTGGGGTCCCTGCAGGGGCCTGAGCAGGTGAGGTATACTTGTCCATCTTGACTTGGGCTGCGCAGCCCTTATCTTTGCCCATAGTTGCACCTGGGGGGCGTTGTATCCAGGTGGAGACTGATGATCAAGTTTGCGATAGCCCCTGGCCCGCTTACCCTGCGTTGTTGGGGTCTAGGACGGGGGCAGCACAAGCAGCCAGCACAGCTCAGTACCACAAGCCTCTAGGGGCACCGTTTCACTAGTTCAAGTCGCCGGCCCACTTGACCCACAACACTGCATCCCAGCCACAACCCAGTCAGGCCCATATGTTAAGTGGGGGGCTGCACGAGCAGCCAGGCGTAGAGCTGATGCAGTCGCTGAGGCCTGGGCCCCTTGTCTCCCGTCACTTCCCAGGTTGGAGTTCATCAGAGGGAGGAAGGAGCTGTCACACCCCGAGTCACTGTGGCGGGGCAACTGATGCGGGCCCTTTCTCTCTGCCTTCAAGCTCGTGGCTCAAGCGCAGCACTCACCTATTGGCCGGCCCAGTGCAGACTTTGATTCCCCTAGGCCTCGTGAGAGGCATGTTGCACCTCCACGACCGAGCAGTCTGGGAGACCAGGAAAGCTCCATCAGGTCCAGGCACCACGTCAGGACCTGGCTCTGTCTGCATATATTCCCCCTGGAGTACTTTGGGGGGAGGAGACCCCTGCTCAGGTCCTCTGGAGCTCTGACTGAAACACTCTAGTCCATCTCGTCAATTGGCCGCAATTCCCTGTCCGAGCGCCGCCTCAGGCAGGCCTCCAGCTGAGAGCTCCCTCGGAGGTATATGTCGGACGAAGGCATCTCCGACAGATTGGAGAGTCGCAGTTGATTCCAGCCGTCTCTGGTGCTGAATCAGCATTGCACAGAGCCATACAGGGCTCTAGGATGACTTCGGATGCATTGGATGGCTGGCAGCTTCGTCAGTGAGTGACCGCCATCTTAGCGGCCAAGGCCACGCCCCCTGCCCCTGGTTTTTGTTTTCTTAATTGACATTCAGACTGTGGGAGCTTGTTTTTAGAAAACAAAAAAACTTTGCTGAGTAGGAGCATCAAACATGGTGCCCACAAGCAAAGGTGGAGGGCCTTCAATGGTGCGATCGTAACAGCATCTTCACTGAAGGCCTGCCTGGCGGGAATCTCTAAATGCGCACAGGGGTGCAGACGCTGGGGCTCCTGGTTACCTGGTGTGACTGCAGCCCAGTCGCCATATTCTAAATGTGGACCTATATCTTTTAGTCTGGTGCCTTGGCTCAATTAAGGTGGTGGCCCCATTCTCAGCTCTGTGGTAATTTTGAGACCATGAGGAAATTTTATTTGCACCTTGCACCCCGTGTTACAATCAAAGATTTTGTAGAAGTTGCTCCCAGTTCTTGTGTTCAGAGCAGGGGCCCAAAAGTTCGTGTGATTGCCAAAAAGTAAGACTTCAGTCTTACTAGCATTCAACTTCAGACAATTTGAGGACATCCAGTCCCCGACCTGGCGAAGACAGGTATGGAACTGTGCCGCTGTATCGTCTGGAGAACCTGTCACTGAGACCACAATCTGGGTATCATCTGCATACGAGATAGCAGAGAAACCAAAGGATCTAATTAGCCTTGCCAGTGGAGCAACATAGATATTAAAAAGGGTAGGGCTCAATGACGAGCCATGTGGTACTCCACATGGCAGTGTAAAGTTCGGCGACTTGAACTCCGCAAGAGCCACAAACTGTACCCGACCTGACAGGAATGATTTTAGTAAAGCGAGCGCTTTCCCTTTTATACCAATGCCCTCCAGGACTTGCAATAATTTCTGATGGTTTATCGTATCAAATGCCGCAGAGAGGTCAAGCAGCACAAGTGCTGCATTGCCTCCTGCATCAACGGTCTGCCTAATCATTTCAGATGCTGAAATCAACGCCAGTTCAGTACTGTGTTGCTTTCTGAAGCCAAACTGGGAAGTATCTAGACAGGCATGCTTTTCCATATAATCAGAAATAACACTGTTCATGGCTTTCTCCACCATCTTTGCGGGCAAGGGGAGTCTGGAAATTGGTCGGTAATTATTAGGATCCGCTCCATCCAGATTGGCTTTCTTTAAAAGGGGGAGAGCAGATGCCAATTTCCAATTAGCCGGAAAAATTCCAGAGAGAAACATTTGGTTAAAAATAGGGGTCAAATGCGAAGCAAAGACTTCTGGCAAAAGATGAAAAATTTGGGGGGGACAGGGATCTAGGGGGACCCAGATTTGGTGGACAACAGGAGATTTTTAACCTCCTCTGTTGTTAGTAGAGGAAAGGAAAGAAGTTCATGAGGGTCATTACTATCAGCGGATACTAGGGAGGTTTCCCTTTCCACCGAGGCGGCACCAGGAGTCCCTAAAGATAGCACTGACCCTGGGGCAGCACTTTGTAAGAACCCACTATAGACCGCATTCACTTTGTCTTGAAAGAACGGGGCCAGGGAGTTACAGAATGTTTGATTTAATGGTAAAACGGTCACCTCAGGGCATTTGGCTAGTTTTTTCACCGTGGAAAAAAGTTCCTTCGATGAGTTTTTAGCGGTTATTATGGCTGTAGTAAAATAGGAGGCTTTCTCCTTATGTACTAGTTTTTTATAGTCAAGTAAAGCTTGTTTATAAACCGTCTTGTTGTTAGTTTCGTCAGAAGATCTCCACTTCCTTTCCAAGCGGCGAAATTTTTGTCTTTGCAGTCTAAGAAGTTCGGAGAACCATGGTTCAGAAGGCCTTGATCTGTGGCAAAGAGAGGGCTTCGTTAGGCATCCACAAGCGTATCCAGGACTCCAGGAAATGAACAGAGTCATTGACTTCTGTCCCCTCAGGGAAGCCAACACAGCACAGATTGGTGCTTCCTGATCTATTTTCGGCATCCTCCGTCCACCTCTCAAGGTGTTTAGTGGCAGAAAGGAGCTTATTGACTGTCTTTTGAGAGCTGAGACGTTGTCTTCCAAGGTTGAGACGCGTCCCTCTGCCTCTGTGACCTGGCTGGCCAAAGCGCAGAGGTCTTGGCGAAGCAGGGTGACATCCACACAGACCTCATCAATGTGGGTTTTGACTGCCTCTCAGGAGGCCAGGATACCATGGAGAATCGCAACTGAGTCCGGGTGGTCAGCCGTCCTCATGGACGTTGTTGCCAGTGCGCGGGGTCCCTGCAGGGGCCTGAGCAGGTGAGGTATACTTGTCCATCTTGACTTGGGCTGCGCAGCCCTTATCTTTGCCCATAGTTGCACCTGGGGGGCGTTGTATCCAGGTGGAGACTGATGATCAAGTTTGCGATAGCCCCTGGCCCGCTTACCCTGCGTTGTTGGGGTCTAGGACGGGGGCAGCACAAGCAGCCAGCACAGCTCAGTACCACAAGCCTCTAGGGGCACCGTTTCACTAGTTCAAGTCGCCGGCCCACTTGACCCACAACACTGCATCCCAGCCACAACCCAGTCAGGCCCATATGTTAAGTGGGGGGCTGCACGAGCAGCCAGGCGTAGAGCTGATGCAGTCGCTGAGGCCTGGGCCCCTTGTCTCCCGTCACTTCCCAGGTTGGAGTTCATCAGAGGGAGGAAGGAGCTGTCAGACCCCGAGTCACTGTGGCGGGGCAACTGATGCGGGCCCTTTCTCTCTGCCTTCAAGCTCATGGCTCACGCGCAGCACTCACCTATTGGCCGGCCCAGTGCAGACTTTGATTCCCCTAGGCCTCGTGAGAGGCAGGTTGCACCTCCACGACCGAGCAGCCTGGGAGACCAGGAAAGCTCCATCAGGACCAGGCACAACGTCAGGACCTGGCTCTGTCTGCATATATTCTCCCTGGAGTACTTTGGGGGGAGGAGACCCCTGCTCAGGTCCTCTGGAGCTCTGACTGAAACACTCTAGTCCATCTCATCAATTGGCTGCAATCCCCTGTCCGAGCGCCGCCTCCAGCTGAGAGCTCCCTCGGAGGTATATGTTGGACGAAGGCATCTCCGACAGATTGGAGAGTCGCAGTTGATTCCAGCCGTCTCTGGTGCTGAATCAGCATTGCACAGAGCCATACAGGGCTCTAGGATGACTTCGGATGCATTGGATGGCTGGCAGCTTCGTCAGTGAGTGACCGCCATCTTAGCGGCCACGGCCACGCCCCCTGCCCCTGGTTTTTGTTTTCTTAATTGACATTCAGACTGTGGGAGCTTGTTTTTAGAAAACAAAAAAGCTTTGCTGAGTAGGAGCATCAAACATGGTGCCCACAAGCAAAGGTGGAGGGCCTTCAATGGTACGATCGTAACAGCATCTTCACTGAAGGCCTGCCTGGCGGGAATCTCTAAATGCGCACAGGGGTGCGGACGCTGGGGCTCCTGGTTACCTGGCGTGACTGCAGCCCAGTCGCCATATTCTAAATGTGGACCTATATCTTTTAGTCTGGTGCCTTGGCTCAATTAAGGTGGTGGCCCCATTCTCAGCTCTGTGGTAATTTTGAGACCATGAGGAAATTTTATTTGCACCTTGCACCCCGTGTTACAATCAAAGATTTTGTAGAAGTTGCTCCCAGTTCTTGTGTTTGTGCATGTCCATTTTTGTCTAGAGCTACCTGGAGAAGATAATGCTAGCAAAACAGTGCACTAATTGGGCTACCATGCACAAAAAATAGTAACAAAAGCCATTTACGCAATTATTTACCATTGCACGGTGGGAAACCTGGAGTAGTGTGCAAACAGCAACCTGTTCTCGGAGAAGAAAGTATTTCCTCTGTTTTTTTTACCTCCCCCCTCCAATAAAATTCAGAATCAGGTCGAAAGAACCCACATCACACAGCTGAGCGACAAGCAGGAGTCCCAGCATTTATTACTTCGTTTGCTAGCTAGGACTTTACCATTTCTACAGCCACCATTCCCTCACACGCAACACTCTGGACACATTTTGAGACAATACCTTGCATACCGCCCATTACCAGCGCAGTCTATTTCTTCCTGGCAAGATAAAATTCTTTGTTCTTGATAAAAACTAAAAGAGCACCAGCCACAGTGTGCATCAGACAGCGCCTCCCAGAGAGTGAAGGCGAGATTACCTTTATGTTGTGTCCAACAGCGCATCTTTTTATCTGAGGGGGCGCTCATGGAGCTGTGGCTAAATGGCTTGTACACAATCATCTGGAAATTTGACCTCAGAGTTTCTTTTCTCTCAAGATATCATATGTGCATGAATTTTCTGGAATTAAACCAGCCAAAAAACTAGATTAGTAAAAATCAATTCATGAAAACCTTTTACTAAGTCATGTGCTCAAGGTCAAACAGGGTATATCATTTTCTTTTCACCTGATCCAATTAAGGTTGATTTCCACACTTTGTCCTGTTTTGAAAGTCTGGAAGGGCCAGGAGAACATTTTGTATAAAATCCACTTTATTTTTTGCACGATACTGTTCGCACTGCTTGCTTTAATAATCATTTAGGAGCAGTGTAGGGAGGAGTATAATATATTGGAATCTAATGGTTTACATTTAGATTCCAATAACTTAAACTTAATTTCCTTCTCTTTTTTGCTAACTCTCAATTATAAGTGTTCCTAAATGTTGCCATGTATGGACATAATGTTTATGAGGTAGGGCTATTGTTACTAGATGATTCCATATGATGAATCACACAATTTTCCTGTGTTCACCGCAGTAAAAGCTCAACGGATTCTGGGAGCTGTAGTCCTCTGAAACCTACATTGAACCACTTGACGTAAAGTTAGATTACAATGGCATGAAGACTGCAACACTCTCCTCAAAGTTGCCAACAGTTTCCACTTGTTCGAGTCCAGGGGTTATATTCACAAGAACGTGTGATAACTACCGCAAGAGTAGCGTAACGCAACATTCAATATCGCAGCCTATCATGGGAAAATAACCCAGTGTCAACGTGGAATTCACAACAAGGCGGTACCATGCGATAGTCACCAGATAACGCGTCAAATGTCAGCGTGAAAATCAACGCCACGCCGAAAAAATGCGAAATGCGAACGCGAGAAATCATGCGATGAGGCCAATCGCGGTACAAAAAGTAGCGAAAAGCAGCCTCAGGCCTGCAAATCCCACGCGTCTGGCGGGAAATTGCACCATAAAAACCACAGAAACAACACACCAGAAACAAGCCAAAGCACGTAGCAACATGGATGCACCCTGACCCAACGCAGAGGTCAACGCGAACCCCACAACCCCCACAGACCACCAGCAAGGAACAACTGGCTCGGGGAAGGCCAAGGAGAAAAGGGAGAGGAAGACGGGGTGCAGACCGCAGGAAAACAAGACCAAGGCCACGGAGGCGACAGAACACTACCAGCAACTGACCCACAAGCAGACCACCTGGAATGCAGTCGGAGTGCCCAGGAGGCCAATCCAGGAGGCCAAGAGGCGCCGGCAGGACGTGACAACCTAAACCAGGTACAAACCCGCTGCCAACAGGAAGGCAGCAACGGCGACAGGAGGTGGCAGTCCAGCGCCACAGGAGGAGCTGGAGGAAACCCAGGCCACAGTCATCAGTGTGGAGAGGGTGCAAGGAGTAGGGAGTACGGACACAGCTCGAGAGGACCTGACACAACAACAACAGGGTGAGGATCCAACAGGGACTGGGGGGACGGGGGGTGATGGGCACAATGCCACACATGCACAATGAGGTGTAACACACTGCACACCCACAATTACCCAGGGACATATCCCCCATCCCCGTGGCACACTGCAGCACACACACACAGCAATCACAGCACATACCATGACAATGTGGCACAAAGTGCAACACCCACACTGCAGAACAGGGGACACAACTGGGTCCACCCAGGCGCAGAAACAGAACAATCACATTGGACAGAGCAGGGAACTGTGAGATGCGCATCTACCCCTACAACCCCACATCAGCCATGTAGGCCAAATGTACACTGTCCCAACTCAAATAGCCACCACCGCCCAAACAGTCACAATGTACATTGTCACACAGTCTGCATGTCGACAAGAACAAGGCGCCAACACAATGCCAACATGCACCTCCCCTTCACAATGCAGAGGGACAAACAACAACTGCAGCAGGTCAGAACAGACAACCCATCAGTGATGCCCGAGACGAACACCACACCCCCGACACCGACGCCCTACAACAGCCCATGGACATCCCACACAACCCACCACCAGGACCAGGGCAGACAAGCTACTCAGAGGAGAACCCAGACCCTGCAACAGACCACACAGCATGAAGCACCCGCAATCACGGCTGCCTCACAACACTTCACCCACCCACACATGGCACCCCAATGCCAGGTGGCAGAACGCCAAAAGGAGGTGGCCCAACAGGTGAGGTTGTTGCCGAACCCATGGAATGCGAACTAGAACACATACGTGGGTGTCCAATACCCTTCAGGGACCACCTACACCCCACAAAGGAGACCCACACCTCCTCAGAGACACATGCACATATCATGTTGAACTGGCTACGGGCACGTGCGCCCGGCCCCTTTATTGGCAGGGCCACATGTACAGTGACGCCTGTGCTGGATGTGTGTGGGGAGTATAAGCCAGCCCGCACGGAGTGCTTGGTGCTGCCAACAACCTGAACAGTGGACACCAGTGTAATGGAAACAGAAAACACCAGCATAACAGAGCCAAATGCAGAGCAACATGGAGGGATCCGGAGTAAGGACAGAGGTCACCCAATATTCAGTCTGGAGGTTCCGTGAGTTGCAGTGCACTGAGGTAGGGGCACTAGAGAAGAGCGCGCTCATGTGAAGAAATTGCTAGGATTGTGTCCCTTCGGGTTAGTCCTGATTCAGATGCAGTGGGGTGCGTTACACCTGCATCATCTTCCTCATCAACGTCCCAGGTCTCCCACACTGCCTGAGGTGACAGTTGCGTCCGCAGTCCACAGCGCAATACCCAGTATTAGATCCGGGTGTGTAGCTTGACTACCGCCACCAGTCTGCATTCCTGCCTTGGGGCTGTTGCCACCTGCCCTCCCATTGTCTGTGCCTTCTCCCGTCCGCACACTTGACACATCCTCCTCATCATGGTCCCAGGTCTTCCCCACTGCATGAGGTGACATTGCTGCGCAACCTCACAACAGCACAAAACTCAATCAGTAACGGACAATGGCTTGCGGTGCACTGAGTCACTGGCACCTGGAGTGCTGAGCAGGGTATCAGGCCGATGATGGCATCCACGACAGGTCTGAGCAACTCCGTAGGTCTGTCCGGACCACCGTTTCGACTCTGGCAGATGGCGTTTGGAGGTGGTCCTTGCAGTGGTGGCGTGTGCCTCCTGCGGTGATGCGACGTCCGGGCCGGTCAAGACTCGATGCTTTGTGTGGGCCCTGGTGGCCCGCAGTTGAGGCCGGAGGATGCGGACAGCGCAGTGCCACAGACACATGGCGTT
The DNA here is from genome assembly GCA_963921515.1 of Calotriton arnoldi. Taxonomy (NCBI): domain Eukaryota; kingdom Metazoa; phylum Chordata; class Amphibia; order Caudata; family Salamandridae; genus Calotriton; species Calotriton arnoldi. Next base: position 141,166 of record CAWUFW010004874.1, on the reverse strand, counting down.
GATGACCCCAAGACCATCGCTACAGAGGCCATTCAATGTCCCAGAAGGAGAGGTCCCAGGCCTGAGCAGCACAGAGTTAGTGGCCCCCGATGCACTGCGGCCGGCACAGGCACCCAGCCACGGGACGGTGACTTGCGGTGCAGTCAGATGGGCCATGCGACCTGAGCGGGTCCCCATCAATGTCCGAGGTGTATGTTGCGAAGGGTTTCGGGGGACAGTGGAAGGTGTCCTCCAGGGCATGATGCGGAAGGTCTGATGTTATCTGGAAGCAGCAAATGGAGGAGTGGAAAGCCCATCCCTCATTTCCACCAACAATTCGGTATCAGCTACATGAGGATGAATACTAGCCCCTAGTCCATAGACTCAAACGCCACCAATGTGCGACCAGTGAGTGTCCATGAATGTCGGGGAACACACTTAGTGGCACAGGTGCTGAGAGGGGATGCAGTCTGCGATGATGCCGGTACACAGATGTGAACTCCAACATTGCCAAATCAAGACTCTGTGACCTACTGGACCGCAGTGTAGGCCGGAGGCAGCGGTCAGCATGGGCCCACAGACACGTGTCGTGTGCCTGTGATGCATTGGTTTGCTTCACTGAAAGCAGGGAGTTCAGTGATATCACCCCTGCAGTAGACATCCGGTCACTGCCATGGTGTAATCAAGACTCAGTTCCAAATGTGTGACCTACCTGACCGTGGTGTAGGCCTGAGGCAGCGGTCAGCACGGCCCATTCGCCGAGTGTCACCGGCCTAGGTTGGATGGCCCCACCGGCCTGCGTAGTTCAGGTTCAGTGGCACCACGTGTAGCCGGCTGGCGTTGAACAGGGTTAGTGGCACCACGTGTAGCCGGCTGACGTTGAACAGGGTTAGTGGCACCACGTGTCGCAAGAAGCCCATATGGAACTATGCCTCACTGATCGGGGGGGGTCTGGTGCTCGGGCCGCTGTCCCAGATTTGGGGTCACTGACATTCATGACTCAGGACACAGTTTCACATATGGGACCTACTGGTCCGAAGAGTAGGCCGAAGGCGGCAGTGGAGTACGTCAACGAGAAAGGAATAAAGCGGGCCTGTGTCGTGGAGGCCGTGCTGGTCTGAGGTGGCTGCCAAGGTCGCGGGCCTCGGGCTTGGAGCTTGCGCCGACAGTGGTGGGCCCTCCTTGACACACGCCGGTGTCAGCAGGTGATCAGTGTGGCCTGGCTGCGCAGGGGCGGGCCTGACGGCTTCGTGGTCCAGCGTGCCGGGGTCCGGCAGGCGCACAGCATCGCTGGCAACTCCGCTCAGGAGGACGGCGTCGGCCTCGTGGCGGGGTGGGAGGCACCGCCCTGGCAGAGACGTGGGTCTTTCCGGAAGAGGACAACGCCCAGGCCTACGTGCTTTTTATTCACACCCCTACGCTGGCGTGGCGTACGCCGGGCCATCCCACTCCGGTGACGCTTAGGGGAGGGCGTAACAGGCAACATTTCCACGAGGTCCCCCACTGGCTGGGGTGACATGGTTGCGTCCACTGTCCACTGCACTTCATACACCAGCGGTGTATGTCGCCATGGATAGGGGTGTGTTCTGCATACTGCGGTGTGTCCAGCACATCTCCGCCACCCATGGCATTGTGTACTTTCCCAATCATGGTTCTACTGCACCCTTCACACATGCCTGGTTGCCACCTCTCCACACATTCGGCTATTATGTGGCTGTGGTGCCATGCCATTGCTGGCTCATGTTCTGGGCTTGCCCATGTGAACATTGTAAGTTGTTCTGTCGTGTTTGGTGGGTGGGCATGTTGTTGTGCCTGTTGTATGTGATTTTGTGACGTGTGCATTGCCAGAGTTGTGATTTGCATGGTTGTGGAGTTGAGGTGTGTGGGGTGTTCATTTGGATATTGCCAAGGGGCTGTGCATTTCCCTTGTTGCCATCCTGGGAACACTGGTTGATGATGGACTGTCGTAGGATGAAGGTATCATGCACACTGGCTGTGTGTTTGAAGGCGACATTGTTGGGGGTTCCACGGTGTTCTGTTGTTGCCTGCACATTGATGTGAGACGTGTGCTTCCTGTTGCGGTGATTGTGTGCTGTGTCACCAGGGTGCACAGGTAGTACATGTGTGCTGTGTATTGCCCCCAACACGTGCGTGCATCCTGCTTGGGCGTATGGTCCTTGCTTGGTCTCCAGCGGATCCTGCGCATTGTGTTTTACGTATGGGGACTGGGGTGCCAGGGTGATGGTGATGTCCAGGACAGGTGTGGGGGACTTGGATGTGGCTGGCTGTGAGACTCCTCCGACTCTGGTGGGTGTTGTTTGGGGGGTACCAGGGGCCAACAGGTGCAGCCAAACCAGCAGCTTTGTGTGGGGTGGGATGTTGGTTGTCCGCTGTGTTGTTGCCGTAGGCCTGTTAGGCGATGATGGTCAGGATGCGTAGGATTTTTGTCACTTTCAGCCTGTGGTGGACGGTGACATTGTCAGATGTTGGGTCTGTGAGGCTGGTAAGCTTCCTGGGGGTCCGCTATCTTTGTCTGCGCTGCGTCTGTGGTGGTCCGTGGGGGGGGGGTTGTTCCTGGTATGGGTTGGGGTCCTGGGGTGGTGGCGGTGGGTGTTGTGGCCCTCTTGGGTGTCCGGGCCGCATGATGAGTGGCTCCATGGCATCTGTTGCCCTTCGGTTGTGGCCCTGGGCTGTGCTCCCTTTTGTGGTGCTGGCTGCCGTCCGACTTTACACCAGGTCAGAGCAGGTGTAGATTTCCTGGTGCTAACGCGCCTTATCGCCTGTTTTGTGTTCTTATCGCCGATGTGGCTGGTCGTTGTGAATGTTGAGGTGTGCTGTTGTCTCGGCTTTTGTCACAGGAACGCCTACTCTGCATCTCATTAGCGATATTTGCGGGGGTCCTCTGTGGCGATGTTTTTTGCGGCTGCTATCGCGGGTAAACTGGTGCTGTGGGCTGTTTACACCGGCTTGTGAATGGGGGGGTAAATTTATCACGACTTTGGCGGCGATAAAGTGCCGTTAATTCGGCCATAGCTCCTTGTGAATATGCCCCTAGGTTTTTTTCTTTGAAAGTTGTGATTTTGTAGTCGTGATTCTATAATGAGATAAACAACACTACATATTCCAGATTTTTTTTAAAAAATGTTCTGGAGCAGCCAGTCAAGAATGGACCTAGGAAATTTGGCGAGGGGGGTACTCTCTTATATGGTGTGACCTACCACATGGAGACACACAATAAATTTACTTGGGACCCAGGAAACACTGTGGAAGAAAAACACAATATTTGCTTAAAGTCCCAAGACAGTCCATGTGTTTCTAGAGGAAGATCAGGCACACTATGTAAACCGGATGGAGGACAGATGCGTGCACTTCCGGGAGCAACTCCATGGGAACGTACCATCGTCTTGGAGCAAGTAAGGAAAAAGGTTTTACAGAAAGATCCTGGGTCATTGCCTGTTCGACCATCTGCAATACTAATTTACACCTGGTACCTCCTTTGGTTTTTTTCGTTCTGAGATGAGCAGCTGAGAAGAAAAGGAAAGTATCAATGCAATCAAATTAATAAAAAAAGAGCGTCAGGCACCGGCTCCCCGGCTCTGCTCAAGCTATACTGTGCAGCTGTATATAAACAGCACCCAGCTCTCCATTGTACTTGAAATTGAATTTACAATTTGCTTTTGGGCAATGTGTAAATTGGCACTTCATTGATTATTAATGAAGTGCTAATTGCTCTTTGCAACCAATTTTTATGCAAATGACACCACTGCAATTTACACAATTTTGCAATTTTCAACACTCTGTGCAGGGAGGCTGAAGCCGACAGGTTGTCAAAAAAATTGCAACATGCTAATGCAATTATCAGCTAAATAACTCTGGATTTTGCCAAAGGAATCCATTCGCTCTTGATTTATGTCAGCGTACATTTCAGAGCAACATCCTGGAGGGGTCTCCGACTGCTGCAAATCAAGCCTTTTAAGGATGCTGAAATGGATCAGACTGAAGAAATTCATGTTTCTCGTTAGCAATGTATTCACCTGACTAAAGTGTGCTCTGTCACTGTATAACCACAAAAGAGCTACTCCCAGTGTACTAGTCTATGTGCAATGTATCTAAATAGGTGAGTGAAGGTGTCTCACAAAAAGTGAAGGACTGGTCTCACACACCACCTGGTGTCATGCTTCATCATAGACCAGTCCTCGCCCTCTAAAAACTTGGTTTGATAGAGGGCGGGCATACACCTGACGACAGGGATGCACTTCTAAACTAAGTGGGGGCCCTTATAAAGAAAAGTGAATTTAAAACCCATTCCAGATGTCAAATTAATTTATTATCTACCGGCATCTGCATGGTATTAAAAATGTAAAGTGATCGGTAAACTGGGGATTTTAATATCCCTTTACCGACATCAATATGGTCAACATGTTTCTGCCAAGAGGCCCAGGAGGGTCCGCGGCATTCATCAGGACCTAAATAGTAATCTGGAGGGCTCCGCTCTTACCACAATTATGGTGAGAGGACATCCACTGTGTGGGGGGTGACGTGATCACAACCCACTGAGAAATGGCCTTTATATTTAGCACCTAAACTTGGGAATCAGTGCCCCATAGGAGGGTGAGGGCGGAAGACCGCAATTGGTCCAGCGTGATCCACGATGCAGTCTCCGCTGTTACACCTAAGTCTGTGCTCCTCCTCTCAAGAGGAGGAGCACAGACTTAGGTGTAACAGCGGAGACTGCATCGTGGATCACGCTGGACCAATTGCGGTCTTCCGCCTCACCCTCCTATGGGGCACTGATTCCCAAGTTTAGGGTGCTAAATATAAAGGCCATTTCTCAGTGGGTTGTGATCACTGCAGTCTCCGCTGTTACACCTAAGTCTGTGCTCCTCCTCTCAAGAGGAGGAGCACAGACTTAGGTGTAACAGCGGAGACTGCATCGTGGATCACGCTGGACCAATTGCGGTCTTCCGCCCTCACCCTCCTATGGGGCACTGATTCCCAAGTTTAGGGTGCTAAATATAAAGGCCATTTCTCAGTGGGTTGTGATCACGTCACCCCCACACAGTGGATGTCCTCTCACCATAATTGTGGTAAGAGCGGAGCCCTCCAGATTACTATTTAGGTCCTGATGAATGCCGCGGACCCTCCTGGGCCTCTTGGCAGAAACATGTTGACCATATTGATGTCGGTAAAGGGATATTAAAATCCCCAGTTTACCGATCACTTTACATTTTTAATACCATGCAGATGCCGGTAGATAATAAATTAATTTGACATCTGGAATGGGTTTTAAATTCACTTTTCTTTATAAGGGCCCCCACTTAGTTTAGAAGTGCATCCCTGTCGTCAGGTGTATGCCCGCCCTCTATCAAACCAAGTTTTTAGAGGGCGAGGACTGGTCTATGATGAAGCATGACACCAGGTGGTGTGTGAGACCAGTCCTTCACTTTTTGTGAGACACCTTCACTCACCTATTTAGATACATTGCACATAGACTAGTACACTGGGAGTAGCTCTTTTGTGGTTATACATTGTTGCTGGAGGCTGCTGACTCCCAGTACCCCGTGCCTCTTGTTCCCTTATCCCAGGTATATTCTGGGTACTGTGGTTACACATGCTCTGTCACTGTGCCATACTCTTGAGTGTGTTGTATGTTGTATGAGTTGGTATTCATAAAGCGTGAACCAGAGCTCCCAAGTTTCCCGGTTCCATGTATAAGTAGCTCGTCCAGTCCAGCAATTTCCTTTGAATACTGGTACTTGTAGTCCTGGTTTTATAATGAGTTAAACAAGACTACAAATCCCAGAATACAATGAAAAACACATGGAATTGAGAATTCTGCAAAGTGGAATGCTGTACAAAGAATATGAAGGCAATCCGCATCACATACATAAGTGGAATACAATAAGGACAGTTAGGGAGGGTAGTGGAGTTAAGGGATCTTTTGGGTAAAGGCCTGAGTGCTGAAGGACCTCGGTTGTTACCAATGGTGGAAGAGGAGCTTCTTGGTATGTAAACTTCTAATTCTTTTCTGAAGTGTTCTGTGAGGGGATAAGCCAGATGTGCAGAAAGACCATGGGTGTGCAGCTTTAAAAGCGCTGTTCCCTTTTTTCTCTTGTTCAATTTTTTACTAACTTTGAGCATGGAGTGGTCTTCCTTATTAGTGATGGGGAGGCCTCCTGAAGTGCCAGCTTTTTATGGCTGCTAAGGTTGTGAGTAGCTCATCACAGCCTTGTATGTGATGTGATGCCTCAGTTCTTGAAGGTGAAATATGCCAGCAGTGGTAGTCTGTGAAGAGCCGTTTGGCAGGGTAGATGTGGTCACATTTCTGTAGTCCTTTAATCAGGTGTTCTGAGGCATGGAGCAAGCCCTTCAGTGGGGCAAGTGTAAAGGTGAGCCACAATCCATTGTAACATGGCTGAGTGGTCTTGACTGGGAAGTTTTTGTTGTTGATTAAACTAAGGGATTTGGTAGCCAGAGAGCTGTAAATCACTATCTAGGTTCTTTGTGAGCCAGTTCTATGTTTTTGGTTGTCTGTCATTATTGGATTAAGATTCATAATACACCATCACTCATTACTAAAGATGCAGGAGGAGCAGTGTTCAAAGTACTAGTGGGGTATTTCCTTGCCGAAGAGGAAGTCTCTGTACCCCATGCTGGCTATTGCTCCATCTGACGGTATGTCTCTGACAGCTCCCTCCAGGACTTACGTTCACCATGGAATTGTCTGTCTCCTAGATTGGTCAGCTTGGCCCAGAGGACCTCTCCTGGGATCTTTGCTCCTTTCTAACATGGGCATGTGTTAGAAAGAGGCCGGACAGCAGCCCTTGCACTACAGAGAGTCAATCTGCACTCCTGTACAGCTCTCGTTGCCATCCATGGAAGACCGGGTAAGGGCACCTGCCACTGTAGCTTCCTGAGAGGTAGGATATCTTCCAGAAGGTCAAATCTAGGGGAGGCCCAAATTCAGGTTATGGCTCTTTAAGGATGAACTATGGTTAGATAAATGAGAGAGGGCAGTTGGTAATAATTCAAGAGGCCCTTGACATCTTAAGAACAATCCAAAGTACTCTACAAGTGTCAAGGAGCTCCTAAAGGCATACACTGCCCTCACAGGGCAAGGAATGTCTCCTTCTCTGTGGAATGTCTATCACTGTTATTTAGTCACCCTGTGGAGAGGGCAGTACATATAGCCCTGGAGGGGGTACCCTCTCACTGTTCCCAGGCATCTAAGGAGAGAGGAAGGTGTGCTGCTGAGTTATGCCGCTGTGAGCTAGCAGATGTTCCTCAATCCAGAAATTTAGACATCCGTGAGATTGTGGTGAAATGTTTGCCACTGTATTCTTTTCAGCTAGGAACCCTTGACTTTGCCATTCCCCCTATCTGAGGTGCAGTGGTGCATGCTGCCATGTGAAATTGGCTGCTTCCAGTGCAGCTCATCAGAGACTAAGATATTTCTTCAGCGCAAGGAAGGCTTAGAGGAGAATTCTTTATCCATCTCCTTCACAGCGGAAAGGTCATCCCGCTGGTAGAGAACCCCAAGACTCCCATAATACTGCCATATTATTCTTTTGCCTAGAGTAATGTGTTGGGACCACAATCGTTTTAGAAAGATGTACTCCGCTAGCTTCACCCTCCGATTCCTCCAACTGCCAGAATCCTGCCTGCCTTTACTCATCCATCTGTGGCTGCAGTCGGCCCATTCTTTCTCTCACTGGACCTCCCAGTATCAGCCTTCCACCTATCACTGTGCTGGAGTTCAGACTGCATGACTATCATCAGCCATAACGCGGCAGCCTTTTCTTCCTGACACTGTGGTTGCAAGGACATGAAACCCTACAATGTCACATGGACATCACTACAATGTTGCTTAAATCCAAGAATATCATTATCTTCTCCCACTATCCCCATCTGTGCCAACAGAAATTTATACAGCTCATAAGATCCGAGAAAAAACATCATAGGTGATTTTGGTTATGAGCTGGTTATCCGTATACCATTTTAAAACTACAATAGTTAATTTACTACTTGGGAATGTGGCCTTTTTGGACGTCATATCCACATCTCTTTAAATTTGTCATTACAGGTATTATGGAAGTCAATGGAATGGCTACAAAAACAATTTGTCAGATCTCTCTTATCCAATCCAGGTTTCAGATACAAGTTCTCAATAAGTGACCCATGTGAATTATAGCCTGATGATCCCATTTGGGATGTCATCCAAGGCAATTTTATTTATGTAATTAGGACATTTTGTGTCCAGTTGAGCACATCCACTTCAGGCCAAGTAAAAACTGGCCTTCTAGGTCATTAGGATTCACCTCTGAGGCTCTCTGGTTCTGCTTCTTCAAAGCATCAATACAGGTGAGATGGGTTGCCTAGCTTTGGTCTTCATTCCAGCGCAATCTAGCACTACTGGGCAAGATTCAGAGGGCACTCCAGGCGCTACATGCTTTCCTCTCGCAGTAGAGTAATGCTACAGTAATTCTGATAGAGGGACTAAAAGAGTTGCCAGAGATGTTGCTGTTGCCTGTGATGTGTGCTCAGACTGGCAACATTGCGCACCAGTGTGTGTATGCATGCGCTCTCTGTATCCCATTTTAGATGTATAGAAGCTAAAAACACATGCCATGGATCCTAGAATCATCTATTCTCTATTAATTGAGATATTAATGCATTTGTTTGTACTACAAAAGCACAGGACTAGGAAAAAAAGCGAACTATTCTGGGGTGATGTCAGGATGCAGATCAGGAAGCAGGATTTGAGGTTTATGTTCCAGCTGGCAGGAAACTCGGTGCTTGACACCAGCCTGCGGTGAGGTTGCTGTTGCCAAGGTGGGACTGGCGGTGAGTGAAGGGTGTTGCCGCCACCTGGAAGAGGGCTACGTACACATGAAGAGCGCACTGTGTGATGGCGTCTTGTCTTGAACTTAAAGTTCCAGAATTTCTGAACTCTCGTGTTGTTAGCTGATGGTGGCGGCCATCTTGGATTACTGGGTATTTTAGTCTTAATAATTCACAGCATCATTGCTAGGCAATCGAGTTGCCTTGTTGTTGAGGCCAAGACCATTGCAGTTGAGTATTCTGAAAAGTTGACGTGTTTGGGAACTGAACTTTGAACAAAGCTTGTTTAGAGGTATGACCTCTTGAACTGTTCTGTTAGACATAAATGCAATAGATTTTTGTAACATTGACCGACTTTTGAACTTATTTTTTTTGTGAAACAGCAATAGGAAGTCTTTAGATGCGCATCATTTATATTGCTCTCCCGACGACTTCTTGAAAGTGGATAGGACTGGGTTGCGTTCTCGGACTTATCAAGGTTTGAAAACGTGTACTTGCCCTTGTTATATGTTCCACCTTATTAAGGTGTGTTGGAATGAACTTTGATTATTGAACTACTCTAGGATCTAGACTTCTTTGACCACAATTAAGCATACATTGCCTTCATACTAATTTGTGCGGACGAGATATACCGATTCCCTTCGCTGATCTAAGCCCCAACGGTCACCCTGACGCTAGACGTTAGGAGTGCTTCATAGATGCCCTGAAGAAGTCCATGTGTAGTGATGTTTAGTAAATTATATGTAAGTATTGGCAGGATATGGATTAACAATACCGTAATAGATGTTTAATTACTTTTGCACTTGTATTGTGGTTATCAGGAAATAACCAACTGATTTCAGAAGATATATATTTATATAGCCAGAGGTACTTAGGTCACTGATGCTGAGGGAGTTGAATTTGCATTACATGTCCTTTATAATAAACTCTTTCAGAAAAAAACCCTATTACAAACTAAGAAACATTGCAAACTAAGAAACAGAGAATTTGTTACACAGAGATATATCTAAGTTATTTCCTTTCATTGTCGAGGTTAGATGCCCGAAGTTAGTGACCGAATACTAAGTACATCTTTATTTATCTTTATCTAGCCATTACAATATGTAACTGTCTGTGCCCATCACAGTGATGAGGCGAAGAGTAATAGCCAGTGCCTCTGTTTTCCCTCAAATTCCCTTTTCCACAATGCTGCTATAGGTCTTACATATCATATTGTATGTGGTCATTAGTGGTTTGGTGATGGACAGAAGAGTATACCGCTTCCGTTGGATCCAAAGTACAAAGTTGGTGCTATCTGACAGTTGAGTGAGCAGAGATTGGAGAACACATTAAGATTGATGATGGAGGAAAGGATAGAACTGTAGGATGTCGCAGGATAGATTCCGTTTTTGGATAATAGGCCCAGCAATCTTTATGAACTGGGGAAGTGGGGTAGCAGAATGGATTCTTCCCCGTTGGATGATAGACCCAGGGATCTTTCTGATTGGAGGAGTGATGTAGAGGGATAGATTCTCCATTGTTGGGTGAAAGGCCTGAGGATCTTTCTGATTGGAGGAGTGATGTAGAGGGAGAGATTCTCCATTGTTGGGTCAAAGGCCTGAGGGTCTTTCTGATTGGAGGAGTGATGTAAAGGGATAGTTTCTCCATTGCTGGAAATATAGGCCCAGCGATCTTTCTCAACTGGAGCAGTGATGAAGTAAGACTAATTCTCAGTTGTTGAATGATAATCCCAGGGATTTTTCTGAACTAGAGAAGTGATGTAGTGGGATGGATTCTCCATTGTTGGATGACAGGCTCATCAATTTTTCCGATTGAAAAAGATGCGATGATCTGGAAAGTGATCTAGTGGGATAGGTTCTCCATTGCTGAATACTAGGCTCAGTGATTTTCTGATTGGAGGAGTGATTTACCAGGACAGATTCTCAATTCTTGGATGGCGAACCAGGGATCTTCTTGCATAGGACAAGTGATGTAGCAGGCATCCTTGGCAGGACATTGCTCTACATCAAAAGTGCTTAAATTGAGAAGCTTAAATCATTATCTCTGCTTTGAATTCAAATGATGACACATGCACAGCAGACACATCGCTTCATAAGATGCTGAAGTCATGTCACTGATTTACAGCACATCTCAGATTTTCGTAGAATAGGAAGTGTTCCATACTCTCTGAATAAATCATCCCCATATTTTATGTTTGTCAGCCTTTCTTCTAACTTGCATGCTTGTCTCAGCAGAAGCCCTTTTCCATTCCTAGAAGATTATGTTCACGTCAAACATATAGAAAATAGGTCAACCTTTAGCAAATATCCATGTTGACGCTCTGGAGCGCATTGTTGCAGAATGGGAGGTAATTCTGATGGCGTGAATACGTGATCCAGCCGGCGGTCATGGAGCGACTAATTTGAACATGAGCTAGAAGGTGCCATTTTGTAGTGTGACCTCTCACTTAGCGCTCTCCGAAACATTGCATTCACATATTCTGAGCATTCCTGGGTGCACATGGCTTTTGGAGAAGGAGAGCGACTAAAGTGTGAGAAAGGAAGAAACCGAGAAAGCCATCAAGGGAAATTATCGCGTGCGCACTCCGCAGTTCTTGATGATGATGAAAAGATATTTAAAATGCAAATCGATTGCCCATAGGCATCAATGAGCTGAACGAGTGCTGATGAAACATCACTTTGAATTGCTTTTGACAATCACGACATTTGTTCACTTGGAAAGAACGAGAAAGGCACACCTCAGTGGAGCAGTAGGGGGAGTGGAAACCCAATCCTCCTGCCGCCAGAGGATTTGCAGTTACTGTACCCTGTATCAGCAAACCTGCTTCTAATGAGAACACGCGTATTGGTTTCAATGAAGGGCAGCCATCTACCTGGTTTCTTAGCGTAGCACGTGCCTTCATGATGGCTCGTCACATTGATAACTTCCGGGTAACGGAAGTTCTGATTCCTGTTTCCTAAGGATCGCTAGCCCGTGATTTCAAAACTCCCAAGAGGACAGGGAGAGCAACAGATGGAAACGGCCATCATGAAAGGTCCCAACGTTTTCATAAGAACATTTGGTATCATATTTCAGTACAAAAAGCTGTTTCGCTATTTGGGCAACACCAGTGTCAAAAGCACAAATAGATGGGATTTTAAGAGAGCAAGCTTAACCGTCTCGGGGAAAGTATGGGATGACCTCTCTTTCACCCCTAAAATGTGACCAAACCGTTCATTTTGCATCACAAATGTAAAAATATGTTGGCTGGAATACAATACGTTTTACAGGCTCTTCTGAAGGAATAGAATATTGAAATACTCCAGAGTCTGGCAGGTACCCAAGAGCATTCCCCTCCCTCCCCTGTATCAAATCGTGTATGGGCCTACAATAAATTATAGGCCCGATTCACATAGGTAAACTAAGACAAAAGTCGAACTTTACGACTTTCGGTATTCACAAAGGGCATTTACGAGTAGTAAATGCCCTTTGTGAATACCGAAAGTCGTAAAGGTAGACTCTCGTCTCATTTTACCTTTGTGAATCGGACCCCTTGAGTCCAGGGCTGAGTGGTGCGGGTATCCATCGGCTGCTTCTGCCCTAAGAACAACGCCCCTTTCCACATGGAAAGTTTTATGCAAAAGTAACGTGCGCGCCATGTTTTCATCCAAGAAGAGCATGATGAGAAGCAATGGGCAGATTGTGGCACCATCAACCCCATTGGTCGAGCATGATTTTACCAGTCAAGGATAAGGGTCAAGAGGTGCAGTACACGGTGATGCCAGACACAAATGTCATATATCACCCCAGCACCTAGAAAGGATCACTGCAAACACATCATGAAGACTGTTCATGAATACTGGTGGTCCCGCCGAAGACAGTAGCCATGAAAAATCTGCTCCCACAGTATGGGGACTTCCTAGGGCGAAAGGTGAGAAGTGAACTTTGTACAAGTGCGATGAAAGAAAGACTTACACCTGGCACATCAAAACAGATAGCACTAATAAACAAGAATTGGCAACACCAATAGGTCTCACTGATGCAGGAGCTATTTGGTTTGCCAGTGTGTTTTACCCATGCTGTACACCAGCGTGGCTGCTGTTCAGCATGGCTAAAAGTTAGTAGTGTAGAAGTGGTTGGTGTGGAGTGTCGTAGAGTGGAATGGCGAAGAGTGGAGTAAAGGGTTCAGAGTGGAGTGGCATAGAGTGTCATGTAATGAAGCGGCATAGAATGGAGTCACGGAGAGTGGCCCACAGTAGACTGGTGTAGAGTGCATTGGCATAGAGTGTTGCAGAGTATAATGGCATAGAGTGCAGTGGGGGTAGGGTACAGCGACATAGAATTCAGAGGTGTACAATGCAGCGTTGTAGAATACAGTGGCATAGATTAGAGTGTTGCATAGTAGAGAGCAGTGGAGTAGGGTGCAGTGGTGCAGAGTAGAGTAGCGTAGAGTACAGTGGCGTAGAGTACAGTGATGCAGAGTAGAATAGATTGGCATAGAGTGCAGTGGGGAAGAGTGGTGCAGAGTAGAGTGGCGTAGAGTAATGTACAGTACAGTATAGTGTCATAGAGTGCAGTGGCACAGAGCGCAGTGGCATACAGTGGAGTGCTGCAGAGTGCAGTGGCGTAGAATGGAGTGATGCAGAGTGGAGTGGCGTAGAGTGCATTGGTATAGAATGCAGGAGTACAGAGTAGAGTGGGATGGAGCTGTCATAGAGTGCAGTGGTGTCGAGTGGTGTAGAGTGCAGTGGCATAGAGTAGAGTGTCATAGAATGCAGTGGCATTGAGTACAGTGGTGCAAAGCAGAATCCAGTGGCATAGAGTGCAGTGGAGTAGAGTGGTGCAGAGTAGGGTAGAGTGTATTGGCGTAGAGTGTTGCAGAGTATAGTGGCATAGAGTGCAGCAGTATAGAATTTAATGGCATGCAGCGCAGCGTCATAGAATGCTGTGGCGTGGATTAGAGTTGGTTATAGTAGAGTTCAGTGGTGTAGAGCTGAGTGGTGCAGAGTGGAGTGGCTTAGAGTGCAGTGACATAGAATACAGTGGCGTAGAGTAGAGTGGTATAGATTAGAGTGGCATAGAAAAGAGTGGCACTGAGTAGAGTGTCATAGATTAGAGTGGCATAGAAAAGAGTGGCACTGAGTAGAGTGTCATAGAGTAGAGTAGCATAGAATGGTGCAGAGTAGAGTGGTGTAGAGTGCAGTGTTGGACAGTGCAGTGGCGTAAAGTGCAGTAGTGCAGAGTAGAGTTGCCTAGAGTTCAGTGGCGGAGAGTGCAGTTTTGTAGAGTAGAGCATTGTAGCCGACAGTGGTGTAGAGTGCATTGGTTTACAGTGAAGTGGCGTAGACTACAGAGGTGCAGTGTAGAGTGCAGTGGTGTAGGGTCCAGTGGCGTAGAGTAGTGTTGAAGAATGCAGTGACATTGAGTACAGTGATCTCAATCTTAATGATGTTTGTGCTTAAGATTGCGATTGGCACACCGGCCGCTTTGGCCCACTCCTGAAGAGTTTGGAAAGGCCCTATTAAAAATATACTTTGCAGTTAAGCTATTTCCTTGAGAAATTTCTAAACACGAGCTGTTTTGCCATCTATCCAACCCCATAGGATTTACACCATGGAGGTTTCATGCAACTCTAGGTTGCCCCATCCTGATGAAGACCCACTCTGATGGTTTTAAGTAACCGCACTTTCTTAGGTCGAAATGTCGAGGCTCTCAAAATTTCCTGTACTAAGGCCTAATCCCATTTAGACATCTAAAACAACCTTCTTTAGTTGCCCTGATTATATGGGAATTTGGAACTCTGTTATACCTGACCGGCAGCACGCAGGCGGCTGAATCACTGCGACCTTCATTTTGTCTTTTTTGTACTCAGTCACTTCATTCTCACTTGTCACGATGCACGAGCACTTTCTTCACTTTGTGCACATTTGGCTCAACCTATAGTATAGTGTACATAGACATTTTCAAGTACTTGCACCATAATACATGCATTTGAAATAATTTTTTCTCTCCTTGTGTTTTCTTTTTCCTATAATTAATTTTTCTGCTGTTAAGAAACATTGTTTGGGTGAATTTTCTTGTTGCCGACAGGACTACTTGTTTACTGTACTTAACGCTACCCAGGTCCTGAAGTTCACTGGGTCACCCCATTGCAATGTAATGATCACTTTGTTTAGAGCAGGGATTTCTACTGATGAGGTAGGTGCACAACCTGACTACACAAATCCAAGCTGAATATGCATTTGCCTGGATGCGCAACTATTTAAGGAGCTGCTGGAAGGACCTGGAAAGTCAATGGATGTGTCAAATGGAAAAACAATTCACCCCATGCTGGACAATCTGACAAATGGGAAAAGTACACAGTGCATTATTGAGTCACTAGGCATGCTTCACAGTCAGAATTTCCAGAAGTACTCAAGCAGCCAATAAAAATGTGGCTTTTCTTCAGCAAACTGCACTGCCTGCAGATATTGGAAAAGGCAGAGCACAAGGCTCTGGCACTGTCGGCCAGATTGCATTCTGTGCTTCAGGATTTGCTTGCAAATCATTCACATAAGCTTCAATTTGTGAGGTCTAACAATGCTGCCAACATTGTAGCTGCCAAAACAGCGCGCGCCAATCTCAATATGCACATATTTGGCCTGTGTCTTAAATCTAGCAGTAATCCACTTCCTGTCCAACTCTGTGTTGTCCCCTGAGATACTCGAAGGGGTGGACCATATTTCTGGTATTTATACAGCACTTAAAATGCCTTGTATGATCTTCAATGACAATGACAAGAAGTCTTGAAGTACCTTCAGCGATGATAGGGGGCGCAAGTCTATTTATTGTATCTATCTTCATGTAGCGCCTGTATGCGCCAGTTACTGGCAATTGGGTAGTGCAGGTTAGGGGTTACTGTTGGCAACTGATGTGGCTTGCAGGTCATGAGTTTTTGTCCTGTCAGGGCCATGCCAACCTGTCGAGGTCACAGGTTGGTAAATTGAGTAGCATTAAATGGGGTAATTTGCAGTCCTTAGAAATGACAAAACACCAGTATGTAGCGCTATATAGAAAAAAAATATTATCGTTATGATGGAGCAGCAGGCCATTTCTGTATATTGTATGGAGTAGAGCCGATATTTGGGAAATGCATCATTGGCAACTGATCAATTGTACAGATTTTGCAGAATCAGTGTGCCTCCTCAATGGAGCCGAGGTATAGCAGCAATGCACAGGAAATTGAACACAGGCAGATGGGGAAGAACAACTCAGAGCTTCAGGACATTTCCCATAGAATTGCTTTTATTTCTGCAGAGCAATCCATATATTTTGACATTATGAGAGGAGTATGTATTAGCATTTTTGTAGGCCTCTACCTTAAGGGAACTGTGTTAGAATGTGTTCGGTGGCAACACTGGCTGTCATTCGGCAATGGTGGGTGCTGACAAATGGTGTCACTGGCTGCTGACACTGGTGGCCGCTGCTGACAGTAGCAATGACCACTGAAGTTGGTGTTAGCTGCTGATGGTGGCAGTGGTGATGGTTGATGAAGCAGGAGGTGGTAGTAACTGACAATGGTGGCAGTGCTGGCTGCTGCTGACAGTGGCAGCTGTGGTGACTGCGGTCACTGGCAATCGTAGTGCCTGTTGACAGTGGCAGTGGTGACAGCTGCAGGCAGCTGCTAACAGTGGCAGTGGTAGTGGCTTCCCACAGTGGAAATCATGTAAGCTACTGACAGTGGCTTCTGGCAGAGGCTGTGCTGGTGGCTGCTGACGGTGGTGGTGGCTGCTGACAGTGGCGACTGCTGCTGACAGTGGTGGTGGCTGCTGACAGTGGTGGTGGCTTCTGACAGTGGCAATGGTGGCGGCTGCTGACAGTGGTGGTGGCTGTTGACAGTGGCTGTGGTGGCCATTGCTGACAGTGGTGGCGGCTTCTGACAGTGGCAGTGGTGGTGGCTAGTGACAGTGGTGGTGGTTGCTGACAGTGGCGGTGGCTGCTGACAGTGGCGGCGGCTGCTGACAGTGGCTGTGGTGGCAGCTGCTGACAGTGGTGGTGGCTGCTGACAGTGGTGGTAGCTGCTGACAGTGGTGGTGGCTGGTGACAGTGGTTGTGGTGGTGTCTGCTGACGGTGGCGGCTGCTGACAGTGGTGTTGGTTACTGACAATGGTGGTGGCTGCTGACAGTGGCTGTGGTGGCAGCTGCTGACAGTGGTGGTGGCAGCTGACAGTGGCTGTGGAGGCCACTGCTGACAGTGGCTGTGGTGGCGGCTGCTGACAGTGGTAGTGGCTGCTGACAGTGGTTGTGGTGGCGGTTGCTGACAGTGGTAATGTCTGCTGACAATCCACCAATCCGAGTTCAGCTCCTCCAAAGCCTGTCTCTCTTCTTCTGCCCTCTGCTCTTACACCCTTTCCTGTACTGCCCCTGGGTTGCCAGCATGCTACTTTAATCAAAGTACTTGTCCCACCAGCTGACATAGGAGAGCAGTCCCTCTGAGGCATAGTGCCACACGATGAAGGTGGCACTGACACAGAGAGACTTTCAATGGACAGAGGCTACCTCCAATAACAGTATGTAAAATGGTAGTTGCTAAAGATGCAGCTGCACAAAAACACAGTCATGTTAATGACTTCTGATTCTAGAGGCTGGGACGATATGAGCATGGCTGTGGGGCTGATGACAAGAGCATCAATGGTTGCTGTGGTGCCTTCTACGGAACAGGTGGTGGGGATGAGGAAGATTTTTTTCACTTCCAGTCATTACTCTGCTGCTAGTAGCTATGTGCTGAGAATAGGAGGAGCGTGTACTGGACGGCTGTATGACCAAACCACGCATTCCGTTGTAAATCATGGCGTTACAGCGCGAATGCCATTACCATGCATAACCTTTACCAGGGCCGGACTGGGAACTGAAACCAGCCCTGGTAAACTGCTCGGCCGGCCCCCAGGGGGGGAGGAGGGGGGTGTGGCCGAGCTGTTTGCTAGGGCCGGTTTTGTTACAGGGGGGCGATATTCCCGGCCCCCGGTAACAAAAACGGCTCCCCAGGGGCCTAAAACCGGCCCCCACCCTGGCGGCCCACCGGGGAAACGCCCGGTGCCCACTACGGCCAGTCCGGCCCTGACCTTTACCACTCATGTTTTTATATTTCATATGCCTTTACCACGCATTCCTTTGCAACGAATTTCATTGCAAAAGCATGAATGGTAAAGGCATATGCATGGTAAAGGTTTCACCAGTAAATTTAAGTATTTTACAGGTAAGTATAAACTTTTTGTGTGTGTGTGTGTGTGCGTGTGTATATATATATATATATATATATATATATATATATATATATATATATATATAAACTCCAACTCCCCCATCTCGTAGAGGAAATGAGCACACGCAGGACTCCAGGAGAACTGCACAATTCCTTCTTTATTCAGGCGTAAGCATGACGCGTTTCGTTTTGTATAAAACTTCCTCAGATGCCGCCAGGAAAATGACAAGTGTCTCTCCCGCCTCTCTTTAAACAGAAGGCCTCGCTCCGATTGGTCAGGCATCGCTGGTGTAGAAGCTCTGGGGAAGTGCAAACCCAGGAACCTGGATCCACACGGAGCAGACACCATTCGTAAGTACTAACCCCAGTGGGCGGTGTCTACTCCTTCACCCCAGTGCACATCAAGTTCTTGCAAGCGGGCGGTGTTGCAGCTCACCTAGTCCCTCACCCCGCCGCTCAGCTTCCCAATCAGATACTCGTAACTGTCGCCTCAGTAGGCAGCAAAGTCCATCACGAAGTCGTGATCCACTGGTGGTAGCCGAGCTAATTGCAGGTGAGCAGCGTGTCCAGGCGTTACCACAGAGCCTGTAGTATGTCCAAAAGATAGCCACCAAAAGCCGCCGGACTCTAAAGGGGTGGGTGCTCCCAGGGATGTTCGTGGCCGCATCCCAAAACATAAACTCCAACTCCCCCATCTCGTAGAGGAAATGAGCACACGCGGGACTCCAGGAGAACTGCACAATTCCTTCTTTATTCAGGCGTAAGCATGACGCGTTTCGTTTTGTATAAAACTTCCTCAGATGCCGCCAGGAAAATGACAAGTGTCTCTCCCGCCCTCTCTTTTAAACAGAATGCCTCGCTCCGATTGGTCAGGCATAGCTGGTGTATATATATTATCCTTGCCACCCAAAAACCCATATCCACCCTCAACCCTGCAAATTGCCCTGACCACCCGAAAACCCATACCCACCCTAAACCCTAAAATTACCCTTGCCACCCAAAAACCCATATCCACCCTCAACCCTGCAAATTGCCCTGACCACCCGGAAACCCATACCCACCCTAAACCCTAAAATTACCCTTGCCATCATTCAAAAAACCCATACCCACCCTAAACCCTAAAATGACCCTGGACACCCAAAAACCCACACCCACCCTAAACCCTAAAATTACCCTTGCCACTCAAAAACCCACACCTATCCTAAACCCTAAAATTAGTTTTGACACCCAAAAACCCACATCTATCCTAAACCCTAAAATTACCCTTGACACCCAAAAACCCATACACACCCTAAACCCTAAACATTGCCCTTGCCACCCAAAAACCCATACCCAACCAAAATCCTAAAATGTTCCCTTGCTACCCAAAACCCATACCCACCCTAAACCCTATATTTACCCTTGCCACCCAAAACCCATACCCACCGTAAACACTAAAATTACCCTTGCCACCCAAAAACCCATACCCACCCTAAACCCTAACAATTACTCTTGCTATCCAAAAACCCATACCTAAACTAAACCGTAAAAATTACCCTTGCCACCCAAAAAGCCATACCTACTCTGAACCCTAAAATTTCCCTTGCCACCCAAAAACCCATACCCAACCGAAACCATAAAATTACCATTGCCAACCAAAAACCCATACCCACCCTAAGGCCTAATATTACCCTACTCACCTAAAAACCCACATCCACCCTAACCCTAAGATTACCCTTGCCACCCAAAAACCAACACCCACCCTAAGCCCTAAAATTACCCCTGCTGCCCAAAATCCCACACCCACTCTACTCCCTAAAATTACCTTTGCCACCCAAAAACCCACACCTATCCAAAACTCTAAAACTACCCCTGCCACCCAAAAACCCACACCCATCCTAAACCCTAAAATGACCCATGCCACCAAAGAACCCACACCCACCGTAAACCTTAAAATGACCCTTGCCACCAAAAAACCCATACCCATCCTAAAATGGCCCTTGCCACCCAAAAACCCACACCCACCCTAAACCTTAAAATGACCCTTCCCACTCAGAAACCCACACCCGCCCTAAACTCTAAAATTACCCTTGCCCCCCAAAAACACATACCCACCCTAAACCCTAAAATTACCCTTGCCACCCAAAAACCCATACTCTCCATAATCCCCAAAAATACCCACCCTAAACCCTTTTTTTAAATACTTTCCCTAATTTATATATATATATAAATCAAGAGTTATGCTGTATCTCTAGTAAGGTTTTTTCCATCAACAGCTCCATGCAACAGTCTGTTATCTATTTTGTTTGCACTGGCCTTCGACCAGTCCTTTGTTGTGATTGGTCGCACTGAGTATTTGTGTAGTGAGTCGTCACCAGCACGTCAGGTGATAAAGATCGCTGTGGCGATCGAAACGCATCTGGGGCGGACACTCGTCTGTTTCACTGTGGTGATAATGTGAATAAAGAAAAGAACTTTGAACCTTTGCTTTGGATTTATTGGAGATCTTTGTTGGTCCGTACCTGCATTGTTTCCCCCTCGCTGCAGAAGGTGGGACAGGACTTTGGACTTGAGATATATACATATATATATATATATATAT
The DNA here is from genome assembly GCA_963921515.1 of Calotriton arnoldi. Taxonomy (NCBI): domain Eukaryota; kingdom Metazoa; phylum Chordata; class Amphibia; order Caudata; family Salamandridae; genus Calotriton; species Calotriton arnoldi. The sequence continues at coordinate 120,545 of CAWUFW010004874.1, read as the reverse complement.
ATATATATATATATACGATTAATACTTACATTTAAAACGCAACCCATACCCACCCTAAAGCCTAAAAATGCCCACCTTAAGCATTTACAAAAAAATCCATATTATATATATATTCACTGAAGAAACCACAGGTTTCAGGGACGTTATAGTTAGGAATTAGCATTTTAAAAACCTTAGACATTCACGGGAAAAAACAAAGGTTAGAGGGACGTTATAGTTAGTCTGACATTTCACTCATACAAAACCAGCGAAATTCAACCTTTATAGTAAGCTGAGCTAACCATAACTCGTGCCCCCGCAATGCGCTGCTTATGACCTCACATATTACATCACTCATGACATGGTCAGTAACATCACTGATGACATCTCAAATGATATCACTGATGACATCACTGATGACATCATCCAGTGAATGTGAGTGTTTTTAAAACGTTTATGAGTGTTAAATATATATACAAACCCTAATGGGTCCTTGGACTTACCACACTTAGTGATTGATAGATTCACACTATAACAGGGTCCGTCCACATTGTTTTTGTAACTTTACCCAGGGGATCGGGACGTACCCCCTACATCCTCGCTCTCTCTTTTGTTTTTCGTGTTAAATATATATACCAAGGTGTATTGGTGAATCAGTGGGTTTATGAGTGACTGTATCGATGACTCATTGGGTGGGTGACTGACTGTATAAGTGAGTGATTAGGTGTCTCAGTGAATGTATGGGTGAGTGACTGGTTGTATGAATGTGTGTATCTGTCTGTCGGTTAATGTCTAAATGGGTGTATGAGTGTGTTAGTGGGTACGACAATGGCTATATGGGTGATTGGTTGTCTGACTACGTCAATGGTTGTCTGGGTGGCTGTGTTTGTGGGTGACGAGGTGTGTAACTGCCTGTATGGATCAGTGAGTGGGTGAGTCAGTGGCTGTATGGGGTACTGTTTCGTGTGTGAAAAGTGGTATGAGTGAGTGAGTGTCTCTATGGCTGCGTTGGTGATTGAGTGCATGTGTCAGTATGGGTGGGTAACTGAGTATGTGAAAGGCAGTATACATGAGTGATAGGGTATAAGAGTGACTGTATGCATGAGTGAGTGAATGAGACAGTGGATATATAGATGAGTGCCTGCTTCTGTCAGTGACTGTATAGCTGAGTGAGCATGTGTTCCTATTTGTATGAGTAAGAAAGTGGGTGGGTGTGTAACTGGGTGAGTAAGTGACTGTATGATTGACTGTATGGGTAAGTTCCTACGTGTGTGAGTTGTTTTATGGGTGACTCACTCAGTGTGTCAGCCCCTGTATGCCTGTATGAGTGGATATGTCAATAACTGTATTAGTGAGTGAGTGGGTCTCTGAGTGGCAGTATGGGTGAATGAGTAGATGTGCGTATAGATCAATGAATCAGTGAGTGGGTGTGTAAGTACTAGTATGGCTCTGTGAATGGCTTTGTGAATGGTTGTGTGGGAGCAGCAGTGGGTGTATAAAAGATTTTACAGTGGTGCGAGTGGGTGTGTCAGAGATGCTGTGGATGATGTCATTTGAGATGTCATTAGTGATGTCATCAGTGATGTCACTGACTTTTTTTTTTTTTTTTTACATTTATATGGCGCACAGCTACCCGGAGGTTTCCCGGCGCCTACGGACCCGCACTAGAGAGAAGAGGACAAGACTCTAGTGGTTAAATAGCCACGTTTTTAAATCTTTATGAAATTTGTGGTAGATAGTTTCCTGGCGTAGTTGAAACAGGAGTGAGTTCCATAGAGATGGAGCTAAGTAGGCAAACGACCGTCCGCCCATACGTGCTCGTTTGATCCTGGGGACTTGAAATTTTAATTGATTAGAGGATCGCAGGAGGCGTGAGGGGAGGTATGGATGTACCAAGGCACTAAGATAATGTGGTGCTGAATCCATTTTGATCCTATGCATGTAGCAGAGGGCTTTGAATTTGGAGCAATTTTCCATCTTAAGCCAGTGAAGGTCACGGAGTGGACCTGAAGTAGAGGCCATTCTGGGTAGCTGGCATAGAAGTCTGGCCGCAGAATTCTGGACCACTTGCAGCTTCCGAATCACCTCCTTACTTGCGCCCAGATACAAGACGTTGCCGTAATCCAGTCTGGACACGATCAAAGCCTGGACAACGTTTTTTTGCGTGGATGGTGGAAGCATCCAGAGGATTTTTTTGAGCCATTTTAAAATTGTAAAACAGGTTGAGGTGACCTTAACCACTTGCTGTTTCATAGACAGTTGGTCGTCAATGATTATACCGAGGTTGTGAACAGATTGTGAAGGGTTTGGGAGATCACCCATCTGAGGTGGCCAATGCTGGGGACCCCAAAGAGTTTTATTTCCACCGAAGATAAGGAGTTCCGTTTTCCCTCCATTTAGTTTCAACCTATTTGTATGCATCCAGCCAGCTATCTTTTGTAGCCCAACCTGGAGAGAGGACACGTTGGAAATCTCCTTGGAAGACAAGGAGAAAATAAGCTGGGTGTCATCCGCATATGAATATATGGTCAGCCCAGCCTCCTCCGCTATAGTAGCCAGGGGGCTAACATAGATGTTGAAAAGTAATGCGCTGAGTATAGAGCCCTTAGTAACGCCATACGGGGAAACATGAGTCTTAGAGCTTGCAGTTGGGGAAAAGACCTGGAAGGTCCTACTAGACAAAAAGCTAGACAACCACTTGAGTGCTGATCCGACAATGCCCCTAGAATGTAAGACTTGTAAAAGAGTCGTGTGGGATACAGTGTCGAACGCAGCACTCAAGTCCAGTAAAATGAGTGCCACGGTATCTCCCTTATCAACACATTGGCGAATAGCTTCAGTGACTCCCAAGAGCGTGGATTCGGTGGAGAAGCCAGCTCTAAATCCCGATTGAGATGGGTGTAGAATGTTCTGGGAGTCAACAAACTGCGTCAACTGAAGGTTGATATGTTTTTCCAGAATTTTGGAGAAAGCTGGAAGTAGGGAGATCGGGCGAAAGTTAGATAAAACTTCTGGATCAGAATTTACTTTTTTTAGTAAGGGAAGGACCATGGCATGTTTCCAAGCCGCTGGAACCCTTGCTTCGCGTAGCGATGCATTGAGGAGGTCCATAATGGTATTAAGTATTGGTAAATCCAGTTTTTGCAAAATGGAGATGGGAATGGGATCCTTAGGAGACCCAGATTTTATGCTAGTTAAAATACGATAAAAAGAAGAGATGTCAAAGGGTATCCAGTTATCGAGCGAGTTGCCCGGTCTATCATTAGTGTCTTGCGACAGGGACATGATGGTACAATCAAAAGGTGAGGCGAAGGTCTTAGGTAGCAACTCCACATTAGTTGTAGTGTTATTAAATTCAGCGTAAATTTTATTGATTTTGTCAATAAAAAATTCAGCTAGATCTTCGCATTGCGTTTCATCTAGCCCCGGTGGCTCTGGTTGGCAAGTTGTGCCTGACAGTTCTTTCACCACTTTAAACAGAACTTTAGGGCTATTATGTGACATTCAAATAGTGTTATTTGCGTGCTCAGCCCGAGCGGCGTTGCACAGGGCATGATAGCTTTTTAAAGCTAGTTTATATGTAAGTTTTGCTGCCGGCGCATAGTCTTTCCTCCAACGTCTCTCCAAGGTTTTACATTTAGTTTTTTCTACCTTTAGTTTTTCGGAAAACCAGGGAGCAGGAGGACGATGGTGGTTCAATTTTTTATTAGACAGAGGAAGGCATACATCAATAGACGATGTCAACCAATTTTGAATAATGTCAGCATCATCTATATGGGTTGTGGTGATAACAGGCATAGTATTTTTGAGATGAAGATTAAAACAATCAACATCTAGCTTTTTCCAATTTCTGAACCCCGATTTGATGGGAAGGATAGAGGGGTTATCACACCACATTTCCTGTTTCACCTTAAAGCCGACTAGAAAGTGGTCAGACCATAGAATAGGGAAGGCTGTCTGGCATGAGATGTTGGCTAAATTAGAGAAAATAGGGTCTAATAGATGCCCTGCCTTATGGGTGGGGCCTGAGTTGCATAGAGAAACATTCATTGCAGCCAGATCAGTAATGAGAGTGGAGCTAATGGTGCAAGTGGCTTCATTAAAATGTATATTAAAATCACCTAAGATAGTAAAATTAGTGGCTTCCAACAGTAGGGGGGCAATAAGAACTGGGAGTACAGCTGCCCATGCCCCAGCCGGTCCCGGTGGGCGATAGATCAGGATCCCCAAGAAGGTGAAATTAGGAGAGAGTGAAAGTTTGAAAAGACTGGCTTCACAGCCCTTAAAGGATAAGTCCTCCCATTTGCAGGTGTACGCAATTTTGAAAATTATTGCTATACCCCCTCCGATTTTGTCCACACGATCCTTCCTAAGGATCGTGTAGTTAGGTGGTAAAGCAATTGCAATGTCAGGTCCCGAGCTCCCATTTAGCCAAGTCTCCGTGAGGAAAATGGCATCCGGTTGTGAATTCAGTAAGAGGTCGTGAATGTCTTCCTTATGCTTAGCGAGTGACCTACAATTAATACTGAAAAAAGCAAATTCAGTTCGGGTGTCTGCGTCCTTATTAGCAGAAAGGAGCGTCATTTTATGTTTGCTGGGGGTGGATTCCCTGCAAGATAGTGTGGTAAAAGAGAAACCACAGCAGAGACAGTAAGAATTAGATTTACCAGGAATAAGAGGCATGCAGTTAGGAACCGGCTTAGGCTGAAGAGCATGAAGTAATTTTTGAGAATAAGTTATCTGGCCATTAAGGATCGGAGCAGGGGTTATGGCCCCTGGCCCCGTTCGGCCGCGGACGGGCGCAGACAGGCTTGCCTTTGGCGTGCCTTCGGAGCACCGCCGGCGCGCCCGCTGCGCGCGTCTGCTGCGCGAAGCGAGAAGCATGGAAATTTATACTCTGCCTCCCCCCACCTCTAGCCCGGAAGTGAAACTGACCGCCGCTCCCTCCACAGCAAACGGGAAAACCCGCGGTGGACCGGAGAGCGTGCGGTAACCAAACAAGGGTGTCTGAGATGTGCAGGTAGGCAAAACAGTGCAAAGAGCAATAAAGTAAGAACGTTTAAAAACGACCAGTACAATTTTAAAAAGGAATACGCTGAACACAGCCTCAGCTGACAGCTCTATCTATTTCTTAGCGCGCGTCCCATGTCATGTCATGAGTGATGTAATATGTGAGGTCATAAGCAGTGCATTGCGGGGCGCGAGTTCCTAACTATAACATCCCTGAAACCTGTGGTTTTTTCAGTGAATTTCTAAGGTTTCTAAAATGTTAATTCCTAACTATAACGTCCCTGAAACCTGTGTTTTTTTCAGTGAATTTCTAAGGTTTGTTAACTAGCAGTCACGTTTGCAGAGTGGTGGAGAAAGGGGGCTGGGCCTCTGACCAGCTCTCAGGAATTCCACTGTGTAGGACTTACAGGAGGTACCATGAGGGCTTCTTGGCCCTCAAAGTCCCTCTGGAGCCAAGGGGACTTTATCCCCCAACCAAGAGCGTGACAGGAGGCACATTTGCAGAGTGGTGGAGAAAGGGGGCGTGGCCTGCTACTTACTAGATGTAATAGGAGGGGTAGTTGGCCCCCTAGGACGTCCTTGGGGGGCAACTACCCCTCCTATTACCTCTAGTAAGTCCCACACAGCAGGATTGCTGAGTTCTGATAGCAGGCCACGCCCCATTTCTCCACCACTCTGCAAACGTGCTTCCTGGTGTGCTCTTGGTTGGGGGATGAAGTCCCCTTCACTGCTAGGGGTCCTTAGGGGCCAACTAGCCCTCATGCTACCTCCAGTAAGCCCCACACAGTGGGATTGCTGAGAGATGGTCGCAGGCCACGCCCCCTTTCTCCACCACTCTGCAAACACGCCTCCTGGCGCACTCTTGGTAGGGGGATGAAGTCTCCTTGCCTTTTGAGGGTCCCTAGGGGCCAACTAGCCCTCCTGTTACCTTCTGTAAGCCCCACACAGCTGGATTGCTGAGAGGTGGTCCGAGGCCACGCCCCCTTTCCCCACCACTCTGCCCCCCTGCCCTTGGCGTTTTTGGGCCCAACCTATTTTTTTTATTTTTAATTAAATACAAAGCGAGGGGGGCCGCGTGACCCCTTTCCCGAGGCTGATATATGCCCCAGGGATCCCATCTCCCGGGGATGGGCCTTTGTTCTTTTTTAAAGGGGAGGGGGGCCGTGCAGCCCCCCTCCCCAGGCCGATTTTGGCCCCGGAGACCCCATACCCGGGGCCCAGCCAATTTTGAAGAAAAAAAAATTAAAAGGGAGGAGGACCGAGTGGCACCCCGCCACTTTTGGCCCCGGGGACCCTATCCCCTAGGGTATGGCCACATCCTTGGGGACCATGGGTGGAGCCCCAAGGCCCCTGCAGTCCCTGCCGGCTCCCCGCCTCCTGCGGGAGCCAGCATTGCTTTTGGACAAAGGGAGCTGCTAACATGCAGCTCCCTTTGCAATTCTGCTTTGCTTCATGGAAGCGAGAGCATCTTTTCTGCTCTCGCTTCAATGAAGCGAAGCAGTGTTTGCTATGGTATGGTGGGAGCAGTGCCGACGCCATGCCATAGCAAACTGCAATGTCCCGGGGTTGGCACCCCGGAACATTGCTGGATCTGGCCCTGGGAGGGTGGCGGTCCGAAGGGCCATGGAGGGCTCCTGGAGGGGGGCAGTGCAGCCCCCCCTCCCATCTACTCTTTAGCCCCAGGGAGGTGGTGGTCCCCGGGGCCGGGGGTCTGCAGCAGACCCCCGCATTTTCTTAATTGGTGCCCCGGGAAGGTGGTGGTCCCAGGGGCTGTGTGGGGGGGCTCAAGCCCCCCACACATAATTTTTAAAAATAGCCCCAGGTAGGTGGCAGTCCCTGGGACTGCGGGGGCCACGTGGCCCCCCGCATTTAATGAATATAGCCCCGGGGAGGTGACGGTCACCGGGGCTGGTGGGGGGGCAGGAGCCCCCTCATGCCTTTTTAAAAAAAATAAAGGCCCGGGTAGGTGGCAGTCCCCGGGGCTGCGGGGACCGCGTGCCCCCGCATGTAATGACTATAGCCCCGGGGAGGTGGCCCATGCATATCAATTTCCAATTGCCTCCGGGACCTGGCCCACCCGGGGGCTTAAAAAAACAAAGTGCGGGAGGCCGCGCTTCGTTTTAAAAAAACGTTTCAGCAGGATTCGTGCACCCAGCGCAACTCCCCCGAAAAGTTTCAACAAAAAATGCTTTTTTTGGCCCTGGGGGTCCTTGTGGGACCCCCTGAGCAGGCCTAGGGGGTCAGGGTGTTTGTACCCAGCCCCCTTTTCTTGTTCTTTTTATCCTTTTTCGATCTTTTTCCTTGTGACTCAGTTCAACGGTTCGGTGGGAGTGGCACTGCTGCCCCTGGGCTATTGATGCTGGTAGGAGTGGCACTGTTGCCGCTGGGTTATTGATGCTGGTAGGAGTGGCATTGCTTCCGCTGGGCCATTGATGCTGGTAGGAGTGGCACTGCTGCCGCTGGGATATTGATGCTGATTAGCGTGGCATTGCTACCGCTGGGCTATTGATGCTGTTAGGAGTGGCGCTTTTGCCTCTGAGCTACTGATGCTGGTTGGAGTGTCACTGTTACAGCTAAACTGTTGATGCTGAATAGACTGGCACTGCTGCCACTGGGCTATTGATGCTGGCAGGAGTGGCACTACTGCCGCTGGGCTATTGATGCTGGTAGGTGTGGATACTTGCAGGAGTGGCACTGTTGCACCGGGTCTATTGATGCTGGTAGGAGTGGCACTGTTGCCACTAAACTGTTGATGCTGAGCAGAGTGGCACTGCTGCCACTGGGCTATTGATGCGGGTAGGAGTGGCACTGCTGCCGCTGGGCTATTGATGCTGGCAGAAGTGGCACTGTTGCCCCAGGTCTATTGATGCTGGTAGGAGTGGCACTGTTTTCTCTGGGCTACTGATGCTGGTAGGAGTGACACTGTTGTCGCTAGGCTATGGATGCTGGTATGAGTGGCATTGTTGCTGCTGGACTATTGAGGCTGGTAGGAGTCGCACTGCTGCTGCTGGAATATTGATGCTGGTAGGAGTGGCACTATTGCCGCTGGGCTATTGATGCTGGTTGGAGTGGATGCTGGCAGGAGTGGCACTGTTGCCCCAGGTCTATTGATGCCTGTAGGAGTGGCAATGTTGCTGCTGGGCTATTGATGCTGGTAGGAGTGCCAATGTTGCTGCTGGGCTATTGATGCTGGTAGAAGTGGCACTGTTGCCATTGTGCTATTGATGCATGAAGAAGTGGCACTGCTGCCGCTGGGCTATTGATTCTGGTAGGAGTGGTACTGCTGCCGCTGGGCTATTGATGCTGGTAGGAGTGGATGCCAGCAGGAGTGGCCCTGTTGCCACGGGTCTATTGATGCTGGTAGGAGTGGCACTGTTGCCTCTGGGATATTAACGCTGGTAGGAGTGGCACTGTTGCTACTAGGCTATTGATGCTGGTAAGAGTGGCACTGTTGCTGCTGGGCTATTGATGCTGGTAAGAGTGGCACTGCTGCCGCTGGGATTTTGATGCTGATAGGAGTGGCACTGTTGCTGCTGGGCTATTGATGCTGGTAGGAGTGGCACTACTGCCACTGGGATATTGATGTGGTAGGAGTGGCACTGTTGCCAATGGGCTGTTGATGCTGGTAGGAGTGGATGCTGGCAGGAGTGGCACTGTTGCCCCAGGTCTATTGACGCTGGTAGGAGTGGCACTGTTGCTGCTGGGCTATTGATGCTGGTAGGAGTGGCACTGCTGCTGCTGGGCTATAGATGCTGGTAGGAGTGGCCCTGCTGCCACTGGGCTATTGATGCTGGTAGGAATGGCACTGTTGCCTCTGGCGTATTGATGCTGGTAGGAGTGGCACTGTTGCTGCTGGGCTATTGATGCTGGTAGGAGTGGCCCTGCTGCCACTGGGCTATTGATGCTTATAGGAATGGCACTGTTGCCTCTGGCGTATTGATGCTGGTAGGAGTGGCACTGTTGCTGCTGGGCTATTAATGCTGGTAGGAGTGGCACTGCTGCAGTTGGGCTATAGATGCTGGTAGGAGTGGCACTATTGCTGCTGGGCTATTGATGCTGGTAGGAGTGGCACTGTTGTCGCTAGGCTATGGATGCTGGTAGGAGTGGCACTATTGCTGCTGGGCTATTAATGCTGGTAGGAGTGACACTGCTGCCTCTGGACTATTGATGTTGAGAGGAGTGGCACTGCTGCTGGGCTATTGATGCTGGTAGGAGTGAATGCTGAGAGGAGTGTCACTCAGTGCTTAATTTGTAAAATATTAAGTGCCAGGGCTCTGACAGGGAGGCCACTGCAGCTTGCACCACCTATCGCCCTTGTCATCGCTGCCAAAACAACTACTAATCATCTCTCTTGCATGTAAATGCGACAGTTCAGATTATTCCAGGTCCCCAAAGCTAAAGGAATGGCTGGGGAGGCAGGTATTTGCAATTTTAATGTATATTGTATTCCTAAACAACCGTTGTTCTGCTCATCTCTAAATTAGATGTGCAGCGCCACCATGTGGTAGACTGTTCTATGTATGGTGTTGACAATTAGGTGCCGGTGCCGAGCACCGAAAACCAATTAAGTGCTGGTGCTTAGCACCGGAAAGCCCTGGCTCAAATTAAGCACTGGTTTCACTGCTGCCGCAGGGATATTGATTGATGCTGGTAGGAGTGACGCTTGCTTCTGGTAGCAGGAGCAGCACCTGCACTACCAGAGTTTGATATCACCAGTGATGTGGTAGTGATCAAGCTGCTGCTTTGGCTAATCCTCTCTGTCATCACTGAGAAAATATTGCAATTTTTGTTGCCCTGAGGCATGGTGGTTCATACTTTGTAGAAATGCTGGTGATACAAATTCCATGGCAAATATCTAAAAGAATCCAATTGCCGGCACCAGTAAGGCCACGTAGGAGCACTCAGGAGAGTGAGTGGTGAAAATCCAAGTACAGAAAGTCGACACACTCCAGTCTCAATATGATCATGAAAATGGCACCTTATGTCCAAACATTTTAACTCAGAGTGGAAACTCTCTTGCTTTCTGCACCCCTTCACATGCGTCTGTAAAATGTTTTAGCCATCAGTTATATTCTGACCACTGTAAAAAACAGATGTTGTAAAGGTGAATTGTTAGTGTCAAGATGAAAAAACTATAAATGCCAAACATTTTAGCTTAAAATCTTAAAGTAGATGTGTGAGAAGTTGGCCTGGTATATGCTGTCCACTAATTAAAGTGGGCACCTTGCACCAGTCCAAACGACCCTTATTGATGATTAGGTTAAAGACAACCTTTATAGAAAGCTATCCTAGTGGTAGCTGTGGAGAGCAGCCTTCAGGCTAAGTCTTGAAGGAATGTAAAGCAGCTTTTTTTACCAATATATAACCTCTTGAATGACCAAATGAAAGGAGAACCACACCAGGTATATATAAAATATATGTATTTATTACTAAACACTCTCTACTAACCTCTTTATGAGATTAGAGAACAAGGCACACAATATTACAGTACTAGAACGACAGTAAATAGCACAATACACAGTGGGCTCCAGGGGGAGACCAAACCATATATTAAGAAAGTGGTATAACAACCATGACTTGACTAGACACAGGGCCTAGAGCACATAGAATCGCTGGGACCCCAAGGAACCACCCAAGGTAGTGACACAGGGGACCCACGGAGGACGGTGCAGTGTGGGAACACAGACGCGAGCTCCGTACAACTCTATGGGAAAGTCGCGGTTGGAATTTTAGAGATTAAGGACATTTAGGAGAGGATTTCAAGAAAACCCAGCTAAACATAAAAGGTTCTAACGCCAGCACCCTTGAGAGTACCGAGGTACCCGTGTTACCTATCCCAGAGGAGCCGGGTGCATAGGGGTCAAGTGGTGCCGGAAACCCTCGTCGTTTTCAATGGCGTGATGCGAGAAAGTACTACTGCTGTGGAGAAGAAAAGTGTCCGGTGTGATCCAAGCCTGGATCGGAGATGAGAAGAACCTGAAAGCAGAGGGGACAAAGTCTGGGTCACTTCACGTGACCAGGAGCGGAGCAATCGAATGCCCACCGATGTCGGTGCTTCAGGTGCGAAGAGGTGAAGCTTGACTCTGTAGCCACGGGGACCAGGAGACATCGATGACGTCCAGGATTCACAGGCGAGCTGTCCCACAAAGGATGTAGAGAGCTGAGGGGTCAGTTTCCGGATTGGAGACCAACAAGCCTTGTCAACTGAAACCCACGCGGTCAGAGTAATGATGCTTCTGTGAGGACCAGCAAGGTCCTGGGGTCTCCCCAAGCGATGGATAGTCAGGGCACGTCTGGAGCAACCAGGGAAGCCCACTGAAAGTTAAAGTTGCCTTCTCAGGGACCCACAGGTCAACGGACCAGGGATCGCAAAGGGACCTCAAGAGGAATCACACAATACCAGCCCACGGAACACTCGTGGAGTGTAGGCCAGTATTCTTCAGTGGAAACACTGCTCGGGGCTTGGACTATAAGTAACCCAAAGCACAGCCTCAGGGATTGCCTAAAAGCATATGCTGCTGCAAATGTGCACGGAGTCCAGGGGTTCAGGTTGCACGGTCCCCACGAGGGCTGCGGGTCTCAGGTTTGCTGAGAGCACTAGTCGGCCTCGGGGAAGCTTGGGCACCCACCTCCTGTGTTGCAAAATCTTCGGAGTCCGTCGGGAGCTGCGTAGATGCAAACCGGTCAGATGCGTTGAGGTGCCTGCGTTGCAGGGGAGTAACTCCTTTACTCCAAGGAAGATTCTTCAGTCGTCCAGCAAAGCATAGATTGTCGAAGGTTACTTGGTTTCTGTAGCAGAGTTTAGTCCAGGTAATATCTAAAGTCCTGTAGTCAGGGTTCCTACTTTATACCCAAGGAAGGGGTGGGACAAACTCTGGGGACCCACCTATGGGAGGGTCAGGACAGAGGGGTGGCTACACCCATGTCCTTTGTCCAGTTTCGCGCCAGAGCAGGGGCTGGTAGCCCCTGCAACCGGTTTGAGCTGGACTATGCACAGGGACACCAAATGTGCCTCCAGTGCAGACATCAAAGCACTCTGAGAGTGCACCCACCCAGCCCCAATACACTAAAGCCTGTCTGGGAGGTGGTCACACCTCCCTGTGACAGGAGACCTATTGTCAAGCCTTCCCCTGCCGGAGTTTCGTCCAGCAGCAGGAGGGCAGACTCGTGTCTGTGGCTGGCAGCATCCATTTTGTGATGCCAGGGCTCTGTGAAGCTGGTACCGGGTGTACCGGTGCTGTCATATTTCTCCCTCTAGGAGGGAGGAATCATACCTCCCACACCAGTTACTGGTGTGGAGGTATGATTCCAAGGTGTTTGACACCAAACACGACATAATTCCTTGCAGCTGTTTTAAAGTTAGCATTTACCGCGAGGTTATAATGCACTTAAGAGTATATGGTTGGCTGCATCACAGACAACCCCGGAATAGTGGTTCCGAAGGTTGCAGAGGGGCTCTGCTCATGCATGGGCACCCTCTCACATAAAACCCAGCACCCTGCCTTCAGGATTGATAAGGCCTGCCATAGGGGTGACTGATAGGCTTATATGTGCAGTGATTAGGATAGATATAGTGAACCTATATCTAAGGAAGGGGTGCATGCACCACCTTACACAGGCTGCAGTAGCAGACCTGTTGTGTCATTTTGAATGGCCTCTCAGGGGTGGCATAATACATGCTGCAGCCCCTGGGAGGCCTCTGGGGTACCTATGCCCTGGGTACATAGTATACCATATACTAGGGACTTATAAGGGTACCCCAGAATCCAATCTGGAGTGTACCTAAGGTACATGCAATCAATTTAGAGGAGAAAGCAGGTAGACTGGGGTCCTGAATAGCAGGATCCCATTCAGACTAAGTTGAAAACAGTGAAACATCAGCAAAAAATGGGGGTAACTATAAGAAGCAGATCCTACTCTCCTACAAGATGGTGGTCTGTAATTTATTCCTAAAAATAATTCAATCACAATTATTTTCCAGAATAATTCCTCTCAAAATCCCACACCTTGCTCTTGCCATAGGCTGTATGTATATGCATGGAAGAATGACAATAACAGGTTTCCAGAAAATGTCTACCTTTCAGTGGCCAAAATTCCCAACAAACAAGGCAGGAAGGAAAAGGCTAATTTCCAGAATGAATGAATGATTTACCCCATGTTGTCCCCCTCATTGTCTATCCCGCTAAGAAATTGTCCTCTTATTTTTCTTACTTTGCCTCCTAATTTTGAATGTCAATGGCCATAGAGGCCATCTTTTTCCAGTGACTATTTGATTTGATTATCAATGTTCATAGGCATGTAACATAAATGCATATAAAAGGCCTGATTCACAAAGGTAAACTTACTCTTTTGATTAAGTGTACGACCTTTTGCAATTCACCATGAAATGCTATGAGTAGTATCTTTATGGCTGACTATCTTATTATGTGTGCAGTCTGCGCCACGAGTGCTGAGACTCTGTGGTTTTAAAGATACTACACATTAAATTCTGTTCTGAATTGCAAAAATCGTAAACTTACACAACAGTGTACGTTTATCTTTGTGAATAAGGCCCAAAGTGATTTAGCTGTTTAATCTAATAATGATTCCCTGAAAGCAAGAATTGCCAATTTTCTCCTCTGCCCTTGATGCATTGCAAATCTTTTCCACCTGTTTTCCTAAACAGAAAGTTTGAGTTGTCGAAGTTGAAAATGTAAAATTCCATGTGGACTCAATTTGTAGAAAGTCACGAATCGGAACAAAAAGGTAGATCACTGGAAATGTTCAAATGTGCAGCAAGGTTTCCAAAATGCAGGAAAATAGGTAACAAATTCCATATTCTACCTGTTTTGTCAATTCATTTAATTGGTCTGATGCAGTGCTTAATTTGAGCCGGTGGTTTCCGGTGCTCAGCACTTAATTGTCAACACCGGCGCTTGTGGCAGTCTGCCACAACATGGCACTGTCTAGCTAATTAAGGGCCCGATTACGATGCCCGATGGAAAAGGCGTCCGTCCGCCGTGCTCGCTGCAAAAATCTACCCGCATGACCCTCGGCATCTCCGTCGGTCAAATTACGATGCAATGCACGGAAAATCCCACCACGGCGGACGGAACTCACAAATGACCTTCCACCATGCCCGGAAAAGTTGCAAATCTGACCGCGGCGGACGGGGAAAGCTGTTCAAGGGACTGAAAAGGCCGCTCCTGCCGCGGAATGACCGCACGGCCAATTACGATGAAACCGCGGAGCTGGAGGACGGAGCATTGCGTTCCGATTCCCTTGCTTGCGCATAGACCAAATGAATGGCGGTAGTAACAAACTGAACAGCGATGCACAAAGTGTGCCTGCACTCGACGCTGCCCTCAATCACATCACACACGCCACAATGATACACCCCAAATGTCCATTGGCAATGTAAGCCATGCCCAGCATGGAAGAAACACCTGGAGGACATCACTCATTTGGACACACCCACATACAACAGCATAAAACCAACCTCTTCCTGGACCAGCATCCTTTGCAGAAGCTGACACAGAAAGACAGGACACCATTTACGCACACAGCACAACATCACATACACCCATCTCCACAAAACACCACTTTCCACCCACACACCTGACACACTTCACATAACTCTCCCACTCCCTGCACACACACTTGTCTTACCTTTGTACCATGGCCAAACAGAAAATGCCCAAATTCACCGACACTGAGTTGAAAGTGATGGTAGATGAGATAATAAGGGTAGAACCACATTTGTATGGGAGCCTGGTCCAACACACCCCACTTGCACGCAAAAACCAGATGTGGACAAGGATCTACAACAAAGTCAATGCTGTAGGGACCACCCTACGCACACTGCGTGACATCAAAAGGCGGTGGGTCGACCTCAAGGCCCGGGTCAAGCATCGGCGCCAGAGAAACCACGAGGCGGCCCAAAGAACTGGTGGCGGCCCTCCCATACCACCACTAACCTTCACTGAATGGGAGGAGAAGGTGCTTGCCATACTGCATCCCGAGAGTCTCACAGGAATCGAGGGGGGAGTGGAAGCTGGTAAGTACAAACAAAACGATCACATCCCACTGTAATGTACCGTTGTGCACAACAAGTGAGCCTCAATTGCCAGACAAAATCAAACTCATGTAGAATGCACGCTGTCAACATGAATGTCTCATAAGGCTAGCATTTCCTCCCTCTGCTTCACCTCACAGGTAGGTAGCCATCGTACTGGTGAGGGGGTTGTTGGGACCTAACAGCAAGACCACAACTCCCACAAGGCCCTCTGTCTTCCCTCCCAAACAGCAGGGAGCACCCACCCCACCACACAGCCATGTGACAGCCATCACCCTCCTCTGCTTCACTCAACAAGAAAGTAGCCATCTTACTGGGGACGGGGTTGTTGGGACCTGACAGCAAGACCACTACTCCCACAAGGCCCTCTGTCTTCGCTCCCAAACAGCAGGGAGCTATCTGACCACCATATCCCGCACTTGTGAGCCAACTCAGTCAAGCTGCATAAGTTGTAGCCAGTGCACACACAGAAAATACCATTGACAGTTCACATGAATCACAGTGTCATTGATGAAGTCACATGTCACTGCAAAGCAAAACCCAGGAACGCAGTGGCCAAAACCCAATGCGCAAGTACCATTATCCCAAAGCATAATGGCTCACATCAACACCACACATGCATGTAGACCTAGTCAAACATCACAAACCACACGAGGACAGTACAAAAAGCACAACCGAAATCAGGAAGTTGCGGCATAGTAGACAAACAGTCATAGCAAAGTCACAAATATCCTAGCATGAACAGAAGTGGATGAGTAACAAGTTGGTACCAGAGGACATGTACTTGGAAATACAATATCTGTACATATGAAATTGTTGCTACAGCCATGTCACATCGCTGACGAGCAATGTATTTACCTCCACATCATGTCCCACTACTAACAAACTGTTAGGAATGACAAGTAATGCCAAGATGAAAAGTCATGTCGTCTCAATCGAAATGTGCCAAACATGAACATCAAAGTTGTGCCGTGTACTGAACATGCTGACAATCCAACCTCTGTTCAACAGGTGACTCGCCAGCGACAGCAGGCGTCCGTGCCATGGACGAGCCCAGCCAGTCTCCCACCCAAGAAGCAGAACCCTCGGATGCAGACTCCCTGGTTTTTACGGATGAGGAGGACAGACCTGGCCCCTCCAGCGTGCCCGGGCAAGCTCAGTCTCCAGCCCTCACTGTCCCCACCACCACCAATACCACCACCACTACCACCACCACTCCCACAACAGCTGCAACAACAACGCTGACCCCTGCAGCAGCGACCTGTATGGCAACTACCTCCACCATCAACACCGCTGCCTCCAACACTGTCCCTGTGCCAGTTGTAGCCAATACCACCAGGCAGCCTCGGGATGCTGGGGACAGTGTGCGGCGGCAGCGCCAGGCGCCGCCACAGGTCCGTGGCAGCAGGGCAGGTGGTAGGCCAACTGGGGACAGTCACAGGAGGACAATGAGACTGAGGCCCAGGCCACCGTGCAAACTGTCCTTGGGGCATACCAGCAGAACCAGGGACAGATGGGCCAGGTCCTTGATGAACTGTGTGATCTCCGCCTGCTGCAGAGGTCCATGGACACTCGTTTGGGACAAATTGCAGAGTACATGGGCCAGTTTGTGGGTGTCCTGAGAGACATGCATGCAGCACAAATAGCTGCCCCCCCCGTGGCCAGCCGGATGATAGTCACAACACTACAGCAGCGTCCACAGAGAGGGGTGAGTCACATAACAGCGAATCCTTAGACACCTCCGAGCATGCAGCAGGTTCCCCCCCAGCAAAACGGCTGAGGGGGCGTCCGAAGAAATCCCAGGGAGGATCACATGGCAAAGCACCGTGCCGTACTAGTTCTCTGAGCCAGTGTTGATGTCACCAGTGTCACACCGAACATTGACTTTGTTGTAAATCCGATCCCACATTGCCACAAGGATGGGAGTGTACTGTTGGACTGTGGAATCCCACCATTGTGTGTTCTACCTGAACCATCCATGTACCATCACTTTCAACTTCAACCCTCACCTGTCACTCATTTACAAATAAACACAAATCACACCCGTATGCCTTTGTGTCAAGAGGAATATTTATCATAGTAAGTAGCATGTTAACTCACATTGCAATGTATCATGAGACGTGAATGCGACAATCCATTGAGAGAGTAGAGGAACCTGGAACCACACAAGAAAAAGACAGTGATTTGACATATGATGGCAGTACAGGAAAAGCACTGCACTAGGCAACACTGTACAAGATGCATAACAGTTAACACAGGCCAACACCATCAACATGGACAGAAGGGGGATGGGAGCACACGACTTCACCTCCCAGCACAGTTTACCCCTCAGCATCCTGGTAAATGCACTGCAGTTGAAATGCTTACTCCTTTTTCTGTGGAAGTGAGTCACCACGGCTGGATGCAGGTTAGTGCTGTCAATCCCTAGACACATGTGTTGCACGAAATTATACCATTGAGATCGGTGTCTGCTGAGAAAGCTGCCACAATACACTAATGTCTCTGTACCTCTCACTGCCCAACTCAGGTGAAACACTCAAAGCTACATTGCAAGTAAGCATTTTTACCGAACTGCATTTACCAGAATGCCAAGGGGTGAACTGTGCTGGGAAATGAAGTAGTGTGCTCCAATCCCCCTAATAACATCAATATGGATATGACGTTGGTTGTTACAACACACACAGCGCTGATCAATGAATCCCACAAGAGCCAGCATCAAAACACATCCTGTCATGTGGCCAAAGGTGACATTCACAAACTCGAGTACAGTTACACAGGGCTTTTCAGGGGTCATGTCCAGTCTTTTTGCATTTGTTCCCACATGAACAATAGTCACTGATGACATACCCACGCCAAATCTCCTTCTCAACGGAAGTTATCTTATCCTGAATGACCACAACTGCTGCAGTTTACGGGAAGGCGTCCCGTAAATAGGAACACTTGCACTACGTGTTCCTTGCTGTAGCAATGTTCTCTTTACTCCCCCATATGTGCTTGTAGATAGTTAGTTGTGGCCTCACATTCCCACAAGGAAAGCAGACTTCAATTAGTGATGCAGGCTCAATGGGCGTTTGTTTCAACAAGTAGTCGTTCTCACATCAGGCCGTGAGACCTTCGATTCCCAGGTGCCTTGACCGTCCCGCGCGATTCATTGTCTGCGAGACACGACTCTCCCACTTGTTTTTGGGCTACTGACACACCAAATATCAATAGCGTCTGATACTGAAGACCTTGCACATTTTTTCTACTTGTAGGCTCTGGCCTTGTCACTTCGTTGCACACTATTAATGGAGCCCTACGGGGTGTCACTCCTCATATTTACCGACTGCATTTGGCGGTTTCACATCAACCCTTTGCCAGTACTGCAGATTGCTGGTTTTCCGGCTCCCCTCACGCAATGGCAGCCCGTCCTGTGGTCCAGGCCAACCCCGGTCAGTTGCAACTGTGCTCGTCTTTGGATGTATACCATTGGTTGTGCTCCGCATCAGTTATAGGCTGACCTTCCGCTATGCCTATTTCACCTGCGTGCAACCTGTGTTCTACTGTCGCTGATGCCCCTTTCAATGGGCCATGGATCTCTGCCTTTCCAACACATCTCTTGCTGATCTGGATTATGACCTGTGGGTGAGTCCTTTGTTGGCCCACGACCAGGACTGTTCCGGGGATAGCCATTTATGGGATGCCTTTCAACGTGTCAGACAGGCTGCCAGGTGCACTTGTGCGTTTGCGCAACGGCTCCTGTGCCATGCCTACATCGAGCCACTTCCAGCTTGCCATGAAATGCTCCTTTCCTCCTCGTGGTGCGAGGAGCACATCTGTTCCTTCATGCTAGTGGATTGGATGGCGGTCCTTTTTGCTGAAGCTGATTTGGATCGTCTTTTGGAACTGGTTGCCTTCGAAGCTGCATGTGTCTTCCTGGATCCGTAACTACTTACCAGCATCTGGAACTGTTGGCAACTAATTCAATATTGTCTCAACATTTCTCGCATCCTTCTGACAAAGGTTCTCAGCCATCTCTGACTTTGGCCCTGTCTGCATTAGCTTTGACTTTGCTGACCTCTGCATTCTGTTTCGCTTGGTACCACAGAACTGAGGAAGGGGAGGCTGTCATATGTCCGTCAGGGTGATTGTCGCATATTATGAGCCAGGCTTCCATCGTGCAGCTGACGCACTTGTAAATCCCTGACTTTGAAGTCTTGCAAGTAGCTTCGTTCATGTCTGTCACATGGGAACTGTCCACAGAGCTTGATCTCTCCGCGCTCCTGGAGTACTGTCTGCACATTCTGTCCGTGGTCGAACAACAATGTCCCTTGTCATTCTGTTCTGGTCAGGCCCTATCACCACGACTCAACAGAGTCTCGCAGCTGCGAGTGACCACCGGTGTCTCTTAGATGTTATGGGGCAGCGGGCTAGGTGCACCACACTTGGGGAGGGGACTATCCAGAGAGAAGAGCGACACGGCACATGTGATGTACATTTGACCATCTATGGGCTGAGGAGGAGTGTGTTCTGCTGACAAAGCCCATCATTTAGGGACATTTGATACAGGTTCGTCCAGCAGGGGGAGGGGGGATGGGTTCATGGGTCTTCATCCAGAGTGCTTATTGATATACCATCTTTCTTAATGATATATGGACATGTTACTCTGCTAAATGTTTTTGTGCAAAATGCATTTCTCAAATACTTTGGTGCTGTATACTGCATGTTCTTACACGGTAGTTGAAATAAAACTTCTGAACTGTTTCTTGTCTTCAAATGAACCCCTTGTGGAGAAGTATAAGAGTCAGGGCGACAGGGTGTGTCTTGTTAACGCTATTCCTGTGAGATCTGAGAGTGTTGTGTCCTGGAGTGTCTGTGCGCTTGTATCACTGACAGTGAGTGATTGAGCTAGTGAGGCACTATGGCTATTAGGTCCAGTGCTTCAGGGTGCTCAGGTGGTCGGATGACTCGGTCCCGGCCTGCCCAAGTCCTCTAATCCTGCGCATAGTCTGTGTGCGGACAGAATCCCTGCAACAATCCTCAAAGTTTGGGAGACAACAGCATAGCACACAGACACAGCCATAGTCGCTCATTGTTAACTTACACTCAACGGAAGTAGTTGGCGATGAGATGTTGACGCACGTCAAGGCCTTCTTCCTCACCACTGTCATCGTCACTGGGCATGTGTGGGTTCAGAAAAACTAGCTCTTTTACTACGTGTTAATTCACTATTATTTTCATTGCTCCCAGTGTTTCTTTTCACGTGGTATATCTTTGGAAATACTATTCCAAAATAAGAACTTCCATACCACCGTGCAGGAAGCCTAAAGTAAGCCTTATTCCCACACACATAATAGATTCCAGGAAAAACTGAATCCGTTCCTCCTTTTAGTCCCCAACCTCCAAGAATTAAGAAATTATGTTCACATTCACTGGTACTGATGAAAATATTGTTATACTCAGTCTTTAACCTATGTAGACAAATTTTCCCTGTCTTTACAAAATCTAGAGCCATAGCAGCTTGAGCCTTGCCAGGTGTGTAACTACCCTCTTTCTCAGCCCAAGGTGGCAGATGAGCCTTATGCTCAGAAGCTTTCTTTTGGAAATCTTGTCTTCTATTCTCCACTAAATTCAAAAATATCTTTTCTTCATGTAATGAACATGTTAGATTGCTTCTATGTGCATGTGTTATGTCTATTGATTTCATTGTTAAGAAAAATTCTCCCATAAACTGTGCATCTTGACTACTCAGCACTGGATTCATATTCTTTCGAATCGGAACCTCAGAAAATATCACATCTATATTTGAATAATAATACTGAAGTCTCCCTGTTCTATAAAATAGACTAGCCAATACACTACATGATATGCCATAAGTTAATGGTAAATGATGATATGTTAACCCTTCTGCTACGGATTCAGGTAATTTCATACAGACATAACAATTACTAACTTCCATGGTATCTACATATTGAAACAATAATTTTGTGAAAACATTCAAACTAGTGTCGTTATCTGTTACTTCATGATGAAATTCTGGTTCATCTTCTGCCTTTAGTTCTACTCTATTATCTTTCAAGTTATCTGTCCTTGCCCTCGTTTCGTTGTTAATCTTTTTATCCATTATCAGAAGGTAAGGAATTACTACGATCACAACTAACCCTACTATAAGCATCACTACCAGACTACATATGCATATAGCACAGCATCTTTTACAACATTTCTGTTTTGGTCTCCCAGAAACTCTATCGTCAGGCATTTTTGACAAGGAAGATTTTTCTTCTTATCGTTATTTCAAGTCTCTTTACGTTATCGAGGTGGTTTTATTTCTTTCTCATAAGGCAATTCCGCACTTGTTCCTTCGTCACCACTTTCACTTGACTCTGAGCTCTCGTAGTCTTCAAGGATGATATAAGTCCAATCGGGACCTTTAAATTTGTTGTTCACAAGTTTCAGTCTTTTGCTTTTTCGTTTTCCGATTCCACTTGTTTGTCCCGTTAGGCTTGTCACTTCATTTACTTGTTCTGGATCTTCACTTCTGGTTGTTATGTGGTATTTTACTCTTTTAATGACACTAGGCCAACGATCACCTTTTCTGACCTTCTTTGTTTGCACTGTCTTTTCACTTCTTATTTCTTCTTCAGAAATTCTTTTATTTTCAAGTTGTGGCACAATTTGGTTTTCTTCGATTTCAGTTTCTTCTACTTGTTCTTTTTCAGGTCTTATTGCTTTCTCTTCAGCTGCTCCACTGTGAGTTTCCAGTAACTGACCTGGTTCAGGATTTACGTCTTCATGCTTGTGATTCTCGTGATCTTCTTCTTGAGTGTATTTTCCTAGACCTAACTGATTCTGATCAGGGCTTATTGCACTTTGTACTTCTGCAGCCTGACCGCGTTCTTCTAGACCTGTCTGTCCCTGCTCAAAATTTGTTGGTTTGTTGTTGATTTGAGCCCAATTTCCTCTCCCTATCTGATCCTGCTCAGGTTCTATTATTGTTTCATTTTCCTCCTCCGGAGCTGCTTCTTCTTCGCCTATCTGATCTTCTTCAATTTCTTCTAAATTTGCTTGGTTTCTGGTTCTGTTGTAAACTTCAGGTATTTCAACCACTGGTATCCAGTCCTGACTTGTGCTCGGTTGTTCTTCTTCAGCTTCCCTGGAATCTCGCACCTGAGATTCTTCAGCTGGGCAACCTTCAGCATCCACAGTTATCGATGCTGTCTGAGGATTTTCTTCTTCAGGGTCTGGTACTCTTTTGGTGTGGCTTACATGAATCCAATTAGGCAATCCTGCACATTTTACTGCTGAGTTCGTAATTAGTATGACCTGACAAGGTTCGCCCCACCTGGGTGATAGACACGTTTCTCTGGTGTGATGCTTCACAACCACCCAGTCTCCGGGATTCAGATCATGCTCTTGTTCAGGCTGCCTGGAAACTGCGTCTTCCCCAACCTGGTGAGAGACAGAACGCACTAGGTCAGCCAATCCTTGGCAATAATCCAGAACCATATCATCAGTTATATTCAGCAGTTTATTTGTAGGAACATGTGCTTGTCTCATTGCTCTTCCCATTATTATTTCGTGCAGACTCAATCCGGTATTTCTATCAGGAATGCTTCTGAGTCCCATTAGAACAATTGGCAATGCATCCGGCCAATCTAACGATGTTGATGCACACATTTTTGCCAGTCTTGATTTTATTGTGCCATTCATTTGTTCAACAACTCCAGAAGCCTCTGGACGATATGCACAGTGCAATTTTTGCTCAGTTTGGAATGCTTCACAGATTATTCTAATCACATCATTGTTGAAGTGTCCTCCTCTATCTGATTCCAAAGTTACTGGAAAACTAAATCTAGGAATGAATTCTCGTAGCAACAACTTTGCGACTGTAATACTGTCATTCCTTCTGGTAGGGTAAGCCTCCACCCACTTTGAAAACAGACACACTATGACAAGTACGTATTTCAGTCCTCTACATGGTGGTAACTGAATAAAATCAAGCTGCAATCTCACAAATGGACCTTCTGCCTTTCCGATTTTCCCAAAACCAATTATTGTTTTTCTTCCTGGATTATGCATTTGGCAAGTTAGACATCTCTGGCAAAGACTCTCTGCTGCAGCCCTAAACCTTGGATTGTACCAATTTTGTCTGAAGAGCCTAATCATTGCGTCTCTCCCTACATGTGTGTCTCCATGATACATTCTGGCCATTTGTGAAATCAGACAGTCGGGCATGACTGGTCTGCCATCAGCATAAATCCATACATCGTCGTCTGCCCTTTGAGAACATCCCATTTTAATCCATGCATTTCTTTCATTCTCATCAGCATCATCTTGCAGTCGTTTCACATCATTCCATGTTTCAGGAGGTGCATACAGCATAAGTTGGCAGCTGATTCCCATTCTTTCAACCCTTTTATTGACTGACAACCTGTTTTTAGCACAGTGTTGAGCCACCAAATCTGCATATCTGTTACCGACTACCACCCAGTCATCTCCTGACTGGTGTGCGGCACATTTCACCACAGCCAATTCTTTTGGTGATTGTATTGCTTCCAGCAGTTCCTTTACAAACTGTCCATTTTTAATAGGGGATCCTGAAGAAGTCATGAAATCCCTCTGCATCCATAATTGGCCAAAATCATGCACAACCCCGTAACCATATTGACTATCTGTAAATATAGTTACTTTCTGATTCTTCCCAATTTTGCAGGCTTTTATTAAAGAAATTAATGCAGCTACTTGTGCAGATTTTACTCCTGGTAATTAGGATGCTTCGACTATTCCAGTTAATTCACATACTGCATATGCTGCACTTAGTTTACCATCTTCATGCCTTTGGCATGAACCATCCACAAACAGCTCCCTGTCTGGCTCTCTGAGGGGTAGTTCCTGTATGTCAGGACGTGGTTTTGTGCACAACTCTGTGACTTGTAAACAATCATGTTCCTCTTCATCGTCTTTAACTTCTTCATGATACGGGTCTGGTAATAATGTAGCAGGGTTTACAATTGTGCACCTGACAATAGTTACATTTTCAGCCCCTAAAATTATTCTTTCATATTTAGTCAGCCGACTAGGAGTAAGATGCTGAGTTCTGGTTCTTGTCAGCAGAATCACAACTGAGTGTGGAACAAACACCTTTACAGGATGTCCCATTACAATTGATTCACTTTGCTCAATGCTCAAACAGGTAGCAGCTACTGCTTTTAAGCAACCTGGCAACGCTGCTGCCACTGGGTCTAATGTAGCAGAAAAGTATGCTATAGGACGTCTGTCCAAACCATGTCTCTGAGTTAGGACTGAAAGTGCACAATTTTCTCTCTCATGACAGAATAATGCGAATCCTCTTGTATAATCAGGCATGCCTAGGGCAGGTGCTGCACACAAAGCACTTCTCAATTTTACAAAAGCTCCTACGCTCTCATCATCCCATTCAACTGGGTCCTTTGCCTTCTTTTTTGTCATTTGAATTAAAGGCTTTGCTAGCAGAGAAAACCCTAGTATCCACTGCCGACAATATCCCACTATTCCAAGGAACATTCTCACTTCTCTTTGAGTTACAGGCATTTGCATTCTTTTGATTAATTTTACTCTTTCAGAAGTTATCCTTCTTTTTCCCCTCTCAATTTGGTGTCCTAAGTACTTAACTGCTGTTGTACAAAACTGCAATTTTTCAGGTGAAACTTTATGCCCTTCTTCTGCCAAGTGATTTAATAGTGCAATGGAGTCGACAACACAGTCCTCTCTAGTGTTAGATGCCACTAGCAGATCATCTATATACTGCACTAAGACTGAACTTCCTGGCATCACTAGTTTCTCTAAGCACTTTTTCAATATTTGATTAAAGATGGAAGGACTCTCTGTGTACCCTTGAGGAACACGATTCCATACATAGACTTTGTTCTCAAATTTAAATGAAAAAAGATACTGGCTATCTGGATGTAATGGTATGGAAAAGAATGCTTGGCATAAGTCAATCACAGTAAACCATCCTGCACTCCAGGGAATCTGGTATAAGATTACTGCAGGATTCGGCACTATAGGACAACAAGGTTCCACAATCTTATTTATTTTGCGCAGATCCTGAGCAATCCTATACTTTCCACTAGGTTTCTTCAAACCCATTATTGGTGAATTACAAGGGCTACTCATTACTTCTTTTAATATGCCTTGTTTTACCATTCTGTTAATTTCTTCAATAACTCCTGCTTTTACTTCTGCATTCATTTTGTACTGTCTGGTATTTGGGAAAATTGCACCTTCCTTTACAGTGATTTTAACTGGTTCTATTTTGGCCATAAGTCCTACTTCTTTTCCCGTAAAATCCCATACCATGGAATTTACTGCAGTTTTTAATTCTTCTGGCAATTTGTCTTTTGTTATCAAAGAGAACATCTCATCTACTTCTGTACATTGCTTTGCAATCATAATTTTATATACATGGTCTTCATCCGGGGTCTGAATTGCAACACCATCCGGTGTGCAGAAAATTGTGCAGTTCATTTTGCACAACAAATTTCGGCCCAATAAATTTACTGGACTGGAATCACACACTACAAACTGGTGCATTTCTCTAAAATTTCCAATTTTCACTTCCATTGGTTCGGTAAGAGGTGTTCTAATCTTTCGATTAGCTACACCCACAACTTGGATAGCTTCTCCAGAGAGAGGAAGGTCTGGGATGTCTGCTGTTCTCACAGTAGATCTGGTAGCACCAGTGTCCAAAAGGAAAGTAATATCATTACCTCTTACCTTCCCTTCAACATATGGACCTGACTGGTCTACCGGCAAGGATGCGCCAAGTACGCACTCCTTCTCCCCCTCTCCTAGGCACCGTCATTGACTATATGGACAAAAGTCGTCCTGTAAAAGAAATTGTGAAGTTGCATACTCATTCTTACCACTTCCTCCTTGATATCCGACATCTGTACCGTGCTTTGCTCTGCTTACATTACCCTGTATAGGTGCAGGTGGCAACTGACTCTGAGGATTTACACCCTGCTGTGAGTCATTCTGCGTCTGTGGATTTAAATTTTGATTTGGGCCATTATTATTTCGAATCTTTTTACATTCATCCTTCCAATGCCCCAATTTTCCGCATCCATGACAAGGAAATTTCTTTTTAGCCTCTTCTCTACTCATTCGTCCTCTCATTTTACCACCATTCCCAGTGACACCATTCATTCCAGAATCTATTCCCTGATTATCATTTGGATTATCCAATTTATTTCCTTGTCGCTCAGCCATTTTCACCTGAGCCCACATCACTTTCTCTTGTAGTTTCTTGTGCCTATCCTCAATGTCGTCTCCACAATATTTCGCATATTTCAAAATTTCATCTATGGGTTTCTCTTGCCAGCACAACATGTGCTGCTTAATCATCTGACAAATCTCTGGTTTTAAACCATAAACAAATCGGTAAACAAACTGACTCATGTTTTTGTCTCCAATGTCCTCGAATCCACTATACTGTTTGAATACCTGCAATAAACGTTCATAATAGGCATGTACCGATTCACTTGCTTCTTGAGTAGTTCTGTCTATTTTCAACCAATCCGTTTCTTTCGGTGGTATTTTCCCTTTCAAGTAAGTTATTACCTGCTGATACTTTTTCATTACATCACTTGATGGAGCACCTGTCTTTGGATCTCTAGGATACTCTTCACTCGGCCAATCAACTGTGATTTTACAATCTGTCCATAAATCGGCAGGTACCACTATGTCGAACAAACCATCCAAGTCCTTCAACAATACCTTTGACACTTTCACAAACCTCTCAACTTGCTTGTACCATTCAATTGGCTTTTCCCTCAACTTTGGAAAATCATTCGTAAATGACAAAATGTCCTGTCTACTCCATGGGACATGAACATAACCTCCTCCAGGAACTTCTCGCATCGGATACATTTGATCTGCTTTCCCTGTTTCCTTCATTAAGTATTCAGAAGTGGTTCTACTGTACCGGGCCTCTTCCTTTTTCTTCGTCCATCTAACTTTCCATTTATCTAAGTCTCCCCATTTCTGTAAAAGTGTCATTAATTCTTTTACTTGTAATTTTCGACCTGAGGCATTCATGTTTTCTAGATCTTTGTCAGAAAAGTCTGCTCTATATGGTTTTTGTAATACCTTTGACTTTCCTATTTCAATCCCCATCTGTAGGCCAAATCTGATAATTTCTCATGAAATATTTTTACATTTCTAGTGATACTTCTGCATACGAACAATAGTTCTTCTTCGTCGTAAGTATTTAGCCGATCTACCCCTACATTTCCTGCTATCATTTCTTCTAACTCGACTTTTAATTTGTAGATGTCCATGATCTTTGGGGGTGAACTTTGTCTGTCTGATCCTTGTGCCCACCTTTCTAAGTCTTCTGGCGTAACTACTGTGGCACTTTTGGTTCCCGATGAGGTTACTATGTTTACATCTTTGGAGCAACCAGGTGTTACTCTTCTAGGAGTGGTATTTACAGATCCTCGAATAGGTAAATCCATTAAGGATATCATCCTTTCACAATCACTGATTTGATCATCAATTATTACAGGTTCAGGTTTAAGAATTTCTACCGGTGTGGGCCTTGGTAATGGGTTTGGATAATTTACCTTGTCCCCATATAAGGGAACCACGGGACCAATTGTTACAGGTATGGTCAGGGAATCAGGATGTGCATTCAACTGTGTTATTTTCTGTATCAATTCTGCTCTGTTTCTGTCTATAGCTTCCCTTTCCTTATCCTGAAGTACCCTATTAACTGGGGGATTATGCAATACTTGCGGTACCAATGGTGTCTTTAACAGTGGTGCACTTGGGGTGCATCCACTTGTCCCTTCCTGATATGGTGGCGGGTTCTTTAATATTTCTTCCATAAATTCGTCTTCAGAATCTCCAAATCCTGTCAAATGTTTTGTCTTCTCTGTGCATTTGCTCCCTAACGATTCTTCTGCCATTAATATTGGATACAAACCTTCTGTAAGCATCGCTCTTCTCCACTGTTTCATTTGACCGTCTCTTGACTCATTTTGGTATCTAGGAAAAAATCCCCGATAACCCCTACTACTCCGGGATCTGTCGCGTTCGAATGCCTCGGTTTCCCACTCTTCTAAGGCTTCGTATTGAGTTAATCTTGGTCTGGGTTCTAAGTCATTCATCCTCAATCTCAAATTTTGAAGAATTCTCCCATTGAAAGTGCCATTTTCTGGGAACGCTAATATTCCATCATTTTTGGTATATTCTATCCAATTCTCTAACCATACGCAAGTATGATAACCTCTCTCCATCATCATGAATGAAGCGGGCGTTTTAGCTGGTGGAATGATAATTCCTTCTCTAGTTTTTATGGGTTTATCCTTTTTAAAATAATTCTTAATCTTTTGTAAAAATGACATTTTTCTCTTCTCTCCGTACATTTTGGGTAAATTTCGGTGTATAAAATTATTTTCTGCGAAACCTAGGAATCTCCTATCCGGACGAGTTCCTATTAAAGTCGGGTCGTGTTTCAACATATAATTTTCACTATCCACTAGGATTTTGACTACTATGCTAACAAACCAATTAAAATCCAGCTAACAATTATCTCCGAACCAATCCTAGCGCGGCTTTTCAGTGACGTCTTTTCTGACGACCCCTCCTTTACAATCTGCGCTTCTCTGTCCCTCGCTGTTTCGACCAATTCCAGCGCGACACCTGTGACGTCAATACTACTCCTGACTACTGACCCCTCCTTTACAAGAGTCGTTCTACGCCTGCTGTTTCAACCAATCCCAGCACGGCGTTTTGTGACGTCAGCTTCCTCTCCGGCAGCTGACCCTCCCTTTACAAAATCGTACGCGAAACTTTTATTTTTCCACAATTCTTATAAAAATTCAGTAACAACATAAAACATTCGCTATCGTGTCAGTTTCGCTAATCTGAAAAGATAGTCTCTCTCACACTTAGTAAAACCTTTCCGTTTACTAAACATACACTACGAGTAAAAACCCTTCCGTTTACTCTTCACGTAAGCTTCAGAAATACCTGCTACTTTTTCAATGTTACCCTTTCTAGGTGATATAACATCAAATTTTTACCAGCATATTCCTTTTGCTATTACTCACACTCATAGAGTCCCTAACAAGTACTGATAGCCCTGCTTAACTTTTCAGTACTATTTCTGCCTGACAGATAACCTCACTGCAGTATGGTTTCCACTTACCATCCGCTATTCAATTTTCCCGGGGAATTCTGGACAACATAAAACAACTTATGAACAAACGGATGTTAGTTTAAAAAATAAAATTCTCATTACCCAATTAACAAAATACAACCATCCTCTGATAACCAGAAAACTGATCCAGCGGGTTACTAGCAACGAGCATTCATACACAAAATACTCACTTGGGCCCATACATTCATACTACGCTAGCAATTTCCGCTGGTGGGTCAGTTGTACTATTTATCAAATCCCTGCTACCAATTACTTTTCTGATTGAAGAGTAATGACTTACCAATGGACCTTTTGCTAATTGGGAAGTTTAAAATGAGTGACATTCATTACAATTCATAATCCTGAAATAATCACTGAGAAAGGAAGTTTTAAAATATTTATCTAAAGATTTGCAGAGTAAAATACAGAACCACATGATACTTAATCGTATATCAAGGATGAAGCAGAATAATCAATTACCGATCAATGACGGTCCCCCAGAAAGGAGAAGATAGAGACAGCAGCACAACTAAAGTTGCATTTATATTTACCTAAAGGTGCGAGAAACCAAACCCCTTGGCCAAGGAGTTGGAAAGGTAGGACCCAGGAAAGATGAAGAGCAAAGACCTCCTCCAGGTTCAGGACAGGACCGGTGACCTCTCTATCAACGACGCCTGCGTCGTTCCCCTTTCTGATACTTCGCTTCTCCTTGCTTCTCTCAGGTAGTCTTCTAAGGTTCCGCCGCCCCCACCTCAGGACCTCTCTGGACAGCGGTTCAGTCTGCAATCGATCAGCTTGTATGTCTGGAGCTTATGCGTCCTAATGCCAATGCCTGTTCTCTGAGCTCCTCTGCTTGCCGTGTCTCCTCTGCAGCTAATTATCTAATTCTATATCTATTATACCCTTCTACGCCCATGTACCTCCCCTTAATGTTGCAGAATTATGGGCCCACTACTTCTGATTGGACGGGGACAGGGGGTTGATCCTCACACCATGTCAATTTAGTTCAATTTCTTTAAGCCCATTGTCTTTAAAATACCGCCCATCACAATTAATACATTGGCTTTATTTCCCACCCGTTTCTCATTGATTCAGCAACAACTTTTTATATACAATTGTATCGAGTGCAGGTACATTTCGGGTGAACTTGTGAACTAGGCTTCGCGACCTTGGAGAGCTTTCAAGTTGACTTCATCGCATTCTCTGGTCAGCCATTCAGGGCGCATGTGCAGAATCAATGTCTCTCGAGTTGCAGTTCAACCAACCCAGGCCCATTTTACGAACTAATAAAAGTCAAAGAAGAAAATATTAAAATCACAATATAAATGGTTTCACTGTATACCCACTTTGTCTACTCTATCCCGCATTAATAGCGTTAGAATACCACAGTTTAATTGCAACATATGAGCAAGCTGCAGCACGTGAAAACATTAAGCAGCCATTTTAATACACACTGCACAGAAGCAAGGATTTCCCTCCAGGCAAAGAAAGACGTCACACCATGTGATATGGTTGACACATGCGCAATAAGTTTCCCGCGCTTTGGCGGCCATTTTAGATTAGACAAGCGTTATTTGTTAGTTTAAACACATAAGCAAGCTTCTTTCTACTTGTATTCGTGTGTGCATTTGTTATTACAGACATTACAAAGTTTAATAAATTAATACTGTGAGAAGATTGCTTTCGAGCAAGTCTCATTGTGAGTCCTTGCTCCATCACTTGCGTTGTAACGAACGCGATGTAAAATACAGCGTTGTAAATGTATGCGTAGTAACGTCATACATTCGTCACACATACATCACAGTCATTGACACAGCACACTCACCAACAAGCCAGGCCCGCTCGGGGTGCAGATTAGCCATCAATTGTGGTATGCTGCTGTTCCGCAAGATGTAGGAGTCATGTGTAGAACCAGGAAACTTTGCACATACGTGTGAGATTATCTGATCCGCCTGGCATACCACTTACACATTAATGGAGTGGTGGTGTTTTCGGTTGCGATAAATGTGTTCACGTGCCTGTGGTGGAACGAGGCCAATGTGGGTTCCGTCAATAGCTCCCACCACATTTGGGATGCCTCCCAGATCAAAGAAATCCCCCTTCACAGCTGGCAATTCATCCCGCCTCGGAAAGTGTACATAGCTGTCCTTGTACAGCATCAATGCTGACAGGACGTCACGCAACACCATGCTGAACATGGGCTGTGACATCCCACCGGCACTGGGCACAGTGTACTGGAAAGACCCAGTGGCAAAGAAATGCAGTGCAGCCATCACTTTCACTGTAGCAGACAATGCAGCAGGATATGTTCGCTTTGGCTTCAAATTGGGCTCCAAATGAGCACATAGCCCTCGCAGTGTGAGGCGATCCAAACAAAATTTCCTGATGATGTCGATGTCCTCCATTGTCGCTAGGTGTGGGACAGGTCGAAAGATAGGTGGACTCCTCCTACGTATCCTGTCAGGGTACACATGCATGAGATGAGTCAAAGATGAGAGATGTGGTACACAGCTTAAGCGAAGACTCACATAAGCACAACATTGCCTTGAATCTTGGACACGTGACATGCACAAGTGACACGCATACAGACGTTACTTTTCTTCACTCACTCGACATACTCAGTACTTCAACATCCATAGTAGCTCGATGTGTATGGCATATAGTATACTCCTACATTAAGGTTGGTCAGCCCTGTGGTTGATGCCACAGCACTTCTGTTTCACAGCATGTATGCAGATTTGCATGTGGCTACTGTCACTGCACGGCCTCAGACTTCAGTCCCACAATACACAACAACATTACGGAATGAGGGCAGTGAGTGTCAGCTGGACAATGATACATGTATATTCAGCATGGTGGGCAGACAAATGTGAACATTATGGGGTCAGTACATCATGACTGTGTGGTGATTTTGCGTCACAGACATTGCCATGTTCACCTTCATGAGGTACATAAACACATGTATTGTGTATACATGCACACATGGCTGTGAATGACAGATGATGTCATCCAGGCGATTATTTTTTGCTGCACATGTGCACTCCTATGACATGTGTGAGACATTTACAGGCAATGGCAGCTAGGCACACTGCATGCCACACCAGTACGTGTGTTGTAAGTACTAGGGATTACCAGTGTGTCTGAGTTGCAGAAAATGGACACCTCGATTTGTCAGCCTACATCACTGGCCCTTCAGAAGACGGCCCATGGCCAAGGATTCGCTAAGCACATAGCAAGAGATATACAAGCAGTGTTAACAGGTCGTTAGTTTCATTACACTACATTGGTACAGTGCGAGAGCCCTTTGGTCTTTTGGACTCCTTGACTCATTTAGGGCCATGCTGGCCACGAGGCATGTCAAAGAATGTAATTTCACTCTCCTTTTCTTGGACAAGACATGTGTGTGCAGACTTGAATCAAAGGTCACACTCTATGATGCTTTCACTGGGTGCACACATCACTTTCGGCTGATGTTTTGGGGTGTGTGATGCAATTCACATGGCGACAATGCAAATGCATGATGTGTCGCGGGGTGCGCGCTCTGCATCGGCGGGGCACGGCATTGGCCCCACTTGCCTTCAGGGGCCCTGAGGGTATCACTCATGTGAATTGGGCGGGCCTTGCACATTGCAGTTGGCAGGTTGCCACATACATCGTGGGGCCAGCCCGGCCTGCATGCTTGCTGGGAGTTGTAGTTGTACAGGGGTTGCATGCGTGGAGGTGTTTTGGACGTACCTCTGCTGTAGGGTGCGGCGGCGGCTTATCTGCCGGAGGTGCACCAGGTAGAGCAGCGGAAAGGCCTGTAGCACTGGATCCATGGCGGCTCAGCTGGTCTGGATGTGTTCTGGGTCGGCTTTTCCTTTCCGTAGTTGTGCTTCCGCCATCCGCGATGTGGTGGTTTTTGCGCCGCGGTGGGAAGGGCTGTTTGTTACATCGTAATCTGGTTGGTGGACGGAACGTGATTCTGCACGCCGGTCTTGCTCTATAGGCTCTGTCCGCCACCCTTGCGTACCGAGAAAACGTGCGTAGCCGGTAAAACCGCGTCGGACGGAGAATGGCCTCTGTAGGTCCCAATATACGCATCAGGTGGTCCCAATATATGCATCAGGGGCAGGAAAAAAGACGTTTTCCGCCACCGCCAACACTACGGATGGGCTTCCGTCCGGCATCGTAATGAGCCCCTTAGTGTTGACCACAACAAAACTAAATTAGTTATTCAACATACATTAAAAATGACTATTACCTGACGTCCAAGCCATTCTTATAGTGTCACACTTCTAGGAGTGCAATGGTTAGTAGTTGTGTTATTACTATCACTAGGCCAATGGCAGGGGCAAAGTGTGCTGCTAGCTGCAGTGGCCTCTTGATGAGAGCTCTGGCACTTATGTTATTTACAAATTAAGCACAGGTCTGAAGGGCAAATCAAGGTTATGTATTAGCTACTGGGCCTTGTTGTAGGTGAAGCAATTCACTTTGTAATTCTGTAAGAATGTATTTCATCATCAAAGCACTACTTGTATATTAGCACAGGTATCATTTAAATTTACTGGTTCCATATTTCTTTTTTAATTACGCAAGATTTGACAGAAAACCGGCAGATTTGTGCTTCCAAATTTTCATCATTCTGCCACGAATACCGAAATCTATACAACATATTTTGGGGTGAGGCCTGCTTGAAACTGGAATAGCCCCTTGGTGCGACGCAGATACTTGGGATGTTTAGAACATTGAAAGGGACCTCCCTCCGTATGTTTGCCGCCTCTGGGAGATTTTAGATATTGACCCTCCACCTCTGACCGACACTAAGGGCCAGATTTATCAATATTGGGAATAGCGATTATCTAATTGCGATTCTTTGTGAATCGCAAGTAGGTAATCGCTACTCCTAATATATGAAACTCATAGAGTTTCATTTAGCGATTCACTGTGGGTCGCAAATCGACCTACCAATTTGCGACTCATTCGGAATTGCTAAAATGAAGGGGATGTCCGTGATTGCTTTTAAATAAAGCAATCATTTTTTTTTAAATGTAGCCCGTTTTCCGTAAAGGAAAACGGGCTGCATTTAAAAAGAAAAACGAAAAGTGTTCTTTTAATTTTTTAAGAGCAGGCAGTGGTCCGCGGGACCACTGCCTGCTCTGAATTTTTTTTTCGCTACCATTGCCAAAGGGTAAAGGGTCCCTTGGGGGCCCTTTCCTTTCCTATTTGCGAATGAATTACCACATACTTGATGCAGGTAGTAAAATGCGAATGTTTTGCAACGGCATTTTGGTCACGAAACATTCTTACATACCGAAGCAATTCGGTATTAGGAAGGGACGCCCTAAACACACCCCATCTATAACCAAATCAGTATGTATTCGAAATTCCAAATTGCGATTCGATAACATGTTACTGAATCATAAATTGTAATTCATACATACCAAAATGCATTTTACCGGTCGCAAACGACCCGATTCTGTGAATCAGGCCGTTTGCGACCAGTAAAATGCATGATACCTATGGCCCTAAGTTCATAGATTCCAGAGATTGATTCCTGTAGGGAGTCTAATATTAATGTACATGTTCCAGACAACTCAACCAGCCTTTGGCTCTCATGGACGGACTGCAGGGATCAGATGATGGGGCAGCAATTTGCTTTTTACACTCATAATCTTGATACTCGTTCAATGCCAAATTTAGTTTATTTGTTTATGTACTTCTACATATATACTACTGTATGGTACCAAAATGCTATGATCAATGTATCATAATGATAGAATTTTAAGAAAGTTTTGAGCACGCAAAAAGAAAGTGGAATAACTGGGCCCGATTCACAGAACTAACTTAAGACAAAATCCTAAACTTACTACCATTTTGGTATTCACAGAAGGCACTTACTCATTGATGAGTAAGTGCCTTCTAGAATACCAAAATGAGTAACTTACTCATTTTAAGTAACTTACTCATTTTGAGTAACTTACTCATTTTGGTATTCACAGAAGGCACTTACTCATTGATGAGTAAGTGCCTTCTGTGAATACCAAAATGAGTAAGTGCCTTCTGTGAATACCAAAATGGTAGTAAGTTTAGGATTTTGTCTTAAGTTAGTTCTGTGAATCGGGCCCAGTGTGCCTAAGAGTGTGACTGTGTCAAACGTTATGGATCTGACACAGTGGAAGAGGTTGGACCGTATGCACTCCATTATAAGAGCAGAGGGAGAGAATAAATAGATAAGAGACAGTAGTTCATCGAGGTCTTTTGGTTGTATGTTACCCGATTATTTATCCTTTTGTTTATATTGTCTATTTACGTTTTTATTTTCCAGCAATCTTTAAAGCTCACAAGTGACTGAAATATTTGTCTCTAGGGCCAGATGTACACAGCACTGGTTTAAAAAAAACTGCGACCCGTATTTTGCGACTAGTGTCGTAATTTGTAAACCAACCAATACATTAATAGTCAGTTCACAAATTACTGACTCCTAGTGAGTCGCAATTCAGCCTACCCCATGAATATTAATGAGGTGAGTTACAAATTGCGACCCACTAGGAATCGCAGCCATCATAAGAATGGTGGCCTGCTGAGGTCATCAGACCACCATGTCTGTAATTGCTTTTAAATTAAGCAATGTTTTTGTGTAAATACAACCTGTTTTCCTCGAAGGAAACAATGTTAAAAAAAAAGTTTAGGTAGCAGTTTGCAAGAGTAGGGAGCGGTCTATCACACCCTAAGGGACCCCTTGATGTTTGTGAATGGCTTACCACCTCCATACCAGCTGTGGCTGCTGCAGGTAAGAGCGGTGGGATTTCGAGAGATGAACATGAGGGAAAATTAATTATTTATTTAATTCTCCCTTGTGGTCGTCTCTCGAAATCCCCCCCCGCAGCGGGCCCCACCGCTCTTACCTGCAGCGCCCGCGGCTGCTCCATATAGGTGTTTCTGCCTTAAGCCCACTTTTCCAACCCATATCCGTCACCAATTTGTTCTGTGCTTGTATGTCCACTCACATAGCTGGCAGTATACTGCTGGTGTTGACCGTTCAATTCTTTCCTGCCATTTAGAGAGCTCTGTCACTGATGCATAGAGCCAATCATTCAGCATTAAATGTGAAAGCCAATAAAATGGAGACGCAGTTCACCATCTTGCAAAGTACACTATAATTTTGACAGAGCTTCTCAAGGGACATCCTCTTCCCATAGGAGTCGACATGCTTTCCATTCCAGTTCCTGAAAATGTGCCAATTGGTCCTCAAAGGGGCGCATGCAATCTTTAAAAACAAGTTAGCAATTAAATAATTTTTAACAGCCATTTCCCTCATAATTGGGTTTGGAGTCCTTCCAAGTGTTTCATGTTATCTTGGAACCTGTTCAGAAGTGGATCTAATTTTTGTTCATTATCTAACTCCTCCCTGCTTGTTATGTGCGCCCCTAACTATCTGAAACTCATGGTTTTGCTTCTAAAGGGACAGTGCTTAAGCAATGCTGCTTTAGCTACATATAAAAAGAATATTACTGATTGCCACTTGTTATCAATTATTGCCAGAGATGTGCTAAAGACTTCGATCATGTCTGTCAGTTTAGATCCTGATCCCTGTGGCTTGTCCAAATAAAGCTGCTTGTCATTAACAGAGCAAGATGTGTTTTTTTATCGCTATGGCCAACATTAACATTACCGACAGAGTCCCATCTTATTCAAACAAGTGGGGAATGGTCACAACA
The DNA here is from genome assembly GCA_963921515.1 of Calotriton arnoldi. Taxonomy (NCBI): domain Eukaryota; kingdom Metazoa; phylum Chordata; class Amphibia; order Caudata; family Salamandridae; genus Calotriton; species Calotriton arnoldi. The sequence goes on along the minus strand of CAWUFW010004874.1, from coordinate 83,638 downwards.
GGTCTCCATTCACCCACACTGGGCCACATGGTCGTGGTCGATGTGTAATATTTAAAAAATATCAATAACTTTGGCCCGGGCTAATATTTTCAAAGATCCAGAAAGTATAATCCCTCATCAGAGTGAATAGTCACTGGACCCTCAATCTCATCCGTGGATGCCAATATATCATGCAGTCTTTCTTAACGTAAAATAATTGATTACATAATGTTTGTTGAAACTTACAGTTACAATTAGCATTAAAAACATTGGGCCTGAGTACGATGCCGGTGGGTTCTTCCCCTGTGGTCTGACGATGTGGCGGGTGGAGGCATCTGGCGGAGGGACCATCCGCTGCGCTTCTTGAGGCCGTCGGTGCATCAGAGGGTCAGTAATCCCTACAATGAGGGCGGTGATTGCTCAGGCACTGCCGTAGAGATTACAATGTCCCTTTCCGCCTGCCTTCTCATGGCTTTTCACCTGCCATGAAAAAGCAGGCAGAAGGTAACTTTGGGGGTCCCTAGCAGGGCCCCCTTCCCCCCTGGCCCTAAACATCCCTGCACCATGTGGCAGGGATGTTTAGGGCCACAATAGAAAATATACACATTGCAACTGCAGTGAAGGCGTCGCATCGTAATCAGGGCAGCGGGATCGCCGACTTCTAGTCGGGCAGTCCTGCTCCCGCTACGGTGCCAGTCGGACGAGAGTCCGATCGGCAGAGTAATCAGGCCCTTAATATCAGAAATATGTTACAAAATGTTGAATCACTTCTATTATCGTGTAGATCATTATCAAGTCAAGTCAAATAAACTTTTATTCGTCAAAATGCCATAAAAGCAACAGTTCATTCATAACATTTACAGTGAAACACATAAAATATATCAAAGTTACCAATTTAAAAGAAAAATCTCTGTATTATAAATAAGGCTCCCTGTTTTCTGTTTTTACTGATTTTTACAGATAAATACAGACAGAAAACTTGGGTTGTTTTTTGAGTAATTCTAAATACTGTCTGCCATGACTACCAGGCTAATAGCTGGTGGATTGATAGGTAAGGGGGTTACAAAAAGAAAGGAATTTTAGTAAAGAGGATTTAATAGCAGTAGATATGCACAAGGTGATACTGAAATTTGCATATTTTCATATAAGTGCATTGATTTATCTTCTGCGGATGTACACAGCATTGAAACCTGGCAGGCATTCAAGCAAGAGTGCATATTTATCGGTTCAATAAATGTGGAAATATACTAATTTCAGAATCATTTCTCCATAAAACCCAAAATAAATATGGATAAATACAGATAGAAGTAGCAAAAAATAAATATGGAGAAATACAGATGGAAATGTCAAAAAAATAAATACCATAAAACCGGGAGCCCAAATTATAAATAGAATAATAGCCAATTGAAGAGTACATAAAAGTTCATAAAATGACTGGTGCCAAACGTATCAGAAATATATATTGTTCATGCTTATATCTATTCAAACAATTATCTCTTCATAACGTTTCCTAATAGTTAAAGCTAATTTAAATAATTTAAAACAGTGTAACAAATCGCTAAAGTAGGAAGACTTTGTCCCAAGTGGTAATTTCTGACCATTGAGCTACGCCATACTGGGGCCAAAAAACGTTGACGGGGACCTTGATACAGAGGGCAAAACATAATAAAGTGACGTGCTTTGTTTTGTAATGTTATTACATCTACATGGGGGTAAATAACAGTACCAGTTTTATTGTATCAGGAAAGCCACCTCAAAATCTATGATATTTGACCGAAAAAATGTTAGCAAATGCCGCTGAAATTAATTTTCTACCCAGCACAAATATGGCTCCAAACACCTGGTTGTTGATACCGGGGCGTATCACGCAACTGTTTGTAAATCAAGCGTGCCTTCCATTCTTATTTCCTTACATCTCCCCAGGTACTGATTTTTAAATGACTCTTTATACTTTAAGTTAAACTCCTGTTGATTTGTAAATACTTTGACCATCTCCAGTTTACTACAGATTTTCCGCACATATGCAGCCCAAGGGATTCTATTGCCGCCATCTAGAGCCAGGATATCGGCCATACAGGTTCTGACTAAAGTTGCCTCGGGGTTCCCCCAACACTTTATCCATAACAATATAGGGGCTAATCCTATTTGATCTTCAATATATGGCAAACTGAGTTCCTCACGGGCAATAAAAGCTGCAATGCGTTTCGGCACTGACAAGGATCTGCGGGCAAAAGCATTTTCTAGACGCTGAATGGGCCCTACCTTCCCATAGCCCCAGACCCCTGCTCTATATAACCTAGCAGACACACACTTACTCCTATATAGGTCTATCATCTCTTTTATTGGATTATTTTTCAATTTTCGGGCAAATCAAAAAATTGTTTCCATGTTCCTTCCAATTTGCTGTGCTTTTGCAGTAATGAGAGCATTCTAGGTGAGAGATGAACTAAAAGTAACGCCCAGATAATTAAAGGCATTCACCTTCTCCAACTGTTTGCCTCCCATCATGAACAACTTTGTTTTCATATTAGATTTCCACATGACATAACATATGTTTTGGCAAAATGTACTTTTAAGTCTAACGAACATGTAGGACAAAAACAAATCCAGCAGTACCTGTAGACCATTTGCTGTGCTGGACATAAAAACCGCTTAATTCACATATAGCAACAGGAGTATATACTGGGTTCCCATTTTTGGCATTTCCATCCCTGTTCCTATAGGATGTTTACTAGCCCCATTTATGTAAAATAGGAACAGGATGGGCGCTAGGATCCACACCTGTCTCACGCCCAGTAGGGAGCTGATCTGTGTGGTCTTTTCTCCCTGTGGACCATAACGAACAGATATAGATGTCATAATGTAAACGCTTAATTTGGTCCAGCAAGTCAGAGTCCATCCTCAAATGTTCCATTATTTGCTATAGGTGGACTTATTTACCAGGCCGAATGACCTAGTTAAATCTATAAATGCCATATGTAGGGTACTTTTTTTAGCCAGCGCATTTTTCCCTGCAATGAGGTGTAAGTTTAAGGATTGTTCGACTGTGCCAAAAGCTGGCCTAAAGCCGAACTGTGCCTTAGATAAAATTTTATGTTCAAGGGCCCAGGATTCAAGGTGTGACAGGATGACTCTCTCCAAGATCTTGGCACTAGAGTCTAATAAGGAAATCAACCTATAACACGAGGGTGAGGCTCGATCTCCTTTTTTAGAAACGGGGTCGATTATAGCTGTCCTCCATGAGGCTGGAATAGGGCCTACCACAACACTCCTAAATACATTCAGTCGCGATTGGCACAGGTAACAGCTCTGGGGCGTGGATGGGGTGGGGGTCGGGGAAGTCAACATACGACGAGATAAGTTAAATTAAATTTAAAAAAAATAAAACCACTTACCTTGCACTCGCCATGTTGGTGACCTTACAAGGTTAATTTTGATCCCTACAAGTTGGATGAACACAAAGGTGGCAAGGCCACCCTTTGCTCTCCCCACCGGGGATGGAAAGGTGGGCTGTGTCAGGACCCTGTACCCTTCAATGTGTAATGACTCTGTAGCCCATGTTTCCTGACAGCAGATATCGTAGGAGGTTACTGTTATACTGCTGCTCAGCCTGGGTGTCTGTGTGAGAGAATGTTGGTGAATGGAATGTTCATGTGTGTGAGAGTCAGTTGGTGGATGGGCTGAGCAGCAGCTGGTGGATGGGCTGAGCAGCAGTGAGGCTGCTCCTGGTGGTGGGGTATGTAACATCCTACCTGAATAAAGATACCTGAAGAACCTACTTGAATGGACTACTTCTAATTACAACAGTTACGAAACCTAACCAGTCAGGGTTTCCAATCTTACAATGAGCACCTGTTATTTTCCATGAAATCAAACTTAAACACTCCAATTTTTCAGGCACTATAACTGGAATTAAGACCTCACAAGCCGCTACGGGTTGCAGGACTTCCAGTACTTGCTCTATAGGGAGCACGTCGCTGGATATCATCCAACCCTTGGATTCGGGCTGACCAGCCCTGCATGGCGCAGTCAGTCTAACATATCCAGGTTGCTTATTGGGTCAAAACATGAACTCACTGGGACATTAAACTCCAACTGTGGCTCTAGGGTTGGGATGCAGGCTCTCTGGGTATGGCAGGAGGCACAGAATCAGGTTTATAAAAATGGCCCAGATGATGCGCATGTATTCCCTCATGGCTTTTGGGCGATGAAGTTAGGTGCAATAGCAATGAACGCAGCATTCCTGGCTCTCTGAAATTGATAACAACACAGTTGCCATTAGATCCTTTTGGTGAGCTGCCAATCCAGTCCACCCTACGTGCATAAATGATGTTATTATTCAGATCTATGTGAAACCTTGAATTGTTCCGTAGCTAGTGTGCAACCTTCCGTTTCAACATTTCATCATTTTCCATGCCCCAGCCCCAAAAAGGGAATATTTTCTTATTTTCTTATACATATGGGGGCGCAGGCAGGTGGAAGCGTTTTAAACATCTTTGGTTTGGCCGTAGTAGGCCTCTGCTAGATTCTTAGCCCAAACCAGTGCCATCTGATTTTTGCTTTATAGGCTCTTTGTGAGCAGCTCCCCCCACTTGGCGGGGTCCAAAAACATGTAATGGTCTATCACAAGGTAGTTTTCCTTGCACTGATGGCAAGTTGCTTACGGTGGGCTGACCCGCTAGTTGATATAACAGGGCTGGCTGAGTATATTCTCCAACATTCTGAGGGACGGTAACTGAGGAGGCAAAGTCAGTGGTCAGATGTTCCCGTACATTCTTATTTAAAGACGTTACTTTAAGTTCAAGTTTTCTGCAAAAATCATTTATGGTAGCCTCTGTTTTAGATAGGAACTCCTTAAGCAGAACATGCACAGAGGTATTGTTGTCTACTCCCAAATCTAGTGGTGTATCTGTGCCCCTAGTGACTGTTTTTGGTAGCCCTGTTCCGGCCTCAATGCCGTCATTGATCAAGTTTAACAGGGAGACTATGTCTTGCATCCCTTCTTTTTTTAGCAGGCGGGCTAGCCGAGACAGGGGGATTCCCCCTAGTGAGCTCCCCGCGAGTGAGGCTAAGAGAGGTAGCAAAGGGGGGCACTTAATTTGCGAGAGGGGCCTCCCCTCCATATATTGCACATCTTTTAAGCTGTCCAAGATTGCCACTGGGGGAGATGGGCCCTTATTAATAATAATCACCTATAGCTACAAAGGGGGGTTTTGGGCCCGCTTCTGGGCTGTCAATCTTTTGCTCTACCTGTTCAAGTTCTGTTGCGATCGCCCCCAATACAGAAGATAGGTAACTAGTAATGGAGGACTGGGATGCAGGACAGCCATTTCTCCGACAGCTGGGATTTCCCGCTGTTCTTTTCCCCATATTTTGTGCACAAAATTTGTCCTGTCCTACCTTTTGTCCAGACTTGAACATCTTCCCATATATTTTCTGCGGTAACTCTCACCAACAGCCAAGAGGGGTGGCCTGGCCCAGCCTCTTCCGGCCAATGAAGGGTAAAGACGGGCCCGCCCTTGGACCGGGCTTTACCCGGGAGTTGCCCAGGCGCGTCCTGCACAGCAGGTCAGTAATTGCACTATATAGTGCAGTAGCCCGAAGCAGGTGTAGGTGATCACAGGAGCCGCCTCCTGGAGCCCTGTGAATTATGGTAGTTGAAGTACGAGTGACCCAAGGAGACTCAGCGTGATCATTATTTTGAAAATATTTTCCCACTTGACTGCTCTTCCTTTGTAAATCATAATTTAAGGCTAGAATGAAGAAAATCAAACCTTAGAAGGGTATAGAAAAACAGCGAAGAAAAAGAGGAAACAAGAAACCTACATTCAATATGAATATTATATCATGATTTATCATAAAACTCAATAAAAATAGCCAAACTTCATCAAATATTCTGGTGTTTTATCTGTTCCATAGGATGTCTTCACCAAGCCTGCCATTGAAACAAGAACCTCAAAAACCTTTCTATTGAGGTTTTAGCCCATTTAATCTCTCTTACCAGAGACACACATCTTAGCACGAGTATGTCCTTTCAAAATTTGCAGGACTCTATATCCTCTGGTTCTGGTAAGATTACAAGTGGAGTCAAGAGCAGGTAAGCCAAAGTTAATTCAAACCTGTTGTCTACAACTAACTCAGTTCCTTCTATAACACACTCTAAAGAGAAACACGTTTCTGGGCCCGATTCACAAACTGCATTCCCTAGTACATAAAGTAGTACTACAGTAGTACTACTTATACTACAAAATACAATTCACAAACCTACTGGTGGAAATCTCAACATATCCTACATTCTCTATGGAGAGATCCCTGCACATCTAATTTACTGCTTAGGGCTTGATTCCGATGTAGTTAGGAAGGCCTCCAGGCGGGTTCCGAAACGTACGAATCAGATTCGGAGCCCATGTTTCCGACCAAATTGCCCCCCATTCCGAATGACGAAGTACGATGCAAAGATCTCATCCGCGTTTACTGAATCGTTTCCGAACCCGATCCTGTCCGTTCGACTCGTTCGGAGCTGAATCGTGCCGCGCAATGGAGCCGGATTCCGAACGAGCGAGTACGATGCACAATTCGGACAGCTGTATCGACTCGGTCTCAACGAGACGAAATGGCTGTTGGAATCTGACTTTGGGGGGCCGTAGCAGGCACCCCTTCACCCGGAGCCCTCTGAATCGGTGGCAGGGGGTGCGCATAGGTCCCCCCTTCCCATGCATGCACAGTGTGGCGGGCAACATGGGGTGCCCGCCACAGGGTGTCGCTTTTCCCCACCCACCCCTTTTCTGCTATGGGAGCTTGTGTACACGTCGGTATACAGGCTCCCATAGAGTTCAATGGGAGTCCGAGCGAACCGAGTCCGTCAGCATACGGCTGCATCATACTCGTTCGGTCGGACTCGCACAGCGCGATTCGCTAGGAAAGCCCTTCGGATCGGAATCGTATGGAGGGCTTTCCTAGCGAGATCGGAATCGAGCCCTTAGTAGTAAATGTGGGAGGGAATAGGGGGAGTTGTTGGAAAATGGGGAATATACTATTAAATAGGCTGGGTTTAGGAAGGTAAACCAGGGGTTCAGAGTGGATTAAAGAGGAGTTTAGAGAGGGGCATGCTAATACAAACTTCCAGAGTAGGACCATTGCTATTCTCAAACTACACTTCTAAGGTTACTACTGCCCAGAAGGTGAAAAAACAGTAGTAAATGTATGCTAGCCCTGCCTTGGAGTAAGTCTGGAGCCACACCAGGCATCTCCCAGGCACTGCAACACATTTTTTTTAAATAATGGTGACTGGCACCCAATAGGAAATAATGGTTAAAATAATTAAAAGATTTCAACTTTTAAATTCATTGTATGCATATATATGTTTTGCCTGAAAAAATATGCAAAATTAGTAATTAAATAGTTTATGAGTTTTAAAATTAATACAAAAATAATTTTAAAAAATCACTTTGTTTAACTTTCATTAACAATCAAAATGTAAGTTACATTAATTAAGCACAACGTCTTATTACATTTCCTAAATATTAATTAAAAATACATTTGCTGTTATGGTTTTGTTTATAAATTAATATTTATAAAATAAATTAATATATTTGATTATTTAGTAAACATTTATTGTGAAGAGTTAATATGCTCTAATGCTTTATTTTATTAGTTCTGGGCAAAAATTATTATTTTAATTAATTTTAAAAGTATATGTTACTATAAAATAAATACAATATTTAAAAAATAAAAAATAAACTTTAATGATTTTCAAAATTCTTTCTCATAGAGAGATCTCCACAGCTGTGGCAGGGTCCACTGCTGTGGCAGGGAGCCCCACCAAGGTGGTGAGATATCCACTTATGTGTGAAAAATAATAACTGTACACTGGCTCCACACCCTGGATTCAGGCTTTGGAGGCATGTATGTATATATAAAATAATTTAGAACTTTGAAAACATTCTATTCATCTATATAGTCCAGCAACAGGCAGCCATCTTCCTTCTTTGATTGCTGCTGCTCACAAGATAAGTAGTCTTTATTTTTTCTCCTAAATTTACATGTATAGCTGTTATTACTGCTAGTTATGAGTGACTATATATCTTTTAGATCTTACTAGATCATTTTCGTTATGTTTTCGCTAATGTACGGGTGCGAGATGCTAATTGTTTGTCATCTAATGTGTTAACACCTTTGCACCTTCTCTACTTCGTCAGCTTTGCGTTGCTTCCCTTATCGCGCCTGCCGCGTTTATCCCCCCTGCCTCGTAACCTGAGACTCCCTTCTTAGGTCTCTTAGAGACGACAAATGTTGCCCCGTCACCGCCAGGCGGCCCAGATTCAAATAACGCGCCGGGGCCTCGCTCGCACCAGCGCGGCCCCGCGCGCTCTGCCTTCTACCTCAATGCGGCTCACGCGACCGACTGCAACGCTGCCGACGCATACGCGAGCCCAATTTTAATTAAAGCCGCTTACCGTCAGGGCTTCCCCTTAGCCTTGCCCCTCGGGGCACCATACTCCTCATTTCTGTCTCGGTGGGGCACCATACTCCTCATTTCTGTCCCGGTGCGGCCGCAACTCCAAACGCGACCGCACCGGGATCATTTATCGAGCCCCTAACACCAAACGAAGAACTCAAGCCTCGTTTCAAGAATTAGAGGAAAAGCCCTTTCACATACCAGACACCACACCACACCGTTTTCTTTAGTTCTCAAACGACAGTTATAACGAAAGAGAGCACCTTTTTTCTCAAGCTGCCCCCTGCTGGCCAAATACTTAGCTAAATCCCATTAATTAGGCATTTAAACACCCATATATTTTTTAATATAGCTATTTTACAACATATATTTAGATGTAGTTATATATAGTTATTTTTAAAAAAAATGTTTGAGGAGCAGTTAAATTCTTTAGTTGAGGGCAAATTAGAGGAATTAGTAAATAGGGCTATAGGCAAATTGATGGGGTCGCTGGATGACACCATCAATAAGAAATTAGAAACCCTTTCAAATAACCAAGTAAGTGACCAACCTGGATGCTCTTCCTGGTCTGATAAATCCCGGAAAAAAAGGCCAATAGGTGACCACCCTCATAAAAAGACTAAGAAATCCAAAAGAATCATTTAGGGTCTACCGGATGACGCCGGTGATGGAGTCAGTGTGTTCGACACTGTGGATGGCATGAAAGAGGCCCAGTTGTCCCTATATCCAATGAGTGATGACGACCAGACATATGAGCCAGAACTGGAATTGTCCTGCTCTTCAGAGTTCGACTCTGACTACGATGATTCGCCCACGACTAAAAAAGGGACATCTGATGAGGCATCAAAGGCCTCTGGGTCGAAGATGGGGATTCTTGACCCACTTGGGGACAATATGTTTGATCCCCTCCTTATAAAACATCCCCTGTCACCTGAATGGACCCCCTCTCAGCATGTAGCCGAATATATTACCTTCTGGTTGAGAAGGGAGATCCCTAAGGAAGTGAGGTCTCGTTTACGATCTGAATGCCCTCGGCCATCCCTCCCCGACAAGATAACAGTGACAACCGAACTCGACCCAAAGGTCGTGTCATTCATCAACAAGGGGGGAAAAGACCCTAGAAGAGGCCTAGATAGAGGCTTAAAGTCCTACCAGGACAGACTCCTGGACATTACTGGCCCCCTCACCAAAATCTTCGAGATGGCGGAGATGGCTTACCTGGGCAAAACTCAGGTCGATCCAAAAGAACTGCGAGAGTGGGCGCAAAGAACTGTTTGCCTCCTTGAGAACGCAAACACAGCTCTTTCAAACGAAAGAAGGAAAAGCATCCTCCGGAAGCTCGACCCCAAACTAATAGAGCTTGCCAATAAAGAAGGGGGACCTTCTTCCCAGGGCCAACTTTTTGGCGATGACTTCATAAAGGAGATGGCAAAATATGTGGGGATCTTCAGCTCTATTTAGAAATCCCAAAAGGAAATAAGGAAGGTTTTTCACGACCAAGTTTTTGGAAGGGCCGGGCGAACAAGGGGTCGGTTCCCCGGCCGGGGTATACCTTCCTCAAGACCCTTTATGGCGCGAGGCAATACGTCCTTTCAACCAGCCTATGGCTCCTATTCTAACTTCTATCCCCAGAGACAAAGAGGGCGCTTCAGAAACACCAGAGGCGACAGAAGACAAAAAAGCTTCTCATCAGGTAGGTCATATGAAAGACCTTTCAGATTCCCCTATAAAGGTGGGTGGGAGACTAGCCCAGTTCTGTGGGAACTGGAACTTAGTAACACAAGACCCTTGGGTATTACAAACGGTCAGGGGATACCGAATAGAATTCATAGACACACCCTTTCAAGACAGAACCCCAAGGGAAATCCGCTTTTCGCAACAGCACTCAAAATTGGTAACAAAGGAAGTACAAGACCTATTGGCCAAAGGCGCCATCAGAGAGACACTCGATCCAGGGATTGGCTTTATCAGCAACATCTTCCTGGTGGAGAAAAAGAACAAAGAGATGAGGCCAGTCATAAACCTCAAAGATTTAAACAAATGGGTGGTCTACCAACACTTCAAAATGGAGGGAATTTATCTGTTAAGAGACATCCTAAGGAAAGGGGATTGGTTAACAAGACTAGATCTCAAGGACGCTTACCTTACTATTCCCATCTGGCCTCCGCATCAAAAATACCTCCGCTTCATATGGCTAAACAAAGTCTGGGAGTTCTCCAGTCTCCCGTTCGGACTATCCTCAGCACCTTGGTGCTTCACAAAGGTTCTCCGCCCAGTAGCAGCCTGGCTCAGAGCAAAAGGCGTAAGGTTAATAATATACCTAGACGACATCCTAATAATGGGCCAGTCCAAGGACATTGTATCCCTACATACTCAGTGGGCAATAGAGATCTTAGAGAAACTAGGATTCAGAATAAACCTAAAAAAGTCATGCCTGACTCCAGCTCAAGACACTCAGTTCCTGGGGTTCATCGTAGACACCCTTCATACAGAACTACGCTTACCCAAAGAAAAGCTAAAAAAGTTACGCAAGGAAATAAAAACGGTCTTATCAGAAAAGGTTATTACACTAAAGAGTTTAGCAAGAATCCTGGGTCTCCTATCCTCAACCATCCAAGCTATATTCCCCGGTCCACTCTACTATCGAGCCCTCCAAAGACTAAAAAAGAGATGTCTTCGCAAAAATCTCTCATACTCTCAAACTCTGTCCCTAGATCAGGAATCAAGGGAGGAACTAGAATGGTGGCTCAAGAACGCACAAGCCTGGAACGGGAGGGCAATCTTCGGGGAGGAACCCGAAATGGTGATGGACTCAGATGCAAGCCTAGAGGGTTGGGGAGCAAAATGCGGAAGTTCTTCCACAGGGGGACGTTGGTCAAACCAAGAGAGGAACATGCACATCAACTGCCTGGAACTCTTAGCGGGCTCCTTTGCAGTCCGCAGTTTCACACAAGAAAGGATGAAATGTTGTGTAATGCTTCGCATGGACAACATTTCAGCAGTCCAATATGTGAGCAAGATGGGAGGACCACATTCCAAAGACCTAGCGGACCTAGCGAAGGACTTTTGGGGTTATTGTTTGAGCAAAGGAATCTCAGTTGTAGCACAACACATTCCTGGTTTGAGCAATGGAGTTGCAGACTGGTTCTCCAGGAACTTCAGAGACTCCAGCAACTGGAGACTGAACAGGGAGATATTCCTGAATATCCAACACATATGGGGCCCTTTCAACATAGATCTCTTTGCAGACAGATTGAATACTCAACTGACACAGTTTTTCAGCTGGAAACCAGACCCTCAAGCTGCTGGGGTATACACCTTCCTACAGGACTGGAGAGGTCTAAGGCCATATGCCTTCCCGCCATTTGTCATGCTACCCAGTTTCCTCCTACAAACACGCAGATTGAAGGAAACAGTAGTAGTGCTAACTCCCCTTTGGAGATCCAAGGCATGGTTCCCGATAATTCTGGAAATGTCAGTAGACTTCCCCTTACCAATACCGAATTTCGAGACCATACTTCTAGGCCCTCGAGGGGAAATTCATCCTCTAGTACAAGAAGGCTCCCTCACACTGATGGCATGGAAGATTTCCGGAGACAATGGGAAATCCCTGGCCTTTCGCCAGATGCTTTCAGACTCATATCTGAGTCCTGGGCACCTGGCACAAGAAAGGCATATAGACTGGCATGGAATAAATGGATTTGTTGGTGTGTTCAATGGGGTATCAATCCCATTTCAACTGATGTAGTCCATGTAATAAATTATCTAACAGAACTATTTGAGTCAGGATTGTCGTATAAGACGGTTAATGTCTATAGATCAGCCATTTCTGCTGGTCATTGCTTGATAGATGGACTACCTGTCGGTCAAAATACTTTAACAAGGAAGATTATGAGAAGCATTAGGGTCCTCAAACCACCCATACCTAAATACACCTCTCTTTGGGACGTTAAACTGATCCTACATGTATTGGAGAACTGGAGAACTGGAGCAATAACCAATATTTATCCCTTAAAAAACTCTCTTACAAACTCACAACCCTCCTATGTCTGGTTTCATTTAGACGTACATCTGATGTTTGAGCTTTAGACGTCACCAGTAAAGCACACCAACATAAGGGAGTATGTTTCTATATTAAAAGAAGAACTAAGACTCTTTCCTCAACAATTTTCTACCCTTTTTTCTCAGGAAACCCAAGACTGTGTGTGGTGCAATGCTTGAAAGAATATGAAAGGAGAACCCTTAATCTGAGAAACGACGTCGCACAACTATTAATCTCTCATAGAAGACCTCATAAAGCCATTTCTCCCCCTACCTTAGCTAGATGGGTGAAAGATGTTATGAATGAAGGGGGTGTGTACACCTCTATTTTTGGAGCACATTCGCTTAGAGGTGCCTCAGCCTCCAAAGCTTTCATCTTGGGAGGAGGTTTACAGGACAATTTAAGATCGGCAGATTGGTCCAACGAGAGCATGTTCAAAAGTTGTTATTTTAAACCAATGTCTAATCTAATTGATAATGTGTTGAATGCACTTTGAACTTGCATAATATTGGCCTCCGTGTCGTGCCATAAAATGTAGATTTTCCACAGCCTGATGAGCAGAAAATCTGGATTTTATTAAGGACACGGAGGCTAAGATTATCCCACCACACATTGCCGGGTCTGGTGGCTCAGTGGACTAAAGCAGCCACTGCAGCGACCTGTGTTTGATCTCATGGTCACAGGTTCAAATCCCGGCAGGTCCACTCAGCCTTTCATCCATCTGAGGTTGATAAAATGAGTACCATTGAGTTGGGTAACAATAAACATCTGTTATTCAGCGCCAGGACACCTACGGGTAATCGTGCGCTTTACAAATACACCTGTTATGTTATGCCCGGGTAGACTAAGCTATTTTATACTTTCTTTCAAAGTAAAGAGGTTTGGATTTGGATTTTCGACTATGTTTGTTCTCCTGGATACATTCATCAGGAATTTATTTGGACTTAAAGTTTATCTTGTTCGCAGCGCAAAAAAGAAGGAAGATGGCTGCCTGTTGCTGGACTATATAGATGAATAGAATGTTTTCAAAGTTCTAAATTATTTTTAATTGTTGCTGCTGTGTGAGCTGGCAATAGAAGGAGATTGCATAATCTTAGCCTCCGTGTCCTTAATAAAATCCAGATTTTCTGCTCATCAGGCTGTGGAAAATCTACATTTTGAAGTAAATTTACACTCTGAAATGGTGAATAGCCAAAAGCGGTAACTTTACTCCAAAGCGTAAAAGTAACTTCACGTGTAGATTTACTTACATGAAAATGTACCTTTCTAGACAGGCCCCAATGTCATGAAGTGAACTTAAATTCAGATTTACTGACATGTAGGAAACAAAGGCATTCTGATCCAGTTGTCCATATTCTTTGATCATAGTGATAGCCAGCATTTGGTCAGAACCTTTGTTTCTGTATTTTTTTGAATAATTGGACAGTGAGACAAAAGGTCCCATGGCAGCCTCTCTTCTTTCAATATGAAAGGTATCAAATCTCCTCTCATGTTTATGGAGATTTAACTACTTACAGAATTTGTCAAACATTTGGTGCACTGGACACACTCCCGCTTCTCCATTTTCCTGAAGACTCCATCCTTACTCCATATGACTTTCATTATTTCCTTCATCTCTAGGGCTAAGTGTTTCATCTCTTTCTATACTCACTAGGTGTTCTGCATTTAGCCTGTACATGCTCTGTGCCTTTTATATAAGCTTTACAGATGTCAGTAGTGCAGAGTACTGTTCCAAAATACCTCTAGGAAATATATTTACCTCTGTAATATTATGACTTGCCATATTTTGCATGAAGAAGTAGTGAAGTCTTGTTAATAGACTGTGTACATAGAAAAAGAGTGAAAAGATGTTCTCCTCTGGATGTCTTTCTTGCAAAATATTTCTAATTCCCAGTATGTCCAAGAATGTGCGTAGTATTGTGTTCCCCTTAAAAGTCTATGGAACTGGGTTGGGCCTATCAATAATGTAGTCTACTCAAAGTCCCCCACCCAATCACAAATATACCAACTGGTACATCAGTAAATAAACCTTCCTTAATGCCATTCAGGAATTGTACCATCAAGGTGGCTGAGGGCTTTTATAAAGTGGCTTCTTAATGGCATAGAGCACCTTTTTACTATTAAAGTCATAAATATTAATGGCTGTCAAAGGCTTTGAATCTGTTGATCAGGACTTATCAGAGATCTCTGTTCCACCAAATGTTGTATTTCCACATTGGTAAGTTTTTTCTAAGTAGGGTAACTAACTTCAGTAGACCCACTCTTCAGTTCACCACACATCACTTGTTTAAACTATAACAACCCCAGTAAGTGGCACTTCTTGCCTTACAGGTACACTCTCTTTGGTGACAGTCTCAGTATTGAGTCACAATCGTGTTCTTGATCTTACCTCTTCAGCTCTGTACATTTCATGTTAAGGGAGTTAATAATTCCTCTGTCAGATGCAATGTGTGCCACAGATAAAACAAAATCCCCTTGAACCCCTTCCTCCACTAATAGACCATGCCTAGAACACTGAGGCCCTGGACCTTCAACCCGGGGGCATCTGTGGACCTGACCTAGTTAAACTCCGTGCCTTCTTTCTCATTGCCTCCAATGGTTTTCCCTTTCTCAAATCCTGTACCCCTTAACACATCCTCTAAGTCAGGCCCATGGTGTTATCCCCACTAAGTAGTACATTTGAATGTTCATTGCACTTTTGGTTGTCCAATATTCGTGTAGGCTATAGCAAAGGTGTATGAATTTTAGTGACAGCACTTCTCGAGCTCAAACATTAGACATTTCTGTTATCATCTAAATCACCACAAAGGCTTTATTTATAAGCTCATTATGACTTCTCCTTCTAAATACACAATCTCCCTCACCCTGCACTGAATCTTCATCTGGTATATCCACATTATCTCATGACCTTGAATATTCCTCTTTCACCGTTTCTGTCTGCTGTTTCCTATCGGATATGTCTCGACTCACTTGCTCTTAGGTAGGTTTTTAACCATAACTCCTCCTGTCTGCATCACCTTGGGCCCTACCCATTGATATTTGTGAATCAGCAAATAATGCTTCTTCCCCTTATTTGGCAAACATCTCTAGCAGGGCATCCGTATTATGCTCCCCTTGCCCTTTTCTGAGTTATGTAACTTCATAAAGCTTGATTGCTGACATAGGATCTTCTCATTTCCGATCACCTTGACGATCAAACAATAAAGCCTAGTATTTCCTACCAGTGTGATTTACTTCTCAGTGTCTTTTTCTCACTTCAGTCCACCAGTTGTTACAACTTTATGTTTACCACAGTGTCTACATCAGCTTTCACCCTAATCCTTTCAAATAGGAGGAATACTTTAATCAGGTATTTCCTATGCAAGCACCACAGCACACAAAATCATAGTCAGCCTCTATCTAACATTTTCTAATTTTGGTGTTCAAACATTGATCTCCCATGTGACCTTGATATGTCCATGCCATCTCCTTCACCATGCATTGGTTCGATCATTGATATTCCACAAGCAGCTACCTAAGGGAGTTGGAGATCCATTTTCCCAGTCCAAAGACAGGTATTGTGTCCCCTTGATGCCTTCCAATAGCTGTACAGAATCTGTCTATTATGTCTCATTTCAGTCCTCTTATGAAAAACATGTGCTAGTTGCTCCACTCTTCCTGTCTTCCTAATCCCTCAACATCTTCATGTCTCAGGGAAGTAGGTAGTCAATTTGGTTTCAGTCAATCTTTGTTACAGGCACTCCTTTCTTGACTCAGTGTTTACTGATGCCACTAATGCTGATGTGTCTCAGGACTCTTATCTTGGTCCACGCTCTCAATTTTCCATAGACTCTGTTATTTTTGCATGCAAATTCACTTTTTTCAAGTGTTTTCAGCATGGTTAAATTATGTTCCATTCGAACATATGAGCAATGCACTTTTCATTACTTTACTCGCTTGTTGCTAACCGTCCCTTCCCCTTACAGGATTGTATTCTTAAATTAGGAGCCATGCATGTTCCTACCCTGTCCCTTACACTGTTATAAATCTCCTTACTTTTTAACAAGCTCTTTTCACCCATGATGACTAAATTTCCTGGAACCTAAATCTTCTTGCATTCACTAAAATTGCATACTCGTGTTGACACTGTTCTTCGCACTTCTACTTTAATCCATACAACTATTTTTTTATTATCTTTCTCACTCGCATAGACAGAGTTAGTTGATTGTTTTCTTTAGCCTTCCTCTAAAATCAGCCTTATTCTCACAGAGTAAATGTCTTCACTCCTCCTTTCAAATATCAAACCACACTGTTACCTTGTCTTTTTGTCTTTTTCTTATATCCCCACTATTCTTTCCTCCTATCTACTACACCAATTAACTTTGGTCTTCTTCTTTCTCGCCCTCTTCTTTATCTCTGTACTCATGCCGGATATCCTTGGTCTCTGCACACTTTATTTGCACACCTGTCACTGTGGCTGTTGTTTCTGCTAGTGCCACTGCATGAGGTGGAGAACCCTGGATGTGTAGGGCTCTATTCTGGCCTTTGGTCAAACAGTGGTAAATGAAGATGTCTTCAAACAGGTCAAAGACCATGTTGCCTATCTCTCTGTGAGTTTCATAAAGGAATAATAGTACATTTGACTACTCTGTGGGGACTAGTTTTCCACAGAGAAGCATGAGCAATGGTTGACTTCAGATGTCAACAAAGATTCACTAAGAGTGCACTCCTCAGGGGAGGAGTAGATTGTACAATTCCCAGTGTTCTCATTACTTCCTGGGAATGGTGCCCATGTTTTCAAACTTTAGGGATACAAATTTTAGAACTGTTCTTGCTCACATCATGCATAACTGTTCCAAGAGTTACATTTTAGCTGTATTATATTTGAATGGTTGTACAGGTTTTATGTTTAATGCTGTAGTATCTAACTAGCTAGGAAGGGCTGAGGGAGCTGGGGATCTTGTCACCTGTAATATGTTATTGATAATTTGTTTTCTGGTTAGGTTTGCAAACATCGGTAGATAAAACCATGATAAACAGCACTGGTCAATCCAAATTATTTTAATTATTTCTTTTATATTGATCGTCCTTTTTGTATTGGTTTTTACTAATCACACAAATAAAGAATCATACTGCCACTGGTCAATCCATATATATAGTATGTAATGGGCATTTAGGATGCTCTCATGGAGTTGAACAGCTGCTTTATGGGAGCACATTCTTGCCCATGAGAGGGTCACACTACTGTAAATCTGTATGGGAGTGGTAGCTGGTTTGTGGCATGTTACTGCATCATGATTTTGTGTTTTTTAAAGAGGTGCCTCTCCAGCCCTTTTCTCAATTGGAACATGGTTGGACCTGTCCTGATGAACATGTGATATTGTTTCAGATCCTACGAGTATAGAGAAGGCCTGTTACCTTGTTTTTTTCTTTTTGCACTTCTTTATCTTCCAGTCTGATGGTGCCCTAGCAGTGCTTGTGCCGAGATCCACCAGAGATGATGAGCTTGTCAGCTAGGTAGGTAGGTGTGCCAATCCTGATAACTTTGTAGATGATGCAGTTGGTTTAAAGGTAGTGCGGGCCAACTTCAGCTTTGCAAAGAAAATGTTTTAAAGTTATCTCACAAGAATGTGCCACAACTATTTTTTATCATTGTTCAGCTCCCATTTAGCACTCACAAGGAAATATTGTAAATTTATGTGGAAAGATTACACAAAGGCATAGATGTAATAAAAAGTGTGAATCCCTGCTTATTGTAGGTAGGACAGAAACCAGATCAACGAGACACTTTGTTTGCAAATTGAAAACTTCACATACCTCTACAAAGCATTTTGGCACAGTCATTTCTCTTCTCACGTCTACCAGCTCCCTTAAATTCTACTGACCTACCAATGATTGGAGGTGGGGCCCACCGGCACTCATTTTTGGTGAACGTAATTTAATTTTCCTTATCTGACTTTGGTCCAGAGCAAGAGATAGAAAAATACAAAAGGGGGAACTACCAGCCTTTGGGCAAACATTCCTACTGACCTTACATTCAAACTTAAGTGAAGGGCTTTCGTATATGGCCGTACAGCAAGTGTAGGTTCTTAATGAGCCAGGGCTTCCATACATTCCAGCCTTTATTGTCTACCTCCCAAAGCCCAGATAAATGCCATACAAGCATTATTCAAATTTCTTTATCCAGGATACATATCACCACTAGATTATACCTTTCCTGATGATGTGTACTTCTGCCCACCATTCACTAGATTTATTTTCACAGATTGAACTACTGCCTGCATCAACCACTGTGTGCACCATAAAGAACCCGAGCTACTGCCCCTCCTCACATTGGCAATTTGGAGCCCTCCATGAGCTAAAACATTCCACAAGCTTAGCACACTTCCTTTTCCTTGACCTCTCATGATCTTTAATGATCTAGTGATTCTCATGGGGAACATACACATATCTTTCTTATTCCCCTTGTCACCTCGATATGTTTACTCTGCTGGTCGCTTTACTCCTCTGGACCAAATGATATGATCATCCCCCCAGCATCAAAAGTGATACACTCAAATCCTTTTCCCTGAACTCACTGCTTTAAACTCTCAGAAACACTTCCCAGAAAATGCCCTTCTTTGCCATTTCCACTCTAGCTCTGGTGTCAGAGCAATACCTTCTCCCACATATCTAATGAGAAGGCTATGACCTTTCCTCTTTTAATTTTTCAATCAGTTTTCCTCATGTTATGCCCCCTTCCTTGACATTGTTGCCCACAAATTATGTTTCAATTCCCTACCATACTTCCATCAATCGAGGAGAACTACTGAGGTCTGAACTCAATGTTCATGACACATAATGTTTCACAAAAGCCTTCCACTACATCCCTGTAGGAATATGAAGGTCTAAACATCTATCACCTCATATTACTCAAACCATGTCTGCATAACTCCAAACATCTTAAAAACATCTTAAATGCACAGAGACCTTTCAAATGGCCTAGTAAATTGTGTTGCAAGAGCAGCCACACAAATCTTTAGTAAATAAGGGCCATATTTTTTTATTCCAGCCATTCAGCTTCTTGTTGAAACGGGTATGGTGGAAGTGTGCTTGGGCAGGTTAAATAAGGTTTTAGTAGCAAAGTTAATGGCTATAGCCAAATGGCAGAGGGTATATTGAGAGAGGCCCGCTACCAAGCTGCTGCAATAATCCAATACACTGAGTACAAGCGGATTGTTTAATGATTTGGAAGTGAGGAATGGGAGAAGATGAACACATTTTCTATATGTCAACTACTTGATCCTGGGCTGCGGTAGAATCCTGAGATTCCATATGTATCTAGATGCTGATTAGCATGTCTATATTTCTGGCTGAAGTAGTGGAGAATGCTAATGTGTCAGGGAGAAGTAGATGGAACCGGGTGGAGAGATATGAGCATATGTAGGCTGATGGGGACACGCAGTAGCCAATCAGCCTTTAGAATACTCAGATTGAATCCATACCAGGCATATGTATGTTCTTTTGCTACGTTTCTGGGTAAAATGTGGGTCATACGTGCAAAGGCATTGACAGCTATTGTTTAACCCTATTAACATCTCCCAGACTGTATAAGCAATCATGACACCTATCATCAATGTTTACTCTTTGTGAACTTGTGTGTGGTGGTTATTGTTATTCTCGAATGAGTGATTTCTTAGGGACGTGTCATTGTCTATTCCACCCTTTTTGTTTTTATCTTTGTGCTCTATTGTAACTCTCCACGTAAATTGTGGGTGTAGTTGTTCTTAACAATTTCCTAAAAATCTTTTTGTTTGGCTTCCTAATGATATGCTATTTTGTATTGATATGCCATTCTATATTTTTATTGAATTGTTTTTATTATGCTTTTTATAGCTTGTATTTTATGAACATTTTGTATTTATTGTACGCTTTTATGACTAGTATTGTCGAATAAGCAAGCAATTGGATTGGATTGGATATGAGTCAGGGAGATAAATAACTTCAGTTTTTGAGAGATTATCTGGACATTCAGTGTCAGTGAGGCTTTGAGAGACAATGTTGGAGGGAGGGAGAAAAGAGAAGCATGTGTCATTCACAAATAAGTGCTTATGGAAGGCCAGAGAGGTGGTCTACACAGAAAAAACTGACTAAAACTAGGACTGAGTTTTGGGGGACACGAGCTGATAGAGAGGCTGGAAACAGAGATTACAAACAATGCCATGAAACAGAGAAGTTCTGTAAAGGCCACAGGAGCTACCCATTAACCAATAAAGGTCAGGGTTCATATAGTGTAACAACAACAAGGTCCGTCAGGGTACCACTAAATATTAAAACAAGTTGAACAATTCGGAGATAGTTATGAACCCTATCAAGTTATACATAAATATTCACAACATTTTAGGGAGAAATTTTCATGAGAAACTTTTTTTATGTACATATATCCAAGTAATCAACACAGTTAATCTAGCAATGCATTATAATCAAAGGGTTTACAAAAATAACAGTGCTCTATGCAATAAGTGCTCACACGGTGCAGGTGGGTGAGAACAACAAATCAAAAAGCCCATTAATGTGGACAGCAAGAAAGGTGATAGACCTCTCAGCTGGCCATCAAAATTTCAAAGAGTCTTTGCACCAAATATCGTCGCCGGCGTTTCAACCTAAAAATGGCAATCCCAGGGTCATCATGTGGACAAATTAAATTTTTGAGTGCACAGTAGATCCTGGGATTCCATTATAGAAATATCCTGGAACTTAGGAGATCAGGGGGTTAACAACTTCGAATTGTGGGAAGACACATAAGGTCTGGGGTACCCAAATATTATAATGAGGTTATAAATACCACCATAAACTGCGGAATCATCTGTATAAGAAGAGCCCTGCCAAGACCGTGTTAAAAGCGCAGAGAGCTGAGTAGATCAACTTGGTAGATGAGATGCAAAAATTATTTGAAAGACTA
Organism: Calotriton arnoldi; assembly: GCA_963921515.1. Classification (NCBI taxonomy): domain Eukaryota; kingdom Metazoa; phylum Chordata; class Amphibia; order Caudata; family Salamandridae; genus Calotriton; species Calotriton arnoldi. The sequence continues at coordinate 62,239 of CAWUFW010004874.1, read as the reverse complement.
GTCCCAGAAAGAAGTATGGCAGAACTGAGTCAGGCAGTGGAATGAATCTGGCATTCAGCATGTCCACTCGGCTCTCTGCACCTTTCCTACTCCATCATAGGACTTAGGTTGTTTGTATTTGAGAATTGTGTATTGATAAGTGGTTAGATAACAGTCATTAAAACAGGGTGCTTAGAAGTTGAGTTCGACCTTTACCTTGTGGGGAAGTCTACAAGGAGAATGAGAAGGGTGTTTTTTTAAATAAAAGGTAGCTATATTGTAAAGGACCTCAAAGAATGACCTGATAGTACGTGTGGGTGATAGCGTGCTAAAACGTTGGTTTTGAAAGGGCAGTGGCTGTGGTAGAATGGAATTTGAATGAGGGAGGAGGGGTGGTGGGTGATAGTGGGTATTTTGTTGATTAAGATGCAAACTCTACCAGCTTTGTGGTCAGTTAGTTGTGAGAAAACAAATGATGCATGACTGCAAGAAAAGTTGATGCTGTAGCAGAGACATTTGAGCCATGTCTATTGATGGACGTGAGGTGAAATGGTCAGCTCCAGGACTCAAAGTGGTCCATAATAAGATATATTTAGTTCAGACAGATCTGAGATTCAATAACCAGAGAGTCCATTAATGTAATTGGTTGATTTTAATGAACTCAGAAGTCTCCTCAGTCTTCACTGGATAGATAGACTAGGTGATGATCGGAAGGCGTTTGAACAAAATATTGAGTTTTTGATATCGGGAGACAGAAATATTGAAAAAAAGAAATTCCGATACAAAATATCGTGATTTACAAATCATTGTCAAGAATATCGATTTTTTCAGGTACGTAATATAGTTGTTGAGAATATCATTGTTGTTAATATCGTTTTCAATTATATAGTTGTAAAAAAATATCGTTTTTTAATTATCTTAATGTGTTTAATTAACATATTAATTTTATGTGTCATTATTGCTTGTATAATTGTTAATAATATTTTTAAATATAGTCTGTAATTTAAAGTAATTTATCATTTTTAATTTAATTGCTAATAGTAATTTTGGGTGTCGAAGTGGGTTGCTAGGTTTTAGGTGTATAGGGTGGGTATTAAGTAATAATTAATTAATTATTAATGCATTATTGATTATTTATTTATTAATTATGTAAATTGTTTAATAACTTCATATAGTAGTAATATTTTAGGTGTGGGCTGTTGGTTTTGTAGGGATATAGGGTGGGAATTTAATTAGGGAATAATTAATTATCAATTATGTATTATTAATTATTTAGTTGATCATTAATTATGAACATTATGTAATATTGATTTATTTTAGTTGCAAATTTGTAGGGGTATAGGGTGGGTTGTTAGGTAATAATTAATTAACAGATAATTATTAATTGTTAAATAATTAGTTAATTGATGATCAATTATGTAAATGGTGTTATACTTATTTATTTTAGTTATATTTTGCTTGTGGGCTGCTAGGTTTGTGGAGGTAAAGGGTGGGAAGATAAATAAGTAATTAATAAATAAAAAATAAAAAAATTAATAATTATTAAATCATTTAATGATTATGTAGATTGTTTAATTGTTTTATATATATATTTGAGAAAGGGGTGAGGACAGCCGAAATGCGTGTGTTGGACAAGCTGCAATAAAGAATTTTGAAAAAAGACACGCCGTCTGGAGTGCCCACGTTTGTCCCGTGTATCGGGAAGAAATTGTGAATATATATATATATAAATTTTGAGTTACTTAATAATGTTGATATTAAGAGTTTTATATTTGTTCTAAATTAATAGGGTAATTGGACTATGTAATGTGTTTGAAGTGAAGTACTTTCTCTACTGTTGCACAGACTGGAGTGGGAATAGTAAATCTAACCCCTCTGAAGTCCAACTCTTTCTCTACTGTTCCATGTACTGAAGTGGAAATAGTAAATGTAACCCCTCCGAAGTCCAACGCTTTCCCTACTGTTGCACAGACTGGAGTGGGAATAGTAAATTTAATTACTCCAAAGTCCAATGCTTTTGTGACTGTTGCACAGATTGGAGTGGGAATAGTAAATTTAATCCCTCCAAAGTCTAATGCTTTCCCTACTGTTGCACTGACTGGAGTGGAAATAATATATATTACCCTTCTGAAGTTCAATGCTTTCCCTACTGTTGGACAGACTGGAGTGGGAATAGTACATTTAATCCCTCCAGACTCCAAAGCTTTCCCTACTGTTGCACAGACTGGAGGAGGAATGGTAAATCTTACCCTCGTAAGTCCAATACTTCCCCTACTGTTGACCTGTTTGGATTGGGAATAGTAAATGTAACCCTTTCACTACTGTTGCATAAACTGGAGTGGGAATAGTCTGTTTATTATTCCCAGACTTAAATACTTTTCTTAATATTGTTTAAATATATAATTTTTTATTATTTATTTAATATTTTCATTTATATTATTTGTTTATTAATATGTATTTATATTTTTAATTGTAAAACATATTTTTAGGAATTTTTGGGGGATTTGATAGTTTTTTTAAATGTAATGTTTTGCAGTTGATATATTTATATATATATATACATATATATATATATATATATATCAACTCACTTCTCCTACGTATCGGCAGACAATACTGGACACCCTTGCAAGTTTCAAAACGATTTGTTTAATGGCTCCAAACGACGCGTTTCAGCTTTCGCCTTGATCACGCTCATAAACAAGCAAAAGGATCATGGTGCATTATAAACAGTGATACAATAGAGAAAGGACTATACCATTGTGACATATTCACCACATAGACTACCATGGCGGCCATTTTAACACGGTAAAAGTAATGTGATAATTGCTTACAGCAATATGTCTTCGACCAATTAATAGTAACCACACTAATGTATAAATGTTATTAAAACATTTTCCATCAATACTTGAAATAATCCATCATTGTGGTACCATAATGCGCACAGATTGATTCTTCAGTCGAGTTCAAGACTTCCATGAGCACCATTTTCAGAATGAAAAGCTACTGAGAATGGTTGTAATTGATGCAGTACCCATTAATGTAAGGGGTGGAAACCGGGAACTCTCTCTTCGCAAACTTGAATCAAGATACATTATTGATTTCGAAACCATGGTACCCCAAGGCTTGAACTCGACTGAAGAATTGGCTATTCATTTGAATGATTAACTGTTGGATGTTAAGATACAATGTAATAAAGTCTGTTGGTGATTTCTCTTCTGTGGTATAATATTATCATTCATTTATTTTTGTAGGTGCAGGCACTTCTTCTTTTTTCTACTATGGCAGCAACCTTTATGAAATTGCATGGATTCTGTGCAAATCTGTTTAGACCATTTTAGCCAGATCACCAGCTATTATCTTTTGGATGAATGCCCACTAGGGCTGGACTGTGAGTGTTTTAATGATGGACTATCAGAACTGCCCACTTGGGCTTAATGAATTTTTTGTGCCAAGATACATTGTTAATTAATTTGTGTTAACAGTGTAAATATCGCGTGTCTGAATGAATTGAGCGATATTTTTGGATCAATCTGTGCGCATTATGGTACCACAATGATGGATTATTTCAAGTATTGATGGATAATGTTTTAATAACGTTTATACATTAGTGTGGTTACTATTAATTGGTCGAAGACATATTGCTGTAAGCAATTATCACATTACTTTTACCGTGTTAAAATGGCCGCCATGGTAGTCTATGTGGTGAATATGTCACAATGGTATAGTCCTTTTTCTATTGTATCACTGTTTATAATGCACCATGATCCTTTTGCTTGTTTATGAGCGTGATCAAGGCGAAAGCTGAAACGTGTCGTTTGGAGCCATTAAACAAATCGTTTTGAAACTTGCAAGGGTGTCCGAGTATTGTCTGCCGATACGAGGGAGAAGTGAGTTGATTTAAGGGTTTCCGGTAACCCGACTCGGACCGCCCGCCAATTGACAGCCTCTGAGCCAAACCGGGACTGGTGGTGTATATATATATTTCAGCCCGGTGAGAGACTTAGACTATGCACAAACAAGAATAGATATGTACAAATTTGTGCGCAAAATCAAATTACGCAAATATCACTTAACTCAAGGAGTACAAAATAGAGAGAAATCCATGCCTGAGGAAGCAAGTGCTAGCCCAACGCTGGTAGCTGGGGATGTGGCTTTATTGAGGGACTTGCAGCACTTATTGGACGAACAGAATATAACTCCAACTATGAATGAAGTCGGTCTTGATCAATCACAAATTGGGGCATCAATACAAACCAATTTTAGACCAAAATCATCGTTTTGTCCAATCATGCTCCGTGATAATGTGGATATTTTTCATGAAAAGGTAATCTATGAATTGAAAAAACTTTATTGTTCCACTATGAGGTCCCAAAAGAAGTATACAAAACATGATCGTATTTATTCCCAACTGATCAAGAAACTGCAAGGAGATGATAATATCATTATCAGACAGTCAGACAAGGGCGGCAACGTGGTCATGTGGCCACGTGACTTATATATGGGTGAGGCGCTTTCTCAATTAAATGACAGGAACTGCTACAAAAGGAGTACTATACAAGCAGTCAAATGTGCATGGGGAGAATTCAACAATAAACTCTTCGCATGGAAATCTGCGGGTCTGTTAAGTGCACAAGAATTCAAATTTTTGAAAGTAGACTACCCCGTCATACCAGCTATTTATTTTATCCCCAAAATACATAAAAACATGGATAAACCGCCGGGGAGGCCCATTATATCGGCCCAGGGGAGTCAATTAGAGAATACATCCAAATATGTGGACTTCTTCCTGCAGGAACATGTCAGGAAGCTCCCATCATATATTGAGGACACTGGGGACTTCCTGCGCAAAATACAGAATGTTAACTGGGAAGATGATTGTGTACTTATAGCGCTTGATGTTACCTCGCTGTACACCAGTATACATAATTGTGATGGTATCAAAGCAGTTGAATTCTATTTGAACACTAGATCTATGCAATATTATGCACATAACAGGATGTTATTAGCCATGATTTCCATATGCTTAGAGAATAATTTCTTTCTCTTCCTTAATCAGATTTTTCAGCAAGTCAGGGGGGTTGCCATGGGGGCTTGCTTTTCTCCCAGTTATGCCTGTTTGCACATGGGCATGTGGGAGGAGCGGGTCCTCATGGCAACACACAGTGAGACCCTGGCCAGTCATGTACTCTGCTGGCATAGATACATCGATGACTTGTTCTTTATTTTGAGGGGCAGTGAATGTGATGCGCGTGCATTTGTATTAGATCTCAATAACAACAACCTGAATCTGCAGTTTTCAGCGCAGATGAGTAAAACCAGCATAGTCTTCCTTGATGTAGAGATATATATTGCAAATAACAAACTAGAAACTCGACTCCACAGGAAGCCATCTGCAGGCAATACTGTGCTGCATGCTTCCAGTCATCATCCGGGCCATCTGATCAACAGCATCCCCTATGGGGAGATGTTGAGGATCAGAAGGATTTGCAGCACCGATCATGATTGCAGGCTAGCACAGAGAGACAGTAAGGAAAGGTTCTTAGCAAGGGGGTACCCAGAGGGAGTGGTTACGACAGCCATAAATAAGGCAAACACATTACAGCGTTCGGCAGCATTAACATCGAAAGCCAGCAAGGTGAATGATACTGATGAAGTTATGTCACAGCCAACTAGGTTAGTGTTGACATTTAACCGCCAACACAAAACCCTTCGCAAAATTGTGAACAAAAACTGGCCACTGGTACTTAATGACCCAGTACTAGGTAGTTGTCTGACAGCTACTCCAAGCATTTCCTATAGGAAGGCCCGCTCCATGAGCAACGCTCTAGTAAAAAGCAGCCCCGAGGTTTCTTTGACTAAAAATTGGCTTGGTGGTAGGACAGGCTTTTATAAGTGTTCTACATGCAAAGCCTGTAAGTATGGCTATAACACTAAGTCATATTCTACTCCATTTAAACCAAAACCAGTTGCCATTACAAAATCCCTCAACTGCAAAACTGAATTTGCAGTATACGTGCTGGAGTGTCCATGTGGCCTGCGCTATGTGGGAAATACTAAGCTGCAGGTCCACAAACGGATACTCCAGCACATGAGGGCCATAAAAAACAATGACTCCGCTTATCCAGTGGCAAGACATTTCCAGGAACATCATGGCAGCAACGTACAATATTTGAAGTACTTTGCTGTGGACACTGTCTTGCCTCTGAGAAGGGGTGGCAACCGAGAATACCTCTTTAGGAAACTAGAAACAAAATATATCTTGGAGCTCAATTGCAAAACACCGTACGGCCTGAACATTAGTGAGGATTTTTTCACCTGCTTATGAATTACCCTGCTCCCACATCAAGCATTTTTTTAAGCTGGTATCAGTACCGCTTCACTGACATTAGTATTATACATTTTTATATTATCTTTTTAATACAATTTCACATTCTTTGAATGACGGACGTGATTCAAAGAGGGTTAGAGCACTTTTTTATCTCTTAGCACTAGCACTTTTTAGCATTCTTGTAAGGTCATTTATGGTTATTGGCCCACTGGGGCAGGAGTTTAGAACCTAGGATTTTCAACTAACAGAGCATGTGTGCAATTCAGTTTTTTAAGTATAACTGGGGCAAACAAGAATAGATGTACTATTATACAGTCACGTGGTTTTAAGATAGATTTTTTTAGATAGGTTTTGATTGCCTCTAAATAATAAGAAATTTTTATATATTTATATATGATCTTTTTTTATGTCATTTTTACCAGTGGTTTTAGTACTGTTTGTATAATAATATCTTAACCGAATAATTTGTCTATTTAGTCTTGTCATGTATTTTTTATATATCTTAAATATTTGACTTTATGACTATTTATAATGTTTGCTTATTTTGCACATATTTATTGTATTTCCCACAGTGGGGATTAATTTTCAAATGTTCTAAGTCACTAAGTTCAGCATAACCAAATTGTACCTTCTATGTCTATTATGCTTTTTTCACGTGAGATTGATTGCACTGTCACTTTAAAAATGAAAAAATGGTTCCGAAACGTGTCATGTGATCAAGGCCTCGGAGGAGGCTGAAACGCGTAATGGCGGAGGTGCGGGCATTCCTGAAATAAACCCGTTTTGCACTAAATCTGGGTCTGCTTTCTCATCCTTGGAGAGGTTTCTGGTGGCGTGGAGCGTTGTGGATATATATATATATATATATATATATATATATATATATATATATATATATATATATATATATATGTAAGCAGAGAACTCTGGGTAGTTCCGAAGTTTAGGTGGAGAGCAGCTCCTGTATAGGGCACCGTACAATACCAGTGACACTCTGAATCTGCTCACCTCAAATGTCTGTTTTTTCTAGCAAAGTGTTTAAGCATAGGATTAGCACAGTGCCAACGCCACAGAACTAGAAAGGGAAAAAGTATTTTGTCATTTCCACAGCAAAGTCTTTAAGTATAGGATTAGCACAGTGCCATCAACACCGAGCTGTAAATTGACAAAAGCATTTTATCACTCCAGGCACAGTATTACAGCTTTGGTTTTCTAAAATACCATTCAAGCCAACCTGGAATTAATAAAAGCAACCCCTGACATGTGTTTCGCTATTATTATAGCTATTCAGAGAGGTTTAGCTTTGATCAGACACAAGGGAGCACCCAATATAAGTAAAAATAATACCCTTTCAGGCTTAGAGTGTCGCATAAATTATGGAAAAAGAAGCAGAGAACTCTGGGTAGTTACCAAGTTTAGGTGGAGGTCAACTTCTGTATAGAGCACCCTAGAACACCAGTGACACTCTGGAAATCCCCAGAGTTCTCTGCTTCTTTTTTTTCAAAATGTATGCGGCACTCTAAGCCTGAAAGGGTATTGTTTTGACCTATACTCCCCCTCTTGTATGAATGCATGTGTGTATGTCTGTTGTTTTTGTATAATGTGAACTTAGCCAACAGGCAGCTGAGCACTGCACATGGCCAAAGGCAAATTTAATGTCAATGAGTTATTGGAGGAATAGCCAGATTCTGTGAGCTGAAGTTGATAGTTAGTGCATGGTCATATAGTGTTATTTAAAGAATTGTGTGTTAAACACTTTCCTAAACTTAAAAATGGACCAATGTGGAGCCTGGGAGACCATGAAGCATGGTGCTGCTGCCATGTAGAAATGAGAATATTAGCGATAGACAAGCAGTTCTGAAGTCGCTTTCTTTGAGGAACATTTTCACTTTCTTTAGTGGAGAGAATTGATATCAAGTCTTTTTGGTTTTTTGGTGACCTGTTCCTTGAGGGTGAGGTCAGTGTCCAGAGTGAAACCAAGTGACACAAAATTAAATGAATCTTGGTGTTTGAATCCACTCATGTTCATGTTGTTGAGCCAGACTTGGGCTAGTTGTTGCTTATTGTTATTGTTCAATGTCAATATTGCTATTTGGTGGGCTTGCACTTCAAGTAAGTGCAATACCTTCAGGCCGGGATGAGATGCAGGCAGTTTTAGAGACATAGTATGCCTGCAAAGGAGGAGACTTTCAAGGAGTGGTATGTGTCTTCGGTGAATTGGTGCATTATGATGCTATTATTGGTGAGTAGAATTTTGAGGAACTCCATGTATAGAGGTTGAACATGACGTAGGTCAAGATGGAACCTAGGAGGGCTCTTAGGATCATCTGAGACCTCTGTAGGATCTTCTGAGATCTGGAAGTGCACATGTGAATGAACAGGTCCTGGTTGGATATGTGAGAGGAGAACCATTCAATGACATTGCCAGTAAATCCCATTAGAAACCTCATGGTGTATATGAGAGTAGGATGGCTGATGGTCTCAAAGGTGGATAAGAGAACCAGCAGTATCAGGAGGGAGGGATCCTCTTTTTCTGCGTTTAGAAGAGCAATGCTTATGATTTGTAAGGTAGCTGCCACCATGCTGCAACATAGTCTGAAGACAAAATTGTAGTCATACAGGAGATAGTTGGGGTTGATCTTGGAGTTGTACATAACCCATTTTTCAATGATCTTGCCAATGAAAGGTAGGTGAGTGATAAGCCAGTGGTTCCCGATGTTATCAGGGTCTCATATTTGTTAAGTGGGAGAATATGACCTGTCCTGAGAGCTTCTGAGAAGTTAGCTTAAGTGAGGGATGTATTGACAATGGTGTGAAGGTGTCGGAGAGGCTTTGCCCAATGGTGAGGGTAAGACATCATCTTAAATGGCGATAGCTTTGAGAAATTTTAAGATGTTGGTGATGTCAGTGAGAGACAATGGATAGAAGGTTGACCATTGATGGAATGCCCCGTGGAGAAGTGATTTAAGGGGGGAAGGAGGCTTGGCGTTATTAATGTGCTGTCCAATAATCTATATTATTTTCACTGAAGAATTCATGGCATTGAAATTTGTATGCTGTTGAGTTAGGGGGTTGATGCAGTACTTGATATTCTACAAGTGTATGCAGCTTATGTTAGCAGCTTCAGTAATTATAATAGTAAAATACTTCGTTTTGGCTTTTGAGATGAGTTGTTTGATGCATGGAGGGACTTCAGTATAGAGAGTTTGTTGGGGTTCTGTCTTTCTTCTATTCTCTTTCCTGTTTGCAGATGGAGCCTCTCTTGTCAGTGAGGTCTCATGAGTACAAGGATGTGAAAGGATGGGGCTTGTACTTTTGTGTTTTAAGTTGGAGCATTAGTGTTCACACGATTTACCAGAAATACAATGAAGTTGTTTTGAAATGATTTTGATATCAGATGTGAAGGTGGCATGGAGAGAAATAATTTTGAACTTGTGATTGTCGATTAAGACGTCTGTGACTGATGTCAAGGTTTGTTGTTCTCTGGTGGGGAATGCGGTGATACCTGCTGATTGTGAGAAACTTGGGGACATATTTATCAAAAAATTATGCAGTGCAGCAAGCACCTTCCTGCGCTGCATGATAGGGCAGGAATGTCCTGTACTTCGCATTATATGGCGCATTCTTGTCTTTTACCTGCGCTCGCGCACAGTGCGCTTCCTAGCGCCAATGCAGGCACCCCTGCGTTGTGCGCAGGATTGTTTTTGTGCAGGAAGGGACACCATCCTGCACAAAAACAATCCTGTGAGGCATTTTCCTCCTTCTATGTGTGCTGCAGAAAAAAGGAGGAGAAAGAAAGATATTTCTCCTCATTACGCCTCACCTGGGAAGGCGTATCATTTTGATGCACTTCCAGGTCTACCAGTAATGGTAAATCTGGGAATGCGCCAAAATCCATGGATAGATGCGTGGGAATACCCACACGCCACCCATGGAACATCGCCCTGGGGCAGAGTAATGCAACGCAGTGATTTGCGCTGTGTTGTGGAACTTCAGAATTATCAAGCCACACAAAGTGACCTTGTGTGGCTTGATAAATGTAATTTAAGAGTTGTGTCACTCTTGTGCCCCGTTGCGTGGGGCAAGGGCGACGCAGCTGTATGATAAATTTGGCCCTTGGTGTCGCCGTATCCAGATAGGGGCTCATTCTCATAACAAGCTTGTGACCCTGAGTTATTTTGTAGCTTGTAGCAAATTGTTTATAATGCTAATCCCTATCACTTAGAATGTTGCCAGCTTCATTTTTCCTGTCATTTTATGTTTTTGTTGCTCTGTTAATGATTGAAATATGCAGCAAAATAGTATCATTGGGGTTGCAGCTCATCACAAATGTCTTTAAAACAGTCTGTTGAGATCTTTTGCTGCTTGTATTGTAATATATTGCAGTCATTATTGTTTGCCACATATACAGCGTTGGCATTTCAGTTGTTCCTTGTATGTATGGTCGTAAACTTACAGGAGTCTTTTGGGTAACTCGTGAAGCTCCTTTGTTAATAGGTTTCTTTTTTGCTTGTGTTTGTCTTTGATATTTCTGCCGGTTTTGGACATTTTGAAATGGTATTGGTTATGAAATGTGCGCCAAAAACCTTAGTTGAATGTATTGAATCAATGTAGGCATTTCAGGCATAGTACTTGAATTTGACAATTTGAGATGTGCTCTTTTTTCCTTTGCTTATGTGCTCAGGACTATTGGTGTGTTGGAGATCTATAACGAAATACTTTACAACTAATTATTAAACAAGTAAAACAAATAACAGTTGATATATTTTTTTCATCATTTTGCCATTTCAATAAATATGTAAGAGTATTCAAAAGGGTTCGGGATTAGTGTCAGAGTACGCCTTTAGATTTGGGGTAGCTTTAGGGTAACAGTTCTAATTACAAATAGGATAAGAGTTAAGGAGTGTAAAGGTGGTAGAGGGCGATAGAGGGAAGGATTAGACTAGGGGACTGATTACGACTTTGGCACACCACCGCCCTGCTCCCGCATCGCCAAAGTCGACCGCCGTCCGCCAGCCACATTAGGAGTTTTCTCCTGGTCTGGTGGGCGGTCCTTTGGTGTTCCCACGGCGGTGCCTTTGAAAAGCAAATTCCTGCACGGCACGGCATGGACTATTTAGTCCATGCCATGCAGAAACTGGGCGTGCATGCACACAGGGGGCACATATGTGCCTCCCTGCATGCATCCCAGTGTACAGGGGCAGCAGGGGGCCCTGTTGGGCCCCCTTTGATTCCCCACCACCAGCCTTTTCATGGTGGGCTCACCGCCATGGAAAGGCTGGCGGTGGGGAAACTCAGAATATTCTTGGTGGTGCCGCAGTGGCACCGCCAAGCATATTGCTGTCCCAGACCATCACGCCACGACAAGGAAACTCGGTTCCCTGGCGGTTGCGGCTGTCCCAAAATGGTCCGACCACCGTACTTGTAATACGGCAGTCGGACCACTGGTGTGACAGTCCCCGAAAAACTCATAATCAGGCCCTAAATCTTACCTTGGGTGAGGGTGAGCAAAGAGCCTTCTCCCCATAATGGAATTGTATACTGCAGATTGTTTATATCAAAGTGAAACAAAATTTTAATTGCCCATGTTTCATTATAAAGAATGTCTTTATTACTGTATTCTCTGTAACCTTGCCTTACTGTGATAGATTAATGGGATATTATATGCTATATAGTGCCATTTGATGCTAATAACAAGCACTCTGCAGTATAATTTTTTTTGTAATGTGGGCTCTGTTCTCTTGACAAATATTATAGTGGAAATCTCTTGCATTCTGATTCTTACCTGTCTCCCCTCATTGCTATTTTTTCCAAATAACAGATTTTATCTGTTGATGTTCTCATAGTTAGGAGTCCAAATTGACACTGATCCATACATTTTTAACACATGGTTTGACATCCATAGCCATACCTCTGTGTTTTCATTTTCACAGTGTTTGCAAATATATTCTAAGCTCTTTATCCTTCTTTCCTTTTGTCCCCTTCTCTCTCTTCCATTCGTACTCCTGTCTTACTTTTATTCTTACTTCTTCCTTTGTTTTCTTTCTTTAGGAAAGAGCCTTTTGAGTTGTTTTGACAGATTTGTTTTACTTTTACTACACTTGATATACTAGCGTAGTTTGATTGTGGGAACTGGTACACTGCTAATCAGTTCTGAGTGCACATGCTATAACCCCTGCACATGGTGAAAGAATAGCTAACCCCAAGTAGCATGTTTATCTTTTGAGAAAGACCACAGTAATATGGCGCATGAAGTGCAATTGTGGCCTAACAGTTAAATGCCACATGGAGTGCAGTGTACATTGACGCCACCAACATGAGTGACTTTCAGTTCTTGACTTATCATTTGCCACTGGAGCCCAAAATTGTTTTGAGCAAATCTGCAACAGACACCCTTCAAATGAAACTATTTTTGCCATGTATAAAGCCTACTTTTGACATTAGCTTAGCCGCTCATAAGTAGTGCCTTGAAGCCTGCCGAGTCTAGGTGCCTAATTTCCAAATACAAGACATGCCTAATATATAGAGTGGTGTTCATCACCGCCAAGTAAACCCTGATGGTGAGGGGCACTAAAAACAAAGAATCACGAAAGAGTTCATCCACATCCGGTTAAAATATGTATCATAAAGTATGATTCATAAATCTAATTCATTGGTGAACATATTTGTTTTTCAATATTCTGCAGATAATTTTATAAACAGGTGTGTTTGTCTTTGCCTAAAAGCCCAGACAGTTCTGATATTCTCAATCTTCCAGTGGCAGTCAACAGGGGCCAGATGTACACAATCACGTGTTTGCGGTTTCCTAATAGCGAATTTTAGCGATTTGCTATTAAGAAATCGCAAACTGCGATGTACAACAGTGTGTTTGACACTGTTAGCGATTTGCGTTGGCTTGCAAATTGACCTGCCTCATCAATATTCATGAGGCAGGTCGCAACTTGAGACCCATTGTGAATGGCTACAATCACAGGGATGGTGGCCTCCTGGGATCAGCAGACCACCATGTCTGTGATTGCTTTTTAAATAAAGCAATTATTTTTTGTAATGCAGCCCGTTTTCCTTAAAGGAAAACGGGATGCATTGCAAAAATAAAAATGAAAAGCTGCCTTTTCATTTTTTAAGAGTTCGTAGTGGTCCGTGGGATCATTGCCTGCTCTTAAAAAATGTTGGTGCCCATATTCATAAAGGGGAAGGGGTCCCTTGGGGACCACTTCCCGTTTGTGAATGGGTTACTACCAACTTGAAGTTGGTGGTAACTGCAAATGTTTTGCGACTGCATTCCTGGTCGCAAAACATTCCTACATACCAGTGCGACTCTTTATTAGGAAGGGACACTCTTAACACGCCCCTTCCTAACAGCGTCTTGCAAACCCTATTATGCGAGTTGGTAATAGGTTACCAACTCGCAAAATAGGGGTGCTACATGCCAAAAAGCATTTTACCGTTCGTAAATGGGCCGATGGACTGTTTGCGAGTGGTAAATGCTTCTTACATCTGGCCCCAGATCTTTTATGAAATGTGAAATACTCTTTATGAGAGACGTCGTCACGTCATCCTGTGTCATTACTCTTGGAATGTGGTAGAGTGGAGTGGACACACACAGCAGGCAGTATCAAAAAGACCAGGCGTGGGGCATGGACATTTGCCTGGCCAAGCAGTGCTTACTTCGAGGTACATCTTTGCAGCATGAGGGGACCAGCCAAAGCTGGTTTTCAGGGGACCTTTCTCATCTGAATAGGAAGCCCTTTTGTGGTAATTCTAAGCCATATGCACTGACCCTGGTGTTCTGCTTTCGAATGATCCCCAGAGTGAGGTTTCTTGGGATTGGATAGCAGAAAAGAACAAGAAATGCTGAAAAACAAGGTGGTTTTAGCATGGGAATTTTCTTAGGCTTAAATCTCGAATTTTCACCAATAACTGGCTTGTATACCCTGTAAGAAATCTGGCCACTGCTAGCTCATTAACACAGCTGGACTGGAACCAGAGCAGAAGGGGATGTCGCTGTTGCTGTGGCTTCCTGGAGAGTACTTAGAGTTGCATCTTCCTTCAGTATTGTTTTCCATCGTGTCGAAGTGCTCTCAATGGCCAGATCAGCTGGTCTCCTGTATTGTTATAGCCAGAAAAAACATTAGAAGGGCATCATCAAAGAAGAACCACCAGACTAGTAGGCACTTGGGGCTCTGCTGGAGCCTTGTCTGGAGTGAGCCACCTCTGGAGATTACCCTCCTGCTGTTCCGAGGGACCTTCCCCCACCATATGTAGAGTTGTCCACCAACACCATGGATAACTCTTAACCTTGGAAGGAATTGCGGTCATAGTGGTCCCATCAGGAACATCTACATTCCCCTGAGATACTTCAACCGTTACTGACGCATCTAGGGAGATGCGTCACGTTGTAAATCCCTGCGCCACATTATACCGGCATCAGGTATAATGTATGCAGGGTGGGCGTTCCCAGGCAAAAAAGCCATGTAGAACTGACGTTGTAAACTTCACTGCGTCACTCTACGCCTTCACTGTGTCAAACTCCCTATGCCTGCTCAGACCAGGCGTAAGGAATGACGCAGGGCTTTTTCAATGGAACTCACCTATCTGTTGTGGTGCATTGCTGGAGTTGCATCACTTGCATCAGCAACTCCAGCAATGCGTCACTTTTGGGCCAACAGATGCGTCAGAATTTCTGACGCATCTGTCAATCCTTGCGCCATGGTGCGCCGTATTGTAAATATGGCGCATCCATAGTGGCGCAAGGGTTTCGTATGGAGGCGCAGGGAAACTGACGCATTTGTACAGATGTGTCAGTTTCTTGTAAATCTGCCATTGATTCTTTGCTGAGCAGGTGCCCTGTTCGCTGCATCTCCTTCGAATCCACTAAACTCTCAATGTCCCCCTGAGCCTGAAAGCATAATTGGACGGCAGGAAAGGCTGCAAAGTTACCTGACAACGTTAGTCACAAATTTTGGAGCCTCTACTCAAGACTTCAGAGGGACCCTGAAAAATGAATATCAACTATGGGCCTGATTCACAAAGGGTCTCTGCACTCATGGCGGAAGCCCTGCTGTTGCGGGGTTGTCTCCGCATCCGGGACGGAATCTCCGCAATGAGAATTCTCATTGTGTAGATTCCGCCGCAAGTGCGTGATTCCCCCACGACTGCGAGGCCTCCACCACGAGCGAGGAGGACCTTTGTGAATCAGGCCATTAGCGGATACCTTCCCAACTCAACATTGTGTTTTGCCTTATTAGAGGATTTGGATTTTAATTTTAAAAAATAAGTACAAAGGTAAAACACTTGAACATTATGAATTTACTAGACTTATCAAACACTGCTCCATCACAGATGCGCTGAAATTGTGCCTAGGTCCCAGTCTAACACACCCATGGAGGCTATGCATTTTCCTGGTACATTTTCATTTTAAAACTTTAAAAACGTCTCTTGTTCCCTTATTCCGACTATACTTGTTTTATTTTTCTTATTAGCGATTATTTTTTGCATTAATTGGTATGTTTCTTAAATGTAATATTCTTTTGGTGCTGGTTATATACTGAGCTCATAATTCACTGGGGAAAAGCCTGCTGCTTTGTGACATTGATACAGAGGTAAAGTCTGTTTTATTCATTATGGACTGGTTTACTAACTTTGTGGCATCAACCCTTGGTTCTACCTTATGCTATCAATACAGAATCTCACGATTTCTTTCTTTCTTCCTGGATTACACGTACGTCCACAGCTTACATCTTACAATTGTGCAAAATGTATTTAGAGTCAATGAATAACACATGACATGGTGCAGTATGGTGCCAACCACGAGCACTGAAATTTACCAGCGAAAAATGCTGCCATCAAAACATTTTAAACTAATTAGGTCCTTGTACCTTTGGTACATAGGAAACCTCATCTACTTATAGCCCACTTTGTTTTGGCCCCTTTTCATTATATGAAGGCCTACTTGGCATAGATAATCATATCTTTTCGTTTTCATAACACTCTGGGTTCCCCCTTTTTCCTTCCTTTCTGTTTGTCTACCTTCCTTCCTAACTTATTTCCTGCCTTACTTCCTTACTTATCTTTCTTCCTTCATTCAGGACTCTTTTCCCTCCTTCCTGCACTCCTTCTTTACTACCTGCTTTTCTTTCTTATGCGTTAACTTCCAGCCCTCCTTCCTTACTACTTCTCTGCCGTCCTTCCTTCCTTTCTTAGTAACTTATTTTGTTTCTGCCTTCCTTCATTTCCTACTCCCTGCTTTTCTTCCCTATTTATTTCCTTGCTTCCTTATTTTCTTCCTGCTTGCTTCACCCATTTGGTTCCAGGCTGTCTGCCTTCCTTCCTCATACTTTTACTTCCTTATTTAATTCCTGCTTGTCTCCCCTTCTTCCTTCCTTACTTCCTGCTTTCGTTAGTAACTTATTTACTGCATGTGTATCTTCCTTTCTTCCTTCCATTCCTGCTTTCATTTAATTCGTTTTCCTTTGCTTTTCCTTGAGTTCATTTCCATTACGTTTTTTAACTCATTACACAGTTTGCCAAGTACAATGAGCTCGCTTCAAAAAATGTAAACATGCTAAATATATACTATACCTAGTTTAAGATAAGTTGCTTTCGAGATAACACGCCTAAATATGCCTTAAACATATTCGATGTTAAACAGAGTGTGGACTAAAATCAGGGTTAATATGCTAGGCCACAATTTGAGTCAAATGAATATTTTTAGAATCTATGATAAGCCACCACTCATGTCTAAAAACAAAAACAAAGTTTTGTTTATAACGCCCAATCTTAGATTAGTTAATTAAATAGGAAGAAAAGCGTAGCCAAGGGAAATGTTAATTACTCAGACAAATTGGAGCATGAGGTAGTTGTGACACGGGGCACATCAGGAAAGGTTGAAGTATCTCAGGGGGATGTAGATGTTCCATGAATAAAATGAGGCCTCGCAGAGCTGGGCACCACACCCTTATTAATTATATGGCAATTGTCATCGTGTTTTGTTTTTAAGGTGATATGTTTTATGATGTAGGGCCAGTGCCAAGAAAGTGTGCACTTTCCAGGTCAATGTTCTTTTAATAAACCATTCTGCACAGTGGTGGTGAAGGTGTTTGTAGTTCAGTGTCTGGTGGCTCAGTTTACTAATGCATCAACTGCATGGGGTTTTTGTTTAACCCATGGTCACAGAGTTATGATTCCTGACGGGGGATCTCCGCCTTTCATGCTTCCGAGGTCATAAAATGGGTAAAATTGAAGTTAAGAAGGTGAAGTGCACCCATATAGTAAATTAAATACAAGACAACCAGTAGCAGAACCTTTTATTGGGCTGAGGGGCCACACCCACTTTGTTTTCTGGCTTGTTTGTTATTATGATACCAAGAATGAATAATCATGTATTTTTCACTCTCGGAATAATAAAAATTCACTCCTGGTATAATAAAAATGGCAGCCTCCTATGGTCCGGCAACTGTCTCTGTCTGATGGCGGGTACAAAGGTGCCTGAACCAGCCTTCAGAGGGGGAGATCACCAGGGCTGGAGAAATTCCATCCCTGGCAATGGGGGCCTGGCATGCCTCTGTGTCTACTGCATTTGTGACATGCGAGGCACAGTGACGTACCTAGAGCTTTTACTGCCTAGGGCGGTCCCTGAGTTTGCTGCCTAGTGATGGCCAGTGCAGGTAAGAGGGGGGGGGGTAGAGTCAACGAGGGAAAATAAACAAAATAAATTTAAAAAGAAAAACACGTACCTTGCGCTCACTGAAATTGCTCACCCGCCACCCCCAAAAAAGTGCCGCCAGGGGCAGACCGCCCCCCCTTAGCTACACCACTGGTGAGGCATCACAATTAAAGGTAGACATGGGCGCTGCAGGCTTAGCCCTGAAGTGCCTAAGGCTACAGGACAATCAGCCTGTCACCCCACCCTTTCCAAAACACCGGCCAGCCCCCATTGAGATGGGCCACCTGACTACAACAAATTTGAAACACATTCGATGGTCAGCAGAAACTCTCCCAGAACTAACATTGCTAGCTAAAAAGATATTTGAAGCAAACACCGTTCCAGAAAGCACTTGAGTAGTGAATTTGACTACTTTCACTACAAACCTATTAAAGGAGACACCCAAAATTGATTATGCGCGGAAAACAAGGGACAAGCACACTGCAAGCCTCTTAATAAAAGCCTATATGCTTAGAAAAGAACTGAGAAAGGCAGTCAGAAAAAACAAGACTTCCAAATTCCCAAATCACGCTTGGGATCATATAAAGAACACCAGGAAGCTATATAAAAAGCAAATCTGGAATGATCAGAAAGCGAAACAGGAGATATTTTGGACAAAGCTACTTTTCTGTGCCAAACAAACCAACAACAGGCTCTTTTGGGAATTAGTAAATGGTACAACGAGATCACCACAAATAATAAACAATGCATGTGTGACTGAGCCAGGATGGGTAGCTCACCTAAATAAAACATTTGAAGATGCTACACCATTTGTTAATAGAGAGATGGACAATAGCCAGAAAGCTTTGGAGCCCAAACAATTAGTAAATATCATAATTAGATCTCAAGACATCAGTACCACCCTTGTCACGCCAATAGCCCTAGACAGCCAAAGCCATGCGGTAGAAAAGGTATCTAGAATAATACAAATGGGACGCAGGGACAGGGCACCTGGGCCAAATTGCATCCTGCAGACCATCTTTAGGAGTGACCCTGATTACTGGGCAATTCCGCTGTTGGGGCTGTATAAGGAGATAGGTACAACGGATACCCATCCTATGAGTTGGAAAGGGTCAACAACCAATCCGATCTTCAAGGGGGGCGATAGGTCACGATCCGGCAAATTACAGGCTAATTGCACTTATTGACGTTGAAGCCAAATATTATGCATCATTAATCCTGGGGGACCTGGTAGAATGGTCCAACACAAACAGGCTGATCCCATTCAACCAAACAGGATTCCGCAAAGGGTTTGGCATGAAAGCAAACATACTAACCTTAGCCATAATAGCGGGCAAGCGCTTGCAAAGAAAATTACAACTATGTTTCAGAGATTTTAAAGCAGCGTTCAATAGTGTAAACCGTGGATTGTTGTGGAATAAATTAAAGAAACTGGGCCTCCCTGAAACAATACTACGAGCCATAATACAACTGTACATGCACACGTGGGTCCGTGTAAAAATAGCAAATGGCACAAGACTGTCACGGAAAATACAGACAGAGTTAGGATTAAAGCATGGCTGTGTATTAGCTCCCCATCTATTCAATCTATTCATGGCGGATCTCTCACCACGATTGAATCAGGTTAATTCACATCCCCCGCAACTGTCTATGTCTGATGGCGGGTACAAAGGTGCCTGAACTAGCCTTCAGAGAGAGAGATCACCAGGGCTGGAGAAATTCCATCCCTGGCAATGGGGCCCTGGCATGCCTCTGTGTCTACCGCATTTGTGACGTGCGAGGCACAGTGACGTACCTAGAGCTTTTGCTGCCCAGAGTGGTCCCTGAGTTTGCTGCCTAGTGACGGCCAGTGCAGGTAAGAGGGGGGAGAGTCAATGAGGGAAAATAAACAAAAAAAATTAAAAAGAAAACCACTTACCTTGCACTCACCGAAATTGCTCACCCCGCCACCCCCAAAAATGTGCTGCCAGGGGCAGATCGCCCCCCCTTAGCTACACCACTGGTGAGGCATCACAACTAAAGGTAGACATGGGCGCTGCAGGCTTAGCCCTGAAGTAACCAAGGCTACAGGATTTGCTCAAGCAGTCTTGGGCCGCCAATCGACAGCAGCCGTCTGTTTTTCCAATAAACAACCATAGAAACCCCGCTGTGTCCTCTGCTCATCTCTTAAAGGAGGGGAGTTTTGGTGTCATATGAAGCGCACAGCTCGTGGTGCGCACAGAGGACCCTTCCGCAAAGAGGTCTTGATTACATGAGCAAATGGAACTGTTTTTTAGTCGAGGGATCGGATGCTCGAGACCCGACATCTCTACTCAAGGGAACCCAGATGCTGCTGTCGATTGGCGGCCCAAGACTGCTTGGGGAGACGCTGGCACTGTCCTTACGTCTCCAGCCCGGGTTTCAATGGATCGGGCTGGCTGGAAGTTGGGGACTCGAGGTTGTTTATGCCCTGCATTTTCTTCGAGTTTCACCTGCTGCAACAAGGTACTTACCATCACACTGCATTATGGTACATGTAGTTCTGACATTGGACTGCTGTGACGTCTTGCAGGCTAAGGTGTTGCAGGTGAGCCCTTCATCATGTGATAGGAGGGGCCTATTTTAGAAACCTACCAGGGAACTTGACTTTGGAACCGAGGCATTTGAAAAAGGCGTTCCGCCGAAACCGGTCATGCCGTCTATTTTTCCAATAAACAACCATAGAAACCCCGCTGTGTCCTCTGCTCATCTCTTAAAGGAGGGGAGTTTTGGTGTCATATGAAGCGCACAGCTAGTGGTGCGCACAGAGGACCCTTCCGCAAAGAGGTCTTGATTACATGAGCAAATGGAACAGTTTTTTTGCCGAGGGATCGGATGCTCGAGACCTGCCATCTCTACTCAAGGGAACCCAGATGCTGCTGTCGATTGGCGGCCCAAGACTGCTTGGGGAGACGCTGGCACTGTCCTTACGTCTCCAGCCCGGGTTTCAATGGATCGGGCTGGCTGGAAGTTGGGGACTCGAGGTTGTTTATGCCCTGCATTTTCTTCGAGTTTCACCTGCTGCAACAAGGTACTTACCATCACGCTGCATTATGGTACATGTAGTTCTGACATTGGACTGCTGTGACGTCTTGCAGGCTAAGGTGTTGCAGGTGAGCCCTTCATCATGTGATAGGAGGGGCCTATTTTAGAAACCTACCAGGGAACTTGACTTTGGAACCGTGGCATTTGAAAAAGGCGTTCCGCCGAAACCGGTCATGCCGTCTGTTTTTCCAATAAACAACCATAGAAACCCCGCTGTGTCCTCTGCTCAGCTCTTAAAGGAGGGGAGTTTTGGTGTCATATGAAGCGCACAGCTCGTGGTGCGCACAGAGAAGCCTTCCGCAAAGAGGTCTCGATTACATGAGCAAATGGAACTGTTTTTTAGCCGAGGGATCGGATGCTCGAGACCCGCCATCTCTACTCAAGGGAACCCAGATGCTGCTGTCGATTGGCGGCCCAAGACTGCTTGGGGAGATGCTGGCACTGTCCTTACGTCTCCAGCCCGGGTTTCAATGGATCGGGCTGGCTGGAAGTTGGGGACTCGAGGTTGTTTATGCCCTGCATTTTCTTCGAGTTTCACCTGCTGCAACAAGGTACTTACCATCACGCTGCATTATGGTACATGTAGTTCTGACATTGGACTGCTGTGACGTCTTGCAGGCTAAGGTGTTGCAGGTGAGCCCTTCATCATGTGATAGGAGGGGCCTATTTTAGAAACCTACCAGGAAACTTGACTTTGGAACCGTGGCATTTGAAAAAGGCGTTCCGCCGAAACCGGTCATGCCGTCTGTTTTTCCAATAAACAACCATAGAAACCCCGCTGTGTCCTCTGCTCATCTCTTAAAGGAGGGGAGTTTTGGTGTCATATGAAGCGCACAGCTCGTGGTGCGCACAGAGGAGCCTTCTGCAAAGAGGTCTCGATTACATGAGCAAATGGAACTGTTTTTTAGCCGAGGGATCGGATGCTCGAGACCCGCCATCTCTACTCAAGGGAACCCAGATGCTGCTGTCGATTGGCGGCCTAAGACTGCTTGGGGAGACGCTGGCACTGTCCTTACGTCTCCAGCCCGGGTTTCAATGGATCGGGCTGGCTGGAAGTTGGGGACTCGAGGTTGTTTATGCCCTGCATTTTCTTCGAGTTTCACCTGCTGCAACAAGGTACTTACCATCACGCTGCATTATGGTACATGTAGTTCTGACATTGGACTGCTGTGACGTCTTGCAGGCTAAGGTGTTGCAGGTGAGCCCTTCATCATGTGATAGGAGGGGCCTATTTTAGAAACCTACCAGGGAACTTGACTTTGGAACCGTGGCATTTGAAAAAGGCGTTCCGCCGAAACCGGTCATGCCGTCTGTTTTTCCAATAAACAACCATAGAAACCCCGCTGTGTCCTCTGCTCATCTCTTAAAGGAGGGGAGTTTTGGTGTCATATATATACATATATATATGTATATCTATATATATGTGTGTGTGTATATACATACATATATGTATATCTATATATATATGTGTGTGTGTATATATATATATATATATCAGCTCCCAATCCACCAAGTACGCTCAGCACTCCAGGGCGGGTGCCCGTCAGGATACGCGGTGGTGGAACCGCGATAAATCTCACGCTCCAAACTTCAAATTAATGAAGAGACGGCACTCTCGAGTGAGGAAAAGAAGCCCGTTTTATTGTCGGGTTATCAACCTAATAAATAAAGGCATCAGCCGAAACGCGTTCGTTGTTTCAGAAAACCCGACAATAAAACGGGCTTCTTTTCCTCACTCGAGAGTGCCGTCTCTTCATTAATTTGAAGTTTGGAGCGTGACATATATATATTTGTTTTTCACTGTCATTATTTTCCTCACTTTCCCTCTAGGAAGACTATTCCCTAAGTGCTGGTTGTGTGTCATGGATGTGCACCTGTGGGCTTTGTTGAAATATCAGTGTCTGAAGAACTAAGAGATTCCGGCACCTAACCTGCATTGTAGCCCTGTTGGATGGCATGTTCTTGTAGACAAAATTCTTGACCCTTTCCCTACTGCACACAGCAAATCGCCATGAAAGGGGTAAGGGGTGGAGCGAGGAATGTGAGAGAAGCCATACTTGAATGACTTTAAATCTTGAGTAAATCTCTCACCCAGTGACTAATTTGCTATTGTCAGCCACTGTTTTATCAAACACCTCCCCTGATCTTTCCTCTTACTCTCTCCTTGCTGGCAACTTGACCAAAGGTTGACATGACCAACTATTTTACATCTCAAATTGAACTTCAGGGCCCCATTACAGGGTCTGGATTTTAGACCAGTATTTCTCGTTGGGGGACATTTCTGGATTTCAAGGTGTATCCTAAGCATGATCAGTAGTGAGAAAATACTGAAATTATCAATAATTGTTGCCTTCGCCTATTCTCCTGGTAATTCCCCCTTTTCCCCCAGATTTTCACCTAGACGTTTTATTTTGGCTGCTTTCAGCTGCTGATGTGCCCATCTGAAACATACTGGGACAATGCAGTTATCCTAAATCTATTAATCCCAGTGGGGCTGATAATGCATGCTATTGACCCCATCAGGTTTACCAAAGGACTCATTATGAGCCTTCACTGCTGTTTCACACTTAGTCCTCCAGAAATTACCAAAGGAGGCCCTCTTCTCGGGCACGATCCCCAGAGGAGGCATTTATCTTGCCTTCTGCTTACAACACACTGTCATAACATGATTGAAAGAATGGATGAATTAATTAATTAATTCATTAATTAATTAATCATTTATATAGCGCACAGCTGCCAAAAAGTCATCCCAGCGCTGAAATATTTAGAAAGGGGAAGTTATTCAAGGCTACTAAATACTGAGAAATAACAACGTCTTTTTGAAAATCTGCTTTATGAAAATGTGTTAATTAGAGGAGACGCGAATATTGCACAGTAGCGTATTCCAGACTTAAGCCAAAGTAAGGCAGAACCACATAATTCCACTCCTCGCCAGGTGCTCTAACAGAAGAGAGTGGGACGCGGTGTCAAAAGCAGACGAAAGATCTAGCAACATGCAGAGTCCTACAGGGCTCATCCCTGATTCTTATAGTTGTACACAAGTAATAGCCTATCAGATCACTACCTCTGGTTTCCCCTTTTACATCTGTGCTGATGACACTCAAGGAAGGAGAAAGGAGTCAGTATCTGGGTGAAACAAAATGACTTAAGCTAAACGGAGAAAAGACAGAAATACTTATCCTCTAAGTCACACAACTACTGGCCCTTAAACATGGACATGTGCCCAGTTCCTCAATCGCTATCCCAGTCTCCACAACCAGGTATTCGTTCATGACACTGTGACTCTCTGACCAGTTGAACATGGTGTTGTATTCCATCACCAGGTTTCCCACACAAACGACAGCAAGATACTTGAACTGCAAGTTTATTCAGCAATAGAGTAGAGGAGACCAACACCACCATGTGGTAGAGTGAACCATCCAGTAACTGACAAAAATGGAATCCTCTATGCTGTTTAACCTTTGGAACCATGGTACCTTAGTACCTAGTAGAGTTCCATCAAAGCTCGGGAAGGTAGACTAAGGGAGACTAAGTAAGGCATTAAGGAAGATGGACTGCAACACATCTCCCTCCCTCCAAACAGGACAAACACCAATGAAATATAGGAGTAACAGGGAATATGAGAGGGAGTGTGATCACCAGCCGAAGAGGACACAAGAGACACAAGACTCATACCAGAGACTAAATCAAAATGCCTCCAGTCCATCCAGGATCAGCAGTGGCGTAGCAAGGCGGGTGTGGGGGGGGGGGCGGTCCGCCCCAGGCAGCATGAGTTTTGGGGCGGCGGCCTCCCCCCTGCTCTTGCCTGCAGCCGTCGCAGGGTGGCAGACGCAGGGATTGCCAGAACCCCACCACTCCGCTCTTACCTGCGGCCGTTGTGGGGTGGCAAATGCAGGGTCCCCACGGGCGGTAAACGGTCTAGCTACGCCACTGAAGATGATCAGGCAATCGAACCAATTGAGTAGCTATGGTTCTACAAACACTTCCCATCAGCTGGGCCTCTTCTTCAGTCTGGAACCAGGCCATGTTACAATTATCCTGTAGTTTCCCTTCTAGGTATCCCTTTTTTTGACCTACACATGTTGATTATTTAGACATACGTGATAAATATAGAATGCACATTTACCAATGTAATTAATTTTGCAATGTGATAATCAAGCTTGTTCGAATATATCCACGGTATTTAATCAGATTTGAACGTTCTGTTCTAAATAATTGTCGCTGAGCTATGAATATGTCTGCTTAAAAACTGCACTTGCATTTCTCAAAAATTATTATTATTCAAACGGCACAGTTTTCAAAATGAAAATAGGTAAAAGGGCAAGTGGCTACTTTCCGCTAATTGTTTATTCTGAAAGATTCAACAATGACCAGATAATCTTATATAAATTTGGAACAGAGTGAGAAGGGTTAGAAAGAAACTTTGTGCCATAAGACTGTGACGAGACGTGCCATATCACCTACATCTGCTAAGGTCAAAGATGAGGCTCACTCATCCTTTGCTTGATGGGCTTATCAGCATGCCTTCCAAAGCAGACGAGAATAGCAAACGACACTATTAAATTAAACAGTATATTCATTGTTCAAAATGGGTATGTGGGTGTGAGCCATCTTTGAAA
This sequence comes from Calotriton arnoldi, assembly GCA_963921515.1. Taxonomy (NCBI): domain Eukaryota; kingdom Metazoa; phylum Chordata; class Amphibia; order Caudata; family Salamandridae; genus Calotriton; species Calotriton arnoldi. The sequence continues at coordinate 36,582 of CAWUFW010004874.1, read as the reverse complement.
CTCCAATTAGGCTTTTTTGGTGCTCAATTTAGCTTAGAAAGCCAAAGATTTGAGGGTGGGATTGATATATTTTCTACTCTTCATACTTCTTTTGCAATTACCACTCTGTTTGTTTAATACAGCTACTTCTCTTTTTCTGTGCACTAGGATAGGATTTTAATTTTAAAATAAATCTTTAAAATATGTCATTGTTCTATAGTATTTTTAAGTGTGCCTGAGCAAAACTGGATTATTAATTGGGGAAGGGGTGGGGTGAGTCCTCCCGAGTAATAATGTCACAATTCTGTACCAGGTCTAGCTAGGCCACAATAATCAAACCTGAGCTCTGGCCTTCGGACCCCTTCTATCCATATTCAGACATAGTCATAGAACATGCCAAAGGTATACTTAAAAAGCCTTGACTGCTAGGATACTGATTACAGGATTCAGTTGGCTGCATAACCTGTATAGGGTTCAGAGAGCACTAAATAACTTGCTCAGAGAAGTATAGTTGGTCACACTCCACGTGAATTACTCGTTGGCGTATGAATGTATGTGCCTGATCTTGATTCCCCTGGAAAGGTGGCAAAGTCAAAAGCACCTGACTGTAACACGATTAATTCTGTTGCAGACTGTTTAAGATGAACTAATAAAAAAATTGTCTAATGTGAAGAATTCTGACTCTGCCACTAATAAAGATAAGATTCCTAAAGTTGTGAATGGGTGCCTCCACAAAGTGGAAGAGCTAGTACAGGAACAAATCCCTGACAGGCATGTCTTTGGACCATCTGTTCCAGTTCTTGGGGTAAAATAAGGAAAATAAGTAAAATTAAAATAAACAGAATAGAAGCTGCATCGTTTACAAGTGTGAAGAGCATCAAATATTCTAACATCTTGAATGTACAATTTTATAACAATCCCACCCTCATATCTTTGGCTTACTAAGTTAAACTCAATACCAACAGGAAAGCCTACTTCAAGTTTTAAAGATGGTTCACACCCACATACCCATTCTGAACAATGAATATACTGTTCAGTATAACAGTGCCATCTGCTATTCTCGTCTGCGATGGAAGGCAGACTGATAGGCCCACTAAGCGAAAGCTGAGTGCGCCTCACATTAGCCTTCAGCAAAAGTAGGTGATGTGGCCTGTCTTGTCACAGTCTTCTGACACAAAGTTCCTCTCTAAATCTTCTCAATCTGTTCCAAACTTACTTAACACTATCAGATCTTTCTTGAATCTTTCAGAACACACAATTAGGAGAACGGGATTATTTGTATTCTGTATAATATAATAATAAGAAACAAGAAATGCAATTAGCAGTTTTTTAAAACCTTATTCACAACTTAGCAATAGTTGTTTATAACAGAAAGTTTAACTCAGAACAATTTCTGTAAATTTATTTGAGCAAGTTTGATTATCACATTGCAAAAGTAATGACATTAATAAAAGTGCATTCTATATTTATTGTTTGTGTATAAATAATCATCATATGTAGGTCAAGAAAGGCAATGATGTGAAGCACTAATCCAGTAGTCAGGGTTGATGAAATCCATTGGACCATGAATACAGCCATCATAACTGATTTCACCACTCTGAATGCGAAATCCAGTATCAGTGCTTTATACCAGGGTGCTTTGGTTAATCTCGCACTTCATAGAGTCCTTTAATGATCAACCAGAGGTTCCACACCTTACCAATCTGGACATGACACCAAACATCTGCTGTGTTCACCACCTTCTTCTTCTTCTCAACAATGTCAAAAGGACATATGAATGTCGACTTATTCTTCTTCTCCATGCTAAGTCTTTCCAACCAGACTGAGTCACCCACTTTGCACACACCCTCATGAACATATACCTTTGGTTCAAAATTCCTTTTGTATTTATACTGATAACTTTTCCGCCTCTGCGAGCACTCCTTCCCATCATGAGTATTCTTGTGCCACTGAGCATTCAACAAAGCTGGACTAAGTATTGTACCAGCCACTCTTCCCTTCAGGCACATGAAGGGAGATTTCAGTCTATGGGTAAATTGATTCCCATTCGATCCCAGCACTCCAGACCCATCCCTTACCATAGGTGGAATCCCGGTCACCTGGCAACCGACCATGTTCCGTTACTTAGGCGTTAGGGTATATCATGATGATTGTGTCCTACTCTACGGCAACATTACGCGGGCCTTTACATCACTATTATCCCAGATTACTTTTTGGAAAACACTCGCTCTCTCAGTAGCGGTTAGGGTGTCACTTATCAAGATGGTGGTGCTTCCCCGCCTCCTCTATTACTTTACTAACTTACCGCTTTATCTCCCGACATCTTTCTTCCGACCCCTAGAGCGAATGCTATGCGATTTAATCTGGAACAAGTCACGACGTAGAGTGGCACTCACAAAGCTTTATCTGCCACCGGATGGGGGTGTTAGCAGCACCTAACTTAGAACACTATTATTTAGCATCTCAGCTACAATGGGTGGCCCAAAGGATGGCAGATCGACACCTGTCGGACACAGCAGGTAGGGATGCCCCACACACGGTTAGTGCCATTCTCTCTCTGTTTCACCCCTGTGGCAGGTGGCTTACTGTTGCTTTCGGAGGTCACTGTTCCTCACCAAGAAGGTCAAACCCTACGCCCCAGCAATTCCATTACTTGGGAAACCCAGAGGCGATGGAATAACAACTCTGACTGATCTCACAACCTGGCACACAGTGGGGGTACACTCGCTGGGAGATCTTTATCTAGATGGAGCACTCATGACGTATAATGATCTCACACAAGAAGAAGGATTGCCTCCTGAGCACTTTCTCATGCATGCCTTGTGGATTAGCCTACTATGCCACAGATGTTACAAGAGTTACAGATGAACCTCATACTTCATTACATTCATGTTATGGGAGAAGGCAAACACTTAACTCGCTGGTTTGCAGATGCATTCCGTTTACACACTGCACAGGACCTGACCCCGCTCCGCACAAATTGGGAAGCTGACCCAGGCCGCCCATGCACAGATATTGAATGAAGGACAATTCTGGCAAGTCCTGTATACGTCCCCCGTAATGCTCGGTTCAGATTAATCCAATCCTACATAGTACAAAGAGCATACCTTACCCCAGAGAAATTAAATCACCAGTTTTATTGGCAGGACATTATATGCCCTAGATGCTCTTGCCTAGACGCGCGTCTACTGCATATGCTATGGTCATGCACTCAATTACAACAATACTGGGAGGGGGTGCTACAATGCCTATCTAGCTGCACAGATAGACAACTACCTTACACCTGGGAGGTATGCATATTAGGACTGTTCAAGAGGGACAAAAACACATAGCCATGAGTCGCTTTCTAGATCTGCGGCTAGTGGTGGCCAAACGATTAATAACGAGGCACTGGAAATCCAATGATCCACCACCCTTACAGGCTTGATTTTGCTCAGTTCTCAACTGGGCCAAAGCAGAGGGTGTGTCCCTTCGCAGGGAGGATACAATGGGGCTACATACATTTCCTATATCAGACAATTGATATGCGATTCTCGTAGCTCTCCAAATGGCTCTACACCTCGACTCATCAGCAGACGATTCATAGCATTGGATGCTGGCACTCGGTGGAGGGGTGAGCCAGAAATCTTTTTTATTGAAGGGCTAACACAGTGACATACTATAGTAAAGATTCCAGAATGGGAGAATGTAATATCAAGAACTGCTTGTTAACTAGTTGATCTGACATAATCATCATATGCTTTAGGAAGGACGATGGGATAGTGGTTGCCTGAAGTTAGTTGGTTTAAAGGTTTGAGAACTTCCCGATCTAATGAAACTTAAATGCTATCAGTAATTTACACAGCCTGATACAATATGTTCGCCTGTTACATAACGGGGGTGGGACATTATCTGTACCTTGTTACACATGTCAGTATGCTGTTATGCTTATACATCATCCCAGTATACACTTTTTTCTGATACATATGCTGTAACTACGCATGTTTATTTGTTAAAGCAAAAATCAATAAACAGATCAACAAAAAAAATGAAGGGAGATTTCAACATCATGCTATTAATAGTAGGGAGATGTTCCCACAAGTCTCACGCAACACCTTCTTGAGTGGCACCCTCAAATGCACTACCCTCTGGACAGGAAATGTAAACCACTCTATTCACCCGTTCAGTTAGACTGTTAGCTTGGGGTGGCATAAAGAGCAGTTCTTTGGTGAACTAGGCACAAGCTTCTCAAGAAATCTTACATCTCCTGCAAAACAAATGGTCTGCCATTGTCCATGACAATATATTTGGCCACTCTTTCACTCTCACAAACTCATCTTTTGAAAACTCTACCACTATTCTTCTGTTCACTAAGCTCACACATCTGGCGGAGACCCATTTAGATGAATATTAATACAACAACAGCAACACATACTAATCTGTTGGAGACAATAACTCATATGAGGAGATTATGTCAAGACTGAGCCTTAACATAGGTTCTGCTGGAATTCCAATTGGCAAAAAGGGAACAGATGAGTCACTCAAATGTAGTCATTTCCAGCACAAAGCACACAGTCCTGCACAGCAGCCTCCATTTGCCGATGTAACCCTGGCCAGCATTCCTCACTCTCTCTCTGTGGCCCTGGTAGGATCCCTACTGGGATGTCCCTCATGGGCCAGGTTACTAATGTCTTCCTTAATCCCACCTATCACCTTTTCATCAGTTCAACCTCATTCAGACCCAGATCATTCCATACCTTCTAAAACAGTTTGAACTCTTCAGTTTGTTCTCCATTGCTTGGTCAACTCTGACAGCTAATTCCATCACAATGTGAGACACTTCATCCCTATTTCTTGCCTGCTGTCATTCCTCTTTCCCTATGGCATTTTTTCTCACCCAGCTCAAAGCTGATGACTCTTGAATGCCTAGTTCATTTTCCACAGACACGCATGACAAACAGGCTACATCCCTATCCCTCACCCCCGGAGGATACTCCCCTTGGAAACTGAATTTGCTCAGATACTTGATCCATCATTTAATCTTAGCAGTGACAATTTATCTACCTATAAAAGAGAAACTTTGAAAGAGATGCCAATGATCAGACCTCTTGGGGAAGGGAAACCCCGATAAAAATAATAGAACTTCAAATCTTAAATTCCCCAGGCGCAGGATAAAGCGTCTCTCTCGATGATAGAGTAATGCACCTCCTCACCCTTCAGAGAATGTGATTACTTGGTTTGTGCCATGCTCCACCATTTTAACTTGGCATCAGTGGTTAGAGCTGCCTCCCTCTGCACACCAAAGTGATCAAAGGTGGGCGTAATTCTGATCACTTCCTTGATGGTTTTGAAACTGCCCTTTACAATCCTGAGACCATTTGAATGTCATTCCTTTCTTCAGTAACACTTTCAATGGTTGGACTACACCAGCACTGCTGTTCATACATTTATAAGTAATACTCCACCAAGCCTATAAATAACCTTTATGTTTTAAGGGTGTAAAAAAAGGAAGTCACATGCCTAGAGTCCTCATGTAACCTAAACTGGTGATAGACAGATGACAATCCAAACACTAAACACATTGGCCTTTCCCAACATTGCCAATGTTTCCAGCGGCGGCCGGCACAGGTAAACGTGGTGAGGCGGTGGGCGGGGGTGGGGTGAGAGGGGGGGAAGCCGACAGATGACGGAATAGGTGTAATTAAATAAATAAATAACACCTATTCTGTCGTCTGTCGGCTTCCACCCTGCCACGCCCCACCAACCCACTGCGCTTACCTGTGCCGGCCGCCGCTGCATGTTTCTAAGATCTTCGGTAAAGGTTAGCTGTCTGCCCACATGCGACAGATCAGCAGTCGCCCCCTCCCCCCCTCCCCCCCTCATGGTCTTGAGACCCTTACGGGTGAGTAGTCGCGCTTTACAAGTCACTTGATTGACTGATTGATTGACATGCACTTGTTGAGGTTATGAATATGGACATGCATCCAAATGCACTTCCTTCTGTCCTTCGCCTGAACCACTGGGGCAAACCACTCAGAATACTTGATTTCATCTATCAATTCTTGATTCAACAACCTCTGGACTTCTTTTAATGGTCTTAAGATCAGGTTAGCAACCCTACTGACCTTGCAGATACACAGTCTTGCATTTTTCTTCAAGACAATCCTATGTTCAAAGACTTTCAACAGACCCAGGTCCTTTCTACACACCCTGGGGAAGTCTTCCTATGTATGCACTCCATCATCCACATACTAGCATGATGTGCTTTGGAGCATTGGGGTTAAGGGTTATGCCCATGTACCCCATGCAATGCCAACCTAAAAGATTATCTCCCTAATTCCAACACACACTTTACCATCCATTTCTCTGCTATGGGATTGTATTTTAAACACCAACATAACTCACTGTAGTAATGTCAGAAGATGATAGCATAATGCTGTCACCACCAAAATGCCTTTACCAAGTCTTGTCCCCAACCATGCTGTATGGTGAGTCTGAGTCGGCTAGAACCGGCAAATGTTCCATCCCAACTCAACCTCATACTCCTGTATTATCACACTTCCACTGTCCACTTGCCCACCCTCTTCTCTAACCCTCAAGACAACTCTCTTTACCCCTTAGAAACACCTTCCTCAAATTGGACCTTGTCATTCCTGCAAACACGGACATAACGGCTCTTGTACCGCATCTGCTGCATATGGTATCCATTGCTAAATGATTGGGTTGTTGGACAGATGTTTCAGGTTTCCACATCTGCAGCACTTCCATATTGCCTCTTTGTTATCTTTACCAGTTCCCAACTTCTTACTTTCAAAGCAAATCTTGTGTCCATTACTTTCTTCCTCCTCGCATGTTTCTTTACTGCAAACTACCTCCTTTACACTGCAGTTGTTCTCACAAAGACCACTCCGCAGCTCCCTTAACCAGCATGTAGTAATTTTCATGCCTTCAACAATCTCCCCTGTTTCTTGAAGACAGATTTTTCACCAAGAACGTCTTCTGACCTCCTAGATTTTTGGTGCACGTCACCAACTGGTCTCTATTAGGGTGTCTTAAGTTTACCAAACTCACAAGTACAAGTCAATGTTTTAAGATATGCTATTTAATTGGGATCACTGACACAATATCGTGGTAAACAATATCGCTGACAAAAATATTGTGTCAAAAATATAATCTATGATAGTATTGTGCTCCTATACTTATAATGGTAAGTACAAATCGTTGACACTAATATCGTGAAAAATAGACACAAATTTCAATCTTTTAATATAGAGTTTAAAGTAGTAAATGTTAAATATTTTAATATGTAAATGTATTATAATGTATCCTTATATAAATACACAAACACATATACATGTGTGTGTTTATATATATATATATATATAGTATAACATAATTAATACAACTATTTGTTTTATATTATATATTTTTTTTAATAATTTAAATGTATTAATATGGATATATATTTATAATTAATTAACATATTTATTTTACTAAATTTAGTAATATTGCAATTACATATGCATATATATGGATATTCGTATTCGGAGCGATACATTTCAAATATTAATAAAATAAGTATATAAAGCAAATCAATATTTTTATTAATTATGTTACATACACACACACATATAAACCAAGAAAAATATAAACAATTGAATAACAAAAAATATAACAATTAATGCAGACAATAAATAATATAATAAAACTTGAAAAATCCAAAAACCACTGTTACAAAAAAATATATATCGAAAATATTAAACAGTTAATGCTCTAAAATCTATTCAATCAATATTATGAAAACTATTAAATCTAAGAACATGCAATTCCCACTGTAGTTTATGCAACAGTGGGGAAGGTTTTGGACTTTGTAGGGGTTAGATTTACTATTCCTACACCAGTCACCACAATAATAGGGACTGTGTTGGACTTCGGAGGAGTTACATTTACTATTCCTACTCCAGTCAGTGTAACAGTAGAGAAAGCGTTGGATTTTGAAGGGGTCCAATTTACTATTCCCACTCCAAACAACACAGTATTAGGGAGAGAGTTGGACTATGGAGGGGTAAAATGTAGTATTCCCACTCCAGTCTGTGCAACAGTAGGGAAAGTATTGGATTTCGGAGGGGTGAAATTTACTATTTCCACTCCAGTCAGCGCAGCAGTAGGGAAAGTGTTGGACTTTGGAGGGGTAACATTTACAATTCCCACTCCAGTCTCTGTAACAATAGGGAAAGAGTTGGATTTCGGAGGAGTGATATTTACTATTTCTGCTCCAAACAGTGCAACATTAGGAAAAGTGTTGAACTGCAAAGACGATAATTTTACTATTAAGCAAGAGTAGGGAAAATGCTTCATTTCAAGCACATTACATATATGAGGAACCCCATGAATGTAGAAGAAATCATAAACTCCTACTAAAAACATATTAACATAAAATATATATATATATGCATTTAAAAAACTAACAACAATTAAGCAATTTACATAATTCCTATTTAAAAATGTATGATTAAGTAATAAATATTTGTTATAAATTATTAATTAATTAACTTTCAACCCTGTCCACCTCAAAACTAACAGTCCACACCTAAAATTTAACAAAAAAACTATTCCATAACTTACATATTTAAAAAATATTAAATAATTAACATTTAATAATTAATTGGTAATTATTACTTAATTAATTTTCCAAGCTAGACCCCTACAAGCCCAGCATCTTGCAACTAAAATGTAACTCAAATAAATTAAAGAACAATTTACATAATTGATAATCAATTGAAACATGAATTAACAATTAAGTAATTGTTAATTAATTATTACTTAATTAATTTCCCACCTTATACCCCTACAAACCCAGCAGCCCGCACATAAAGCATAACAAAATGTATAATTATTACACTATTTACATAATTAATAAACAATTAAATATTTAATAATAACATAATTAATTGTTAATTAACGATTATTTAATTAACTTTAATTAACGATTACTTAATTAACTTCCTGCCCTTTACCCCTACACACCTAGCAACCCACACCTAAAGTATAACTAAAATAGATCAGTATTACAAGTCCTACAATGCCCCTCAGGCATCCTCACCGTCATCTCATACACATTCCGTGGTTCCCCCTCCCCATTCCTGATAGGTATTTCATCAATCCTTTCATAAGTATTTCACCCTGTAACGCCTACGTTGTGCAGTAGTATGCATTTCTTCCTAGCAGGAGAAACGTATTTACACACACACACACACACACACACACGTTTAAGAATTCATTTTGTTGTGTCGTAGAATGTCCATGGGTGACGTAACCGCGTCTATGATCTCCACCTTTACCTGTGTTCTCTCTCTTTGATAATGCCCCCTGCTGTTAGGCTCCCAACCTGGGGTGCATCAAATCAGAGCCCGGCTCTTCTACTGGGATGTGCGTGGCTTTGTTGAGTTTCAGAGTTGTATATACGAACAGCTCTGCATTGACTTACTTTAAATCCTCCTTAAAATTAAATCAAGAAATGCCCTCCTGTCCTGGTAGCCAGCTGCCTATCACAAAAGGACGAAAGAACGTTTTGGCAGGTGACCAACACCTTCTAAACATTTCATTAATCGTGGAGATATGAAAACCAATGTATTAGAAAGAAAATATGTTAAAAATATCATTCATATTTAACACTATTTTTTATTACATTTTAAATTTATGAGTCTGTGACATTTCATTAAAGTATCAAGATTAGTGTGCTCATACAATCTAATTACTTATTCTAAGAAGAGGGCAAATTCCTCCCTAAATATGCAGGTCCATGTGTGTGTCAGTGAGCATGTGTTAGGTGCAGTCTTGTTGCAGTAAGTAACACCTATTAAAATATAATTTGCACCTCAAGGCATCTCATTAATAACTCAACTAGCAGAAGCTTTCTGGCTGATGGCGCTCGCCTGTCCCGGGGCACCGTCGGACAAGAAATGACTTTAGGGCTCCAGCCCCCAACACACGACTCTCATGCAAATAGCTCTTCCAAAATTAATACTGACTGTTTCACCTAATTGAATTTGTGATACGTGAAAAATCATTAAATTCCCTCATAAAATAGATCTCTTGCCTGCTCGATGAGTTAAGGCTGGACAAATATTTTTGGCCCGTGTATACTTGGGCACCAATGTCATATATTTTTCACGTAGAACCATAGCTTGAAAATGCCAGTGGCTGAGAAGGATCCATCGTTTTCTGCTCCCACTTCACGGTGCACATCGAGACCTTATTAATCTGGTTTCCTTGAAAGTTTTTAATTACTCCACGAGAAGATTTACTGGAAACAAGCCATGAAGGCATCTGCATGTTCTTAATTACGCCTTTGTTCATGGGCCTAACACGTGCACTTGCACCCCCTGCGATGCAGGGGGCCCCCCAACCCATCAGGGGGTCCCCAGCCCTTCAGCAGGGCCCCAGTCAGCCCAAGGAGAATGGATATCTGCAAGACAAGGCAGAATCTGGCCCCTCATCTCATTCTGCAAGGGGGCCCCATCATTTTGTGTTACACCACTGCCTTTGTTCTCAATCTTGGATTCTTTGCTCCTGAAATACATATATAGAAACAACGGTTGACAAAGCAAATTGGTTAATCCTAATGTGCTAATGAATGCAAACACATGCAATGTGCAAATGTGAACAGACTATTTGTGACGCGTCTCTATGCAACTAGTCTCTTTCTGTGTCTACTATGTTTGCGCCTTGTTTTTTATTCCCTAGCCTTGCAGCGCTCTGTGGTACCAGCATCACAAGCTTGTGGAATACAAAAATTCAAGCACTACAAGCCTGGGGAATAGAAAGAGGGGGTTCGCCTCAAAGGATGTTTATTCTTCATGACAAAACATAGAAACTCGAAGCATTCAGTTAAACATGACGTAATTAAATACCCCAAATATTAATTAGCTTATTCCGAAACTCATCCGCCCCTTCCCACTTTTTGGATATTCAGCAGCTGTCGTAGATCAGCGCCTCTGACATTCTTTTATTTATCACTTGAGAGTTTCTCCTGCAATAGTCATTCCTTTGGTACAATTAAAATCTTCATGACTCATGATTGCAGGGGCCTTTTCTAATTAATAGTGACCGCGTTTTGTGACACAATTATGGCCATGTACTCTTCTGTTGCCAAAGTCCCCTCCCTGTGACTCATAGAGGCATTTTAATTTATTTGATGTATTGCCTGCATGAGCCTGTGGCTGTGTTTAATGTCTCTGTGCACTAAGCCTGTACGATTAGCCTAACTCAAGGGATAGCTCTGCAGTCTAAGATGAGATCTCTCTAACTTTTCAGGTTTCCACCCTCCCCTTTCCCCTTTAAAAGTAGAGTCTCCTTCATGTTTCATGTTTGATAATGTTCTAATTTTTAGGACCACTGTTGGAAAATAAAATAGAATGTAGTAGAGGAAAAGAATGCTAGCATATATATTTTCAATAATATTAGCAGACAGTGTTGAATTGCATTAATGGGCCATATTATGAGTTTGGCAGCGGCCCGCCAAGCATATTGCGGCCTCAAGACTGCCGCAACACCGCCAGGGATCGTTGATCCCTGGTAAGAGCAGAGGTCCAATAGAGGTCCGACCGCCCTACTTGTTATAGGTAAGCCTGGGTGGTGAACTCCGCTCCGCTCGCGGAGTTTGCGGAGTTTTCCACACTCTGTGTTACGCGGAGCTCGCGGAGTTCCAAAAAACTCATCGTAGCAGTGTGGAGTTTTTTCCTCGCTCGCGCTCATCAACATCAAGTTGGCAAGCGTGAGGTAGGAAAATCCACCTCCTGGTGAAATTTTTCCTCATTCGCGCTTAGCAACGTCAAGTTGGCGAGTGCTAGCGCAACCTCCCGGTGAGATTTCTCAACGCGGGCGGTCGGATTTCTCAATGCGAGTGGCCGCATAAGCTCGCGACTGCTCGTGTTGAGAAACCGTCCGTTCGCGTTGAGATAGCTGCCGCTCGAGTAGAAAATCTACTCGAGTGGCATAAAGGAAGCAATCAATCAGGGAATTGTAAGCACGCTACTCACCCGTGAGGGTCTCAAGGCGCTGAGGGGGTGGGGTCTGCAGATCTGTTTAGCCGAAGAGCCAGGTCTTGAGGGTCTTCCTGAAGGTGTTCAGGGAGGGGGTGCGTCTGATGTCTGCCGGTAGCTCGTTCCAGGTCTTGGCTGCAATGTGAGGGAAGGATCTTCCGCCTGCTCTGGCTCTGTGGATGCGCGGGGTTTCGGCCAGTGCGAGGTTGGAAGATCGGAGGTTTCTTTTGGGTACGTGGAAGTTGATTCTGTCGTTGAGGTATTTGGGTCCGTTGTTGTGTAGGCATTTGTAGGCGTGAGTGAGGATTTTGAAAGTGACTCTTTTCTCCACGGGGAGCCAGTGGAGACTTCGTAGGTGTTGGCTGATGTGTTCGTTGTAGGAGAGTAGGATCTGCTTCTTATAGTTACCCCCACTTTTTGCTGATGTTTCACTGTTTTCGACTTAGTCTGACTGGGATCCTGCTATTCAGGACCCCAGTCTACCTGCTTTCTCCTCTAAATTGATTGCATGTACTTTAGGTACACTCGAGATTGGATTCTGGGGTACCCTTATAAGTCCCTAGTATATGGTATACTATGTACCCAGGGCATAGGTACCCCAGAGGCCTCCCAGGGGCTGCAGCATGTATTATGCCACCCCTGAGAGACCATTTAAAATGACACCACAGGTCTGCTACTGCAGCCTGTGTAAGGTGGTGCATGCACCCCTTACTTAGATATAGGTTCACTATATCTATCCTAATCACTGCACATATAAACCTATCAGTCCCCCCTATAGCAGGCCTTATCAATCCTGAAGGCAGGGTGCTGGGTTTTATGTGAGAGGGTGCCCATGCATGAGCAGAGCCCCTCTGCAGCCTTCGGAACCTATTCTCCGGGGTTGTTTGTGATGCAGCCAACCATATATACTTAAGTGCATTATAACCTCGCGGTAAATGCTAACTTTAATATGGCTGCATGGAAACATGTTGTGTTTGGTGTCAAACACCTTGGAATCATACCTCCACACCAGTAACTGGTGTGGGAGGTATGATTCCACCCTCCTAGAGGGAGAAATATGACAACACCGGTACACCCGGTACCAGCTTCACAGAACCCTGGCATCACAAAATGGATGCTGCCAGCCACAGACACGAGTCTGCCCTCCTGCTGCTGGACGAAACTCCGGCAGGGGACGCTGGACAATAGGTTTCCTGTCACAGGGAGGTGTGACCACCTCCCAGACAGGCTTTAGTGTATTGGGGCTGGGTGGGTGCACTCTCAGAGTGCTTTGATGTCTGCACTGGGGGCACATTTGGTGTCCTTGTGCATAGTCCAGCCGGGGGACAGGGGCTATCAGCCCCTGCTCTGGCGCGAAACTGGACAAAGGACATGGGTGTAGCCACCCCTCTGTCCTGACCCTCCCATAGGTGGGTCCCCAGAGTTTGTCCCACCCCTTCCTTGGTTATAAAGTAGGAACCCCTGACTACAGGACTTTAGATATTACCTGGACTAAACTCTGCTACAGAAACCAAGTAACCTTTGACGATCTACGCTTTGCTGGACGACTGAAGAATCTCCCTTGGAGTAAAGGAGTTACTCCCCTGCTGAGCAGGCACCTAAACGCATCTGACCGGTTTGCATCTATGAAGCTCCCGAAGGACTCCAAAGATTTCTGCAATACAGGAGGTGGGTTCCCGTAGTCTCCGAGGTCGATCTGCGCTCTCAGCAATTCTGAGGCCCGTATCCCTCATGGGGACTGTGAAACCCGTACCCCTGGGCACCGTGTACATTTGCAGAAGCATCTGCTTTTCGGCAATCCCTGAAGCTGTGCTTTGGGCTACTTGTAGTCCAGACCCCAAGCAGTAATTCCACCGAAGATTACCGGCCTACACTACACGAGTGTTCCGTGGGCTGGCACTTTGTGATTCCTCTCGAGGTCCCTTCGCGATCCCTGGTCCGTTGGCCTGTGGGTCCCTGAGAAGGCAACTTTAACTTTTAGTGGGCTTCCCTGGTTGCTCCAGACGTGCCCTGACTCCCCATTGCTTGGTGAGTCCCCAGGACCTTGCTGGTCCTCGCAGAAGCATCTTTCCTCTGACCGCGTGGGTTGCCGTTGCCAAGGCTTGTTGGTGTTCAATCCGGACACTGACCCCCCAGCACTCGACATCCTTTGTGGGACAGTTCAGATCCGGACGGTGGTTGTCGCAGACGTCTCCTGGTCCCCGTGGCTGCAGAGTCAAGCTTCATCTCTTTGCACCTGAAGCACCCGACATCGGTGGGCATTCGATTGCTCCGCTCCTGGTCATGTGAAGTGACCCAGACTTTGTCCCCTCTGCTTTCAGGTTCTTCTCAGCTCTGATCCAGGCTTGGATCACACCGGACACTTTTCTTCTCCACGGCAGCAGTACTTTTTCGCATTACGCCATTGAAAACGACGAGGGTTTCCGACACCACTTGACCCCTATGCACCCGGCTCCTCTGGGATAGGTAACATGGGTACCTCGGTACTCTCAAGGGTGCTGGCCTTAGAACCTTCTATGTTTAGCTGGGTTTGCTTGAAGTCCTCTCCTAAGTGTCCTTAATCTGTAAAATTCCAACCTCGACTTTCCCATAGAGTTGTACGGAGCTCGCGTCTGTGTTCCCACACTGCACCGTCCTCCGTGGGTCCCCTGTGTCACTACCTTGGGTGGCTCCTTGGAGTCCCAGTGATTCTACGTGCTCTAGGCACTGTGTCTAATCAAGTCGTGGTTCTTATACCACTTTCTTAGTATATGGTTCGGTCTCCCCCTGGAGCCCGCTGTGTATTGTGCTATTTACTGTAGTTCTAGTGATTTAATATTGTGTGTATTGTTCTCTAATCTCATAAAGAGGTTAGTAGAGAGTGTTTAGTAATAAATACATATATTTTATATACACTTGGTGTGGTTCTCCTTTCATTTGGTCATTCAGGAGGTTATATACTGGTGAAACAAGCTGCTTTACATTCCTTCAAGACTTAGCCTGAAGGCTGCTCTCCACAGCTACCACTAGGATAGCTTTCTATAAAGGTTGTCTTTAACCTAATCATCAATAAGGGTCGTTTGGACTGGTGCAAGGTGCCCACTTTAATTAGTGGACAGCATATGCCAGGCCAACTTCTCACATTCGTGTCGGGGGATGCCGAGGACGAGTCTGGCGGCAGTGTTCTGTATTGTTTGGAGTTTGCGGAGTAGGGACTTGATGCCGGCGTAGAGTGCGTTTCCATAGTCCAGTCTGCTGGTGATGAGTGCGTGGGTGACTGTCTTCCTTGACTCAGGGGGGATCCACTTGAAGGTCTTGCGGAGGGTGTTGAAGCAGCTGGAGGTGACGCCCGCTTGTGCAGTGCATGGTGCAGTTCCTGATAATTTCACAGCGCGGACAAACACCCGGCGCTAGAAATTACAGCGAACAGCATTTTTCTAACGCACTGTGCTGCTTGCGGAGCTCCACGTAGCGCGGCGGAGTTTTTTTGCGCGTAGCGGAACTCCGCGAACTCTGCCCAGGCTTAGTTATAGGGCATCTGACCGCCAACCTCATAATAAGGTCCATAGATTCCTAGATTATCTAGATGGCCTCTACAATTTGTGGCTCTTAAGGCAATTTCATAGAGAATTTACACTGTAAAAAGCACCATTTGGTCCCATTTCTTCAGAATTTTCTTTAGTGAAGAGCAGCCTAAAGCCGCCTTCAGGCCAGTCCGAAGGCAGACCTTATTTGCTTAGTGGACCTCGGGGTATCAGCTGTGCTTAATTTGTTTAAACAAATAGGTGCACATTACCCAACATTCATCAGCCCACCAGGAAACTCAGCTCCAGATCCCTCGCCCTAGCTGCCACCCGTCGCGTCCACCGAACTAACAGCAGAGGCCGCTCGTTCTCCCATTTGGCAGCCAAGAACTGGAAACTACGTCCCCCTGCACCTCAGAGGCTCACCATCGCTCCAGCAGATAAGGAAGGACCTCAAAACTTGGATGTTCAACCAACAGGAGAACTGGTCGCATCATTGGATAGCGCCTCGAGACCCTTACGGGTGAAGCTGCTGCGCTCTACAAATCCTGATTGATTGATTGAACATTTCCCCTAATGGTCTGCTGATGGTGTTGCCGAATACTAAGTCTGCCTAAAGTTTGATGCCAGCTCACAACTCATTTTTCCACCATCCTACACTTCCTGCCTCTTTATCTCACTCTTGCGGTTTATTGTTCATTCCTCCTTTCTCCCTTTGTCACTGATTTCTATTTTTTCTAACCCCTCTTTTTTTACCCCCTTTCAGGCTTTCTTTTCTCTTGAGCTGGGCCAAAGTTTGACGCAGAATAATACGTTGCAGGTCCCAAACATTAATGCCTGTGCCCAGCACCTGCAACCACCTGCAAATATTAAGCACATTATATGGACCACCACGTTTGTCTGTAAGTGAAAAGCTAGTAATGTTTATAGCTTTTCTTGTCGTACACTTGAAAGTCTGAGTTTATACAATACGATTTCAAATCTCAATATATTTTCTTCCTTTTACTTGTATACTCTTTCTATATAGTTATGTATCTATATATTTATTACTTTACTCCTACTGTAGAGGAAGAAAATAAAGACACCTTTGACTCTCTCCAATGCACTACACTTTCTCACCCTGTACCTCTCTCAATATATCCTCTACCTCCACTCTATGACTCATCCCAAACCTCATTCTGTTACTATGATCTCCCAAATAACCCTTTCTAAATTCTTTCCTCATGTATCCCTCCTTTGACTCGTCCCAAAACTCATTTTACTACAATAATATCCCTAATCCCTTTCTAGATACTCTTCCCTCCTCCATCTCTCCTTTTACTCATCCCAAACCTCATCTTACTACTATTATCTCTCAAATAACACTTTCTAGACTCTTCCCTCTTCTAACCCTTCATTATTCTATTCAGTCCAACCAAGTGACTTGTCCACTAATCCTTTTTGGGTTCCAGAGTAGCATGCCAATCGTCAAAAAGCGCTTTGACGTCTCATCATGGGTAGTAGGCACTATATAAATACAATTACCATTACTTAGGAAACTTGGAATTTTACATACACACTTTGCCACTATTTATTTCACCTTTTTCTTTGGCCAGAAACAACTCGCCTCTCCAGGTCGCTGATGAGCGAGGCCACTAGGATTATGCCATTTTGCAGCCGCAGCATTTTCTGCATAATTATGGATTTGCTGCATTTGCCACATAATCCATCATCTACAAATTTTATGAAAAATATTGTTTCTAGCTGAAACAGATGAAAAGTTACAAACACATTTGCAACGTGTGTTGCTACGCAGTGGACTTCCCTTTGTAGAGGTTGATTGGCCATCTTTCTGTTGCTTATTGCTGTATTTGGCTGTCATATTTATTTATTTATGAAGTTCTATAGAGCAAGAGCAAGACCAATTCTGATATCAGAGCGCTGTACAATGGGAAATAAGCAGAGAATATACACAGAATGATAGGAAGACTCAGGATGATATCAAAGCGCTGTACAGAGAAGAGTAACATGAAAGGTACACAAAGTAACAAATAGAATCATGTTTGATATCAAGAAGCAAGACTAATACGGTAGCGGTGAATAGTAATATTGATTTTACCTCTTTTTTGAAGAGGGTTATTGAAGGGTGGCCCTGATGGGAAGCCTTTGACCAGATAGTGTCCATATGTGCAAGAATGAAACAATCATCAGGTAATATATTCACAGAACGTGCCGCATTATGCCACATAATCTGCTTTGTTTTGCCGCATAATATCGTTCTTTTGAAACCGCTGCCATTTTAATATGAAAGTGACGCTTAGTAACAAGCGCGGCCCATCTGGAATAATTGGATTCATTAGAAATACACTGAAAGGGAAAAGTTACTATCCCTGTGAAAACAAAGGCCGGCATTCCCCGCATGAACGACCCGCTCGGCACCGCAGCTGTGGCACACCGCTCAGCAACCAAACGAGATGACATATGGTTAAACCAGATGAAAGACCCCACAGCTCACTGACGTGTTACCTAGAAAATGCACTCATTTGAGACACTTGCTGGTTGTTTTACAGGTATTATATAAATATAAAATACCGTTGCAATTACTAACCTGTTATGTAGCCTGTTTAGCAAACACCGAAACGCAGTGCTTAAACGTAAGCAATACACAATTAAATTTACCATGTTTATTGGCAACCCGAGACTTTTTAGTTTACACAGCTGCACATATTCATAACGAGAAACACCTCGACATTTTTAATATGTAGCGTTATCTGCGCTACGAATTTGAGAATTGTCAATTCAAAGAGCATCGCTTTGAACAGGGAAATTATCTGCTCTGAGGGTCACATAGACGCTGGAGGGACGCGCCTGAAGGTTTTACCCTGAACGTCCAGCAGGTGGCGCAGCGCTGCTGCTTTCAGCCACCCTGCCCAGGCGCCTCAACGGGACAGTCTGCCTGAACTCGGAATGGATTGCTTTCCCCTTTCATCACTCTCTGATGTCCAGCTGCTGCTGTCAGCGCCTTCTTATAGCGTGTAATTCATCGCCCAGCCTGGCAGCTGAGGTTCTCGGGCCGGGCACCAGGTTCTCCAGCGCTGGGCTGTGCCCTCAGAGAATCCCTAGCCGAAACCGAGCTCTGCTCTCTGTCTCATTTCCTCCTGCACCTGAGCTGCAACACTCCCTCCGGATTATGAATCATAGGGGGACTTCACTTTGTTCCCACCCTCTTTATTGCTAGCTTAACTGAATGCGTAGTATTACTTGTTGTGAAATAGTTGGGATTGATATAGCGCAGTGCGTGTTCCATGGTGCAGAGAAGCGCTTTACAGGAAATGCGTTTATCGTTGTAGGAGCATCACAGACTTTTTAGTTCACCCAAGTGGGATTTAGGGGTGAAAATATGCGATTTTCTAGGACAAATTGTTCTGTAATTTTCACTCTAGAGAAGAGTTCTGCATTGTGGAAAATCAGCCAGTATGAAGGAAAATCCCGATTTATTGGTTTAGAGTTGGGGGCGAGATTGTTTGTATTGCTTACTCAAGTCAAAGTGTCTTTCCGGAGTGGCACAGTGGAAAAAGTAGAATCTTATACATTTTTTGAGAAGTGGGTGGGAGAGGAAAATGGTTTCCTCCACAGGCAAAAACTTTTAATTGTGAAGAAAAAAAAGTTAAACAAATACACGTTGCTCATGATGCAGAATTTTACACTTGATGGGAAAAAAAACGTGAGTAGATCTGTGCAATTTTTTTTTTTAAATAAGGAAAGTCTCATACAGATACCGATTAAGGGCCTACCCTTCGTACACAGTGGAGTTTCCTGGCTTTCTCTGCCAACGCCCGGCATACTTTTTCTCCAGCAACTTGGAAGTGATGGCAGTGTTGATGGTATGCCTTTTTCTAGTGAGTCAACTTTAAAATCTTTTCGCTCATGAATTTGGAACCGTATGAATGTTAGTGTACTGGATTCGAGGACGGGAAATCGACGTCCGGTTGTAGATTTTCAGGAGCACTCCTGGAAATCTGTATGAATCCATTAAAAGTAAGACATTTACTCTAAAAATACGAGTAATAAAACAGCAGCATATTTCCAACTGTTATATGCGTGAATTGGGCCAAGATGTTGAACACAGAAAAGACAGATTGGGACTCAAGGTGAGACCAGAATATGGAAATAAGGATGACGTTAGAAGTTTTAAAAAAACCAGCAGTACCTAAAAGGATTTTAACTTCTTACCAATATCAGTGCTTAATTTGAGCCGGTGGTTTGCGGTGCTCGGCACTGGCACTTAATTGCTGACACCGGCGCTTCTGACAGTTAGCCACAAGGTGGCGGTGTCTGCTAACTTCGAGATGACCACAACAACAGGTATTTATTAATTCAATCGACATTAAAAAGGACTATCACTTGCCCCCAAGCCAGTCTTATAACTTTGGGGTTCGGAAATAGTCTGAACTGTCACACTTGTAGGAGTGTGATGGTTAATAGTTGTGTTGGTACTTTCATTGGCAACATTGGCAATGTGTGGTGCAAGCTGCAGTGGGCTCCTGGCACTTATTTTTTTACAAATTAAGCACTGACTTATATGAGGTGCAGGAAGGTAAAGTAATTTGCCCAATGATGCATGATTTTTTTGTGACAGAATTTCCTCTGAGGACATTGAGAAAAATTACGAGACTTGAGCCAAAATGTACATATTTCTCACACAATGCAGCGTAGCACCCAAATGGGCTATCTATAAAGAATTGCCTACCTTTGGTGTTGTCTGCTATGCTGAACACAAAGGGGCTTCCTTGCAAGACACACAGCCACGCGCCATGTTGCAGAGAAGAATGGGCACTATCTTGGATAGAGTTTATACTGGAGGCAAGCCCTTCCAGTACACATTTGTATGTATAGACAACTGCAGAAGGGTCCGGAGGACTGGATGTGTGCTGTGCATTGAAGAACGCATTCAATGCACTGGTTTAAGGGGAAAGTCAACCCATTCCTTCTTTTTGATGCCTTCTTCGAGTAGGCTTTAGGTTTTGAAGTGAAGTCCAGTAAGGCTACCTTAGTTGATCAGGGTTTGCATCAAAATCTATGAGTCATTGCACGGATCCTCACCAGAAATTAGTCCTTGATGCAAAGAGACGCAAAGTGGATTTTACACTGTGAAAAGAGCACCTTTCCAGCACAAAATACCTTTTACTCTGGAAGGTAAATCACAGTTGCCACTTTGCACTGCTTTGTGTTGATTCACCTCATGCTAGTGGTTTTGGAAAATTGTATTTAAAGGCTGTTTGGTGGTGCTTTTATCCTACCAGACTTCTGTCTCTGAGCTTGTTGGGGGTACAGCAGTGTCTACACCTGGATTTTAGTGTTAGATGTGGGAGGAAACTAGGATTACCATCATACACTCTCCCCACACTACCTCAGCCCTCAGAGCCCAAGTTTACTGTGGCCAAAGTCTTTGCCCATCTTGAGAATGGCCAAAGTTGGTAGGGTTTTCCTCAGGAACCTTTACCCCATTCGTTAGGGTGTCCGGAGTCATTCTGACCCACAAGCTTGTTCCAGGCATAAATGTGGCATCGCTAAGCACCCACTTCAGAACACTTGTGGACCTGAGGAGGACCAAAAGAGGATTGAACCTGTTGTCTGCATCTTGTGAAGAGGCATGGAGGACTGAACCTGCTCTCTCTTGTCAAGCTCCAAGAGGCCTTTGCCTACAACTGCCCAGCTGACCAGTGCCACTGGACCAGTGCTGGACTATCCTGTTGGCCTCTGCCTGCCACCCTGTGAGTCTCTAATTGCCCCTCTGAGGTCCTGGGGGGAGGGGCTGTAGAAGTGTTCTCTTGTTGACGACTGGGACTTTAAAGGACTAAAGTCAGAAGGTAAAATCTTTGACCAAGACAAACCTTGTTAGTCTATCCGACTCGTGCTCCATCTCAGTCAGCGTTCAATTGTGCCTAACCATTGATTATCATTACCAATTTGTGCTTCTTGGTGCTATTTTTGCTTAAAATTAAAAAAACTCGTATCTCTGGTTTGCCTTGTTGGATGTTTATCATTTTGGTGTCATTTTTTGTATTAAATGTTACTCTATTTTACTAACTTATTTTCAGATTTTGATTGTTTTGCATTTCAACTTTATTACTGTTTTAGTACTGCATAAATACTTTGCACATTGCCTCTAAGTTAAGCCTGTCTGTCCGGTGCCATAGCTACCAGAGAGTTGAGCTCAGGTCAATTTAGTGACTTCAACGGTTCACCTTGAAAAGGATTGTGATTATTACCTGAGGTGGGTACTTACCTCCCTCAACTAACAACCCAATTTCTTACAGTATGTATGTGATATTGATATATCGGGTAGCCCAGCCAAAAGGGATTGGAGTTTTTCACATGGTACCGAGGAAAAGGTAGAGCCAACGCGTGATTGGAGAGGTAGCTGATTTCTAAGAGTGTAAGTGGACTGTTACTGCATGATGATGTAGTGTTCTTTAAAGTGATGTGCTCTTCATTTATTTCATAAACGGGAGCCAGATTCGGGCAACTCTGATCGATAGAAGGATGCCGTACCAGATTCTGGTTGCATAGATATGGGTAGCCTACTGCTTTGCTTTTTCATTTTTACTCTGCTTAATCCCCAGTGTACTGACTCCAGTGTGCTGAGAGCTACCAGAGATGGTGGGCTTGTTTGCTACATTGGCTGGGGTGACGGTCATGATGGCTTTGTTGATGATGCAGCAGGTTTCGAAGATGGTGCTGCTGGCCAGAGCAGTCAGTGGAATTCCATCAGTTAGGGGTGATACGGTCATATTTTTTCAGGCCCTTAATGAGGCATGTTGCTTCTCCATTACATTTTATACGATGTAATAGAGTGCACATACTGTGGGACCAACTCACATTTTGCTTCTAGATGTAAGTCAGAATTACGCCTACAAAAACACGATTTATGTATGTGTACATTATGAATATTTAATATGATTGTGTTGTAGAACTGAAATATGTGTACAAGATGTATGACAGTGGTACAAGCATTATGAATATGTAAGTTCAAAAGGGACTGGAATCATGGGAGTCTCCAGGCGAACATGAGACGTACCGACAAAGAAATGCGATGTCAATTTGGTTATCATCCACAATGTAAGCACTTTTTGGTCAATCACAAATAACATGTCATGCACTATTAACACTTATCTGACTCCTCAAAGCTAGATGGAGCTTGTGTATGAAAACTATTAGTGTGGGGATAAGGACTAATCATTTCAGATTTGTGCAGAATTAGGTATGAAGAACTGCTATATTTGTTAAAATATTTAAGCACAAATTAAAGATAGATAAGAGAGTGCTAGGCCAGCTTTCATCTGTCCATGACCTAATTAGGTGGAAAATGATGTGGGCCAAGGAGGAATAGAGCATCTGACTTCAGCCTTGTGACCTCTAGACAGTGCAGTAATACCAACATTGGCCTAGTAAGCCACAGACCAGCTTAGTCAACAGCAACCTGGCTCCTTGTTGCACAAGCACAGCCACATGACTGCCTTTTCGTTCCAGTTAATCCCAGTCCATACAAATGGCTCCTACTCTGGCCTAGTGACTTCCTGTTCAGACCCCATGACTGTCACTGTGGGGCTGTGAAAACCCCTCTCAGATGGCCACAGGACAAGCAAAGGTCACTGTGCCCAACCGTGGGTTTGTAGCCTTTTGCTTCTGCTGTCCTTGGGCCCGAATTACTATGGGCCCTGAGTAACTGTACCAAGTACTATTGCTTTCAGCGCTTGACTTTCAGAGGTAGCACTGGTCGAGCAGTGCAAGGCTCTTCAAGGTGAAGGTAGGTGTAAGGCATATGCAGGTGTAAGGCTCAGAGTGTAAACAGTAACCACAGTAAGCTGATAGTTCAGTAAATTGCTTGCTTTTAGGAAAGAAGTATTTTAAAATAAGCATGCAATGATAAGAGGCAACATACTAAATAATATCCACATTCTCTTATGGTAGGTGTACTAGCATCATCCTGGGCAGTATCTCAGAATCCCTTTGCCTCTTCTAGGGGGGTTGGTTATTCCCCATTCAATAATTATTCCCCATTCAATAATGGGAGCATCTTTCAGATGTGGCCCATGCAACAAAGTCTAAGTTTGGCTTTAAGAGTCAACTTCAGCAGTAGTCCATGCTACGTCTGTGCAAGTTACTGGCAGGGCTGACAACCTTGAACAATCTTAACTGACCCAATAGCAACCAGCAATTGCAGGAGAAAAGGGGTGAATCTTCACAGACTCAGATCTTCCGATGTGAGTGTCCACCGCCTATTGGTAGCTTTCTCCAATCATGAGTCAGGCCTTCTCAGTCATTAAACAACCCGCATTGCTGTTGGACGTCCTTTCTGCTGCTCCTTCGGCAATCAGTAAATGTTCTTGAAAGCAGCCTTGATACACCAATCCAGGACGATGGCCCTGTCTTCACGTGGCTCCCTCCTGACACAAGAGATCAGCAATTTCGCTGGCAGAAGGGTGACGGCCTACTGTCTCAGTGGTGCCGTCCCAGCACATTGGGGTTGCCGACCTGGCTGCCACAAGGGTGACAGCTCTACTTTGATGATTGCCCTCGACTAGCACATGGGGTTCGCCGACTTTACAAGAATGGGCAGGCAGCCAGGACTCTTGCAGTAGTCCCTACTGGGCTGGGCATCTCACACTTCAATTATCTGGATCCACTTGAGAGGATCCCTGCTGAGCCTCGCTCCCACCAGGCACTCCCCTTCACAGGGTCCTCTGGTCTTGGCAGGCAGACAGAAGGCTGGTGCTCCAGGCTCAGGGCAAGTGGTCCTGACTTCCAGGATGATGGCCCCTCACCCAGCAGGGAGACTAGCAGACTTGAGTCCCTAGTTCTGGTTCCAGCAGCTACAAGTTTTGGTGGCCTTCCCATGTGTTAAAAAATGTTGTTGAACTACTTATGGGACTCAGGCTCCCAACTTTCTAGTCCACATCCAGACACTGATGGGATTTAGTGTCTGTTCCTTTGATATACCTGCTGTGGGTGCCAACTTCTTTGGAGTGTCCTCTCTGCTGTTCTGTCCGGGGATCACACTTGACTTTCAGCGTCCAGTGAAATATGCTTCATAAAGTTTCAAAGGCCTAAGCCTTCTCTTCTTTCATGATTCCCTGGTCCTAGAGTGCCAGTCTTATCAGACCCACCATCTCGCTTTACAATGAGCCCAGGCTGCACTGATCCATAACTTTGATGTGCATAGAGACTTTTCTGCTCCCCTTCACCAGTGTGTGTGCTTCGACCCCAGACCTGGGGAATGTCAGCAACCCACATCTTTTGTCCGAGTGTTGCAGTACTCACCTCCATTAGTCTTTGCAGGCTCTGGGCTTCCAAAATGGGATCCACAGGCCTCCTTGTTATGTACCATGCAGAAGGAGCCATACATCCCAGCATGCACATACTCTGTGCATCATACACTGCCTGGCACTACATACAGTTGCCATATAAGCCACGATGAATTAAATACCCAGCAGTGGAAATATACATAACTCACATTTATATCTACACACCACCTTAAAATTCATATAACTCGCGCACCTCCGTACACAGTCTTCTCACCTCACTCGCCACACTACATTAACTATAGCTCACCCCTTCTCCATGCACTATCCATACACTTGCATATTACAGAAGTTAGAGCATGTGAAATGATTTCATTAATAACAACACTTATGACATCTGATATTATATAATTTGGCAGAACATAGTGCATGGTACAGTGGCGAGTTATAGTTGATGTAGTGTGGCGTGTGAGGTGAGAATACTGTGTATGGAGGTGCATGAGTTATATGAATTTCAAGGTGGTGCATAAGTATAAATGTGAGTTCTAAGTATGACATATTCATTTGAAAGTGGTGCACTGCATAAGTGATAAATGAAAAATATAACTGCAACTTTAGAATGTCTGTTTGTGTAGTTTACGTTGGGTTTGTATAGCAAACATATTATTATTTATTATTATTATTGCAGCTTATAGAGCGCACGGCTACCTCCAACGGAAGTGTCCCGGCGCTAGCAGCGGATTCAGTAGGAGAAAACTGGTGGGAAAGCTCTAAGGTAGGCCAAAAAGCCAGGTCTTCAGGACCTTCCTAAACATAGGTTCTGACTTGGCCTTCCGTATGTGCTCAGGCATGGAGTTCCAGAGAGAAGCAGTTTTCACAGAGAAAGCTAGGCCGCCAAACCTGGCTTTTGCGAAGCGGGGAATCAGAGGTAGTTCCTGGTGATTCGACCTCAAAGCCCTGGTCTGGTGGTATTTCTGGAGTCTCTGCTTCAAGAATTGAGGGCCAATGTCTCTAGTTGCTCTATAAGCGAGGGTCAGCGCCTTAAACTCTATCCTCCTTTTAACAGGCAGCCAATGCAGGCTGTGCAGGTGGGGAGAGATATGGTGGCAGAGCGGCACATTTCTAATAAGCCTGGCTGCCGCGTTCTGAATAATTTGTAGTTTCCTAATCAAATAGGCTGGGAGACCCAAGTACAAGCTGTTAGCATAGTTCAGCTGAGACGTGATCAATGCGTGGACCACCGTTTTCCTACAATCCATAGGCAGGAGATGAAGTTTCCTAACTTTAACTTATCTTTAACCTTTTTTGTGTGACTATCAATGCTCTTTCTAATGTTAGTAACAAATTTGAAATATTGGTCCAGGTTATTTTTGTAGAGTGGAGTGCTATTAAGTGGAGTGTGTTACAATATACTGGAGGAGAGAGTTGTAAAGTCTACTATGGTACAGTATATTGTGGTATAGCAGAGTGGAGTAGAGTGGAATCAGGTATCCTGGAGTGTCGTACAGTGGAATGGCATATAGTGGAGTGGCACAGAGGAAATTAGGATACATTACAGTGGCGTATATTGGAGTGGTACAGAGTGTAGTGGTGTACACTACAGTGGTGTACAGTGGGATAGCATAGAGTGGAGTAGGGTAAAGTAAAGTTAGGTTTGGTAAATATTGTAGAATGTATTTGCGTCCACTGTACTGGCATACAGTGGAGTTCTATAGACTGGAGTGTTGTCCAGTGTAGGAGCATATATTGAAATATTGTATACTGAAATAGCATACAGTGGAGTGGCATAAAGCGGATTCTGGTACAGTGGAGTGGCATAAAGTGGAATAGCATACACTTGAGTGGAGTACACTGGAGTACGATACAGTCGAATGGTGTACAGTTTAGTGATGCACAGTGGGTTTACATAAAGTTGAGTGTGGTACAGTGTAGTGTTGTATGCAGTGGCGTATATTGGATTGCCGTACAGTTCAGTGGTGCAGAGCGGAATAGCATACACTACAGTGGGGTACAGTGCAATAGGGTACAGTGCTATGGCGTATACTGGAGTAGCATAAAGTGTAGTGCCATATACTGGAGTAGCATAGAATTGAGTAGCGTTCAGTGTATTAGCGTTCAGTTTAGAGACGTGAAAACTTCAAACGTATACTGGAGTGGCATATACTGGAGTACCATACAGTAGAGCATTGTACAATTGAATAAGGTTAATTATCAAAGTGTAGAGTCAAGTAATATACAGTGAAGTGTCATTTAGTGCAGTGGCACAGAATGTAGTCTTGAAAAGTGAAATAGCTTACAGTGGATAGTACTACATCACAGTGACATGTAGGGCATTTCAGTATAATGGAGTGCCTCAGAGTGGAGTAGCATGCACTGGAATAGCATACACTCCAGTACTGTACTTTGAAGTGGGGCATAGGCGAATAGCATGTAGTGGAATAGCGTAAACTAGAGTTGCGTACAGTGAATAGCGTAGAGTTGCGAGCAGTACTGTGTAAGGGTGTCCACAAACTGTCATACACAAAAGTGTAATAAAATACATTGGTAAACAGTATAATAGTGTAGAGTAAAGTGTTGTAGGTTGGAGTGGCATACAGGGGAGTTCGGGGGAGTAGAGTGGACTAACTAACGTACAGTAGATTAGCATACAATATAGTGGTGTAGACTGGAGTGTTGCAAAGTGGAGTAGCATACTTTAAATAGCATACAGTGGAGTGCCATAAAGTGAATTGCTATACAACAGAGTGGTGTGCAGTGGAGTGTGTAAATTAAAGGAAACATAGGGTTAAAGTGTGTGAAGAAATGTCATTTTTAAATCTCCAAAATATATATTATAATGTAAATTTTCTGGTTGTATATGTAAGTAGTGTAACTAATGTTAAACTTATATGTTATTTAAAATGTACTTATATATTGTGCAATGGTGTACCATGCTAAGTTCATGGCATATGACGGTACAGATTGGTTCATGGCTGTATTTACCAAAGGCAAAAATCAGCCATATCGTTTTTATCCCAAATTTTCATTATTGTGCGGTCAGCGTGTTGCTGATTTATAGCTTATGGTGTTACATATAATTAAGTATTACATTTTATTGTTATTAACAACCTATTACCACTTTATTTCAGTGGTAAAAGTAACCCCGGGCGTAGTGGGTGTAGCGGGGCTACGCGGAGGGCCACGGAGATGAGAACAAAGTCCGTGGAGCTCCGCTACGCCACCCGCCTCCCACCCCCCTATTAACAATTGCTTAAAACTGAAATAAAACTACTTTTAAAGTAAATAAAAATCACTTACCTTGGCTGCGGCGTCCCCGGGCTGCTCTCCTCCTCTTCATCGCCGTCTCTGGGGAAACTGCGCATGCGCGCGCACCCGCTGTAGATCAAAATATTTATTAGGGCCTATATAATTGTTTTTTAAAAATACAGACATTATGGTAGTACCGCGGTACTCCAAAAACATTTTGTAAGGTTTATATAATAAAAAAAATCTATACATTTATATAGCAGTGCACTCTGAACTGCATTTTTTTTTTTAAAGTAGCACAGTCATTTTTGTTATTAACGTGCTACTCAGTACACGTTTTTGTACATATTCAAATATGTAAAAAATTGAAAATACACTTTAGCACAGTACATTTATAAAATATAGGGTCTTATCATGTATTTCCAATTTTTTTTTCCAGTACCATGGTACTCCTGCGATACTCCTAAGTTTTAAAAATATATATAAACTTATAAATATTCTTCCCTATCTATTAGTACTTTCATAAATTGGTAATAAGTATGGGAAAAATAACAAACCTAATGCTTACCTAAATTGAATGGTGTAACGCAGAACACAGGAAAACCCGAACTGAAAACAGCATAACTGCCTTTAACTTTTGTATAGGCAAGCATTAGACAATCAGCTAATGACTTGTCATCGTTATATACCTCAGGAGTATCGAAGTACCTCTGCAGTCACAGATATGGCTAAATTAAAAACACTTAAAATGTATAAAATACTTATCCAACTTACCTGCAGTACCCCAAAGAATCATCTGCACACCATAATGTATAATTCATCCAAATTTCGTGAAAATTCGACTGACGGTTTTTGTGCTACGCAAAATACAAAAATCTATGTAAAATACATTGGTTTTTACGGCCGTTTTGGGACCCCCCTTTTTTCCCACCCTCTTGACAAAATGCTGTAAAATGTTCAGGGCTCCAAGAATGAAACGGGGGCAGTAGGTCTGTAAAGTTTTGCGGACATTCGTCAAAAAGGTGCAAAGTTATTTTGTGACAAAAATCCCTATCTCCAGTCACCATAACTATAACTACAGAGCGGCTACTGCCACCCTGTAATAAATATATGTATATATTCGCTTTCTCTGTATAATAAAGTAACCGAGTTCATCCCCTAAACGAGTACGGTCTCTTCACTTCCCTTGGGTCGTGAGGTTTGGAGCAGATATATATATATATATATATATATTCCAATCAGTCGCGGACCACAAGA
Organism: Calotriton arnoldi; assembly: GCA_963921515.1. Lineage (NCBI taxonomy): Eukaryota > Metazoa > Chordata > Amphibia > Caudata > Salamandridae > Calotriton > Calotriton arnoldi. The sequence goes on along the minus strand of CAWUFW010004874.1, from coordinate 7,290 downwards.
TAAGTGCAAAGATTGTAGTTTATTGAGTGTCGGCCATAACGCGTTTCGGTCCAGCCGGACCTTGATCATATGACAACGCCTTTGGTTTTTACACCCTTTTTAAAGTGACTCGTGCTCATAACGGGCAATAGACATAAAAAACATACTGTCTCATCACATCTCAGTATAATACACTTCCATTTTTTTCGTTTTTATTAGTACTTTGCCCGTCTTTCTCAAAACTTTTTAAGACAGCATATAACAAGTGCAATACTTATTTTGTATCTGTAGGAATTCATATTAGATAAATTAATATAAGCTAAAACCGTATCAAAAGTACAAAACTCTAAAAAATATATATATATAAATATATTCTTTGATCTCATATGTTAAGCTTCAATGCTTAGAGTCATTATATGATTAACCCGTTGCGTGCTTCTGTCGGCCAACAGCCGTCGCGAGCACTACCTCTGTAGGGCTGCGCACGTCCATTGGCCGATGCGGCCCCGCCCACTCCGCTAAACCGCCGCACCGCGGCGGAATTGCCGCCGCGGTTAAATGAATAAATAAATAAATAAATGTTCATCATTAAATCTTTGCTTAAATGCATGGTTTCATTTGTAACAAACTTTCTGATACCAATTATGCAAGTACAAACAATTCCTACCATGTATCCCCTCAGATCACAACTGTTCTTAATCCAAGCTTTCGTGAACTGAAAAGTGCTAGTGCAGTCCTATTAGTGAAAATAACTCAATTTTCCCTTCTAACATCAAGGTATTGTGTCTATAATTAAAAAAGGTGCTTGATTAAAAAAACACTATTCTTGTGGTTGGGGTTGGTCAGGCGGCCTGCTTTCATTTACTTGAAGTGTTCTTACATTTTCTTTCATTTAGTGTAACTTTGACCCTCGAACCCCCTTTAACTTAATTTGGAAATATTCCCTTGTATATGGGGTAGATTTAGTCTAAGGGGAGTCTGGATTTTGGTAAGGGTCAAATGCGGGGTCTGCTGATTCTTAATGGTCACTAAAGGCAGGTGTAAAGGTCCTCCGTCGTATATATATATTTTTTTTTCACAGAAAAAACCAAAGGTTACAGGGACGTTATAGTTAGGCTCAGATTTCACTCATACAAAACCATAGAAATTCAGCAGTTATAGTTACCTGAGCTAACTATAACTTACGCCCTCCCAATGCACAGCTCATGACCTCACTTATTACTTCACTCATGACATGGTCAGTGACATCACTGATGAAATCACCAATGACATCATCAAGTGAGTGTAAGTGTTTTTAAAAGTTTATAGGTGTTAAACATATAAACTAACCTACTACAAAAGTTAAATTAGTATACTAGGTGCACTACTACTACTGAATGATAATACTTCTAATATATATTACGTGAGTGGCTGTGTGACTGCATGTATCCTTGTGTGTATGGGTGTATGAGTAGCTGTATGGGTGGATGAGATGCTGTGTGAGTGGTTGTATTGGTGAGTGAGTGGGTGAGTGAGTGTGTCAGTGGCTGTTTGTGTGAGTGAGAAGTGGTGTGAGTGGCTCTATGGGTGGGTAAGTGGGTGTCTAGTGACTATATGGGTGAGTGAGTGGGTGTCTGAATGGCTGTATGAGTGAGTGACTGGGTGTGTAATTGGCTGTATGGGTGAGTGAGTGGCTGTTTGAGTAGGTGTCTGGTTAAGTGAGTTGGTGTGTGAGTGGCTGTATTGTAGAGTAAGTGTCTGTGTGAATGGCTGTATGAGTGAGTGAGCGGATGTGTGAGTGCTTGTATAGATGTGTGAATGGGTATGTAAGTGGTTGTGTGGGTGTGTGAGTGAGTGAGTGCTTTCATGGGTGAGTGAGTGGCTGTGTTCAGAGGCCATATGGGTGAGTGAGTGTGTAGGTAAATAAGTGGGTGTGTGAGTAGCTGTATGGGTGAGTGTGTGGCTATGTGACTGGCTGTATGGGTGAGGGACTGGTTGTATGAGTGGCTGTATGGGTGAGTAAATGATTGTGTGAGTGGCTGTACGAATGAGTGAGTGGGTGGTTGAGTGTCTCTATAGAGGTGTGAGTGGGTGTGTGAGTACTGGTATGGGTCTGTGAATGGGTATGTGAGTGGATGTGTGGGTGTGTGTGTTGGAATAAAAAGAATCCTACTTATTCATTATTATATGTATGTTAGCATTTGCAGCGCCATTTTATATGTAGACACCATTTTGGTTACAATCGAAACTTATACTCTGCTATTTCTGAGAAAAGGCCTCAGTTAGGTTCTGGTTCTCCAAGGTTAGGTTTGCTTCGCTAATGAATACACTCTTCTTATTAACGCATACCTTTCCCCTTAGATAGAAACCCTCTCCCACTTGTCTAGTGGCGGGCACGGGCAGAATGACCCTGACTGCTAAATTATGTGTGCCCGGCTGTAGAATCGAAACTTATTTTTTGTATTCCACAGTTCTGCTGTATCTGCTTGGAAAATTCCATTGTGGGCGTGCCTTCATTCATTCTGAAATGTACATAATGTATCTTTATGCTTGCTGATGCCAGTCCCTCTGCAGCACTCCTTAGAGACTGGGCAGACCGGGCTCCGCTCTGAGTGTACTTTGAATAAACAGATATTGGTTTTCTCTACTGTCTGACCAACTCTTCATTTGGTATGGAAGGCTGAGAGGTGGTCTTGTGTGACCCGGGTGACCTGAAGCGGGTCACTTCCTTCAGTTGGGGCCTGAACAGGGACTCCTTCGGGTGAGTGACCCATCCCCTTCCGCGGACGGGGGGGAGGTCGAGGCCATCGTCGGGTCGGACTGACGGTTCAGGGATCCCTGTATGAGGAGCATTGATTGCTTGCAGCTGCCCCTTCCATCCTGCCAGATGGTGCCTCGCCCAGTGGCCATCCTGACTGGAGTCCTAAACGGCAAAACCCTTGGATCTGACCGTTTGGTCTGAAGAGTCGGCAGTGGAGAATTAATTCGCTTTGACCTGCATATATCAGGTGAGTTTGTTTTGGTTCTTTGTGGATATGGTACCATTGTGGTTTGCATTGGGAATGGTCTGAGGACCGTCTTTGGGACAAAAGCATTTGCAACTGCTTTACCAGGCATAGAATAGTGAACTTGTTTTCTTTTGAGAATGCCTGGGATCAGTAAGCTGTTTTCTTGGTGCTGTCATTGTTGTTCTACAGGTGCTCAATTGGAAGAAGCACAGCCGGCGCCTCCAGAAGGCACTCCAAATTTTGATATGTACGTGAAACATGGTCTTGGCCCTATTATGCTTAGTACATTATGGCACAAATATACAAGGGACAATGCCGAGTTGCAGTGGCCGTTAACGGGCACTTTTGATGAACAAAAGATTGGATATTTACAGGAACAGTTATTTAAGAGACGAAGTAGACAGTCTATGTTTGATTCTATTAGGACATGGCAGAAGGCAACTAGGCAGAGACGATTGAAGTGAGAGAAAGAGGCCCGGAAAAGAAAAATGCAGACACTGACTCAGAAAGCTGTAGCATATGAGAAAAACAGGAAAAGGGAGTTGAATACGAAGATAGGAGGTTCTGATTGCATATTGATAAATCGTATTTGGCTCAGGAGGAAACTGATACTTTTGTGGAAGAACTGTTAGATACTCGACCCCCGCCCCGTATGCTCCGCAAAAGATATATCCCACTGTTCCTGTGCCATCACAGCCGCCTGTTACAACTGTTCTTTCTGTTCCTGTGTCTACTGCCGTTGTTTCAACAGCTGTGGCCTCGGCTCCTCCTCCTCCTCCTCTTTCTTCCTTTTCTTTGCCATCTGTGGCAACGATGACTGTTAGTACTCCTTCCACACCTATTGTCTCAGCATCCCTGTCCCCTGCTCTTACTCCTGCGACGCATCTGCCAGCGACACTTGTGACTGTTACTTCTGTTGCTTCTCCCTCTGCGATTCTTCATCCCCCGATATTTGTAAGCACTGAGACACCAGTTCGTGGGTTCGAGGATAGAGATTTATTAAAATTTCATGAGCGTATGGTGCCTTTTGTACGGTCTGCGGTGGGAGATGAAGAGAAGAAGGTAGTAGCTAATCAAGCCACACAGTGGGGCCGTAATCCCATTTACAGTGTGAAGGATGTTTGGAGTGTGATGAAAGATTATGAGCCTTTTATACAGCAGCATGCCCTTAAACATATGTCCTCCACGTTGATTGGCCTTTGGCAGCAACGTTTTGGGGATGATGCGCCACAAATTTTATTCGATATTAGAGACCGTGTGTATGCTAGTGGTTTGGACCCAGGCCAGGTGTTTGGGAACATTACCACGTTGGTTGCTTATAGAGGTAGGTTGATTGACAAGAGTCCTACCACGGTATCTCAGTTTCCAATGCAAGAGGTTCATCCCATATATCATCCAGAGATACCAGAGTTAACGGATCAGCGTGGTAATGTCACTCGAGCGGGTGTAGCGGCCGGTTTTCTGGAGCAATGGGTTTATACTCCGAGAAGTGAGGTTTTATCTCTTAAAACTCAATTGCCTGATCCTAGGAAAAATCCTACTGCTTATTATAAAGAATTGACCGAAGCTGCCTCTTCGACGGTAATGACTCTTGCTGATATTGAAATGTTTTTTTGTCTTCTTGTTCCGGTTGATATTTGGAGGCAGGTCCATACTCAAGATCATGTTCCGGAGTTGGGTGGTACTTGCGATCAAATTAAAGCATGGGACCAGGAGAGAAAACCAGGTGATAAGCCCCGAGCCGAAATTTTAGCGTTGCCAGGCCGCATTATTACGAATGTGCATTCTCTTATTCTACTGAGGAAAGTAGATTGGGATAAATTGTCGGCTTGTCAGCAGAAGAAAGATGAGAGTGTGTCTGATTTTTTCACTCAGTTCGAGGATGCGTTTTTGGACTATAGTGGCCAGGATTTGTCTATTGAGGGGGTGTTCGGTTGTTTGTTAACAGATTTGTCTCTAATTTGCTTCCTGAAATTGCGACTCGATTGCAGGCTTCTGAGAGTACTTGGTCCACCTCTTCCCCTTCCGTTATTTTGAACATGGCTCAATATTATGAGCATCGAGACAATGAGGAGAAAGAAAGGACAGAGAAGAAGCATAAAGATTTAAAAACAAAGGTGTTGTTGCAACAAGCTTTTAAAGGGAATGGTAGGGGACATGGTGGTCCTGCCCGACAGCTTCCACGTACTAGTAGGCAGCCGAATACAACGGTTCTGGGGCCGAATCAGTCTGCGTATTGTAAGGAGGAGGGTCACTGGCATAGCGAGTGCCCCGTGCTTTTGTAGAAGGTGGCGGTCCCCAGAGGACGAGGTTCCCGTGGACGGGGTCGTGGGGCTGGAAGGGCTGATAGGGCTCAGAACGCTGCAGCTTCACAGGGTTGTACCGATAACAATTACTTTGATGACCCTCGTGATGGACAGTACTATCATGATGATTATGATATGGAGGAGGTGACAGGAATGTCTTATAGCTAGGACAGCCAGGGACAGAGTGAGGGACCAGTTCCGATACCTGTAGACCAGCATGGACCTTATGTAACAGCGGAACTGCAAGGTTCAACTAAGGAATTTTTGATGGACACAGGTGCGACAAAAAGTTCTGTTTCTCGAAATATGGTCCCTGGGGCGGCTGTCTGGCCATAATAATGTTTCGGTAGGTTTTTCTGGTGTACCGGTAGTAAACCCCATTTCAAGACCCCTTGCACTAACTGTTGGTCCTTTTACAGTGGATTCACCATTTCTGTTAACATCTAATTGTGGTGAGAATTTGATGGGTTTGGATTTGTTGAAAAAATTGCATGTTGCGATTTATTGTTCCCCGGAAGGCGTTTACATGACGATGGGTCCAAATGTGAGTACTAGACAGTGTCTGTCTCTCCCTCTTCCTGCTGAATTTGCTGACATACCATCTACTTTGTGGGCGACTGGTGATACAGATGTGGGATTGCTACATATCTCGCTGGTTTCGATAAAAGTTAAAGGCAATGCTATTCTGCCTCGTATTCCTCAGTATAAAATACCACAGGCCGGAGAGCAAGCCTTATTGCAAATTATTCAGGATCTGATCAAGAAAGGAGTAGTTGAGGAAACGTCTGCCAATATTTGTAATAGTCCTCGTCTTCCAATTCTTAAACGGACACCCTCAGGTTCCCCTGATGATCATGAAGATGTTTATCGTTTTGTGATTGATTTGCGTGAAGTTAACAAAATAGTGGTTCCTCAGTTTCCAGTGGTCCCAGACATTACTACACTTTTGACGATAATTCCTTGTACTGCTAAATTCTTTTCTGTCATTGATTTGAAAAATGCCTTTTTTAGTATTCCTATACATCCAGATAATAGGTACTTGTTTGGGTTTATGCTAGCTGGCAGAAGCTTTAGGTTCTGTCGAGCTCCTCTGGGCTATACTGAGAGTCCAAGTATTTATAGCCAGGCTTTAAAGAGTCAGTTGGATTCCCTTTCGCTTCCTGCAGGTAATGTATTGGTGCAGTATGTCGATGACCTCCTCATTGCTTCTGATACAGAGCAAGGTTGTAAAGACAGTACGGTTCAATTGTTGCTAAATTTCGCTCACCATGGACATAAAGTTTTTCTTTCTAAATTTCAGTATTGTTGACAGGAGGTCACCTACTTAGGTCACCTACTGTTGAAGGAGGGTAGGAGATTAACCCCTGAGCGCATCAGCACCATTGTTAATATGCCTGTTCCGCAAACTCAGAAAGATGTGCGCGCTTTTATAGGTATCACTTCCTACTGTCGGCAGTGGATACCTAGTTATTCCCTACTAATCAAACACTTGCTTGCACTAACAATGAAAGATGTGCATGAGCCTTTGCCTTGGACACCTGAATGTCAGCAGTCTTTTGAGCAATTGAAAACTGCGCTTTGTTCGGCTCCAGTACTAGGCACCCCAGATTACAATAAACCGTTTGTGTTGTACGTCGATGAGATGGCTGGTTGCGCGCTTTCTGTTTTAACACAAAAATTTGGAGATAAGCAACGGCCTGTGCTTATTTTTCTGCTGTCCTTGGTCCAGTCGTGAGAGCCCTTCCGAGTTGTCTAAGGGCAGTCGCGGCTGTGGCCATTTCGATTAGACAATCGGCCGGACTTGTGCTGGATACTGATCTCACAGTCATGGCACCCCATGCTGTGGATACACTTTTGAATAAGGCAAAGACACAGCACCTCACCAGTGCACGTCCGACTGGCTATGAATTAACACTGTTTGCTAAACACATTATGATCAAAAGATGTGCCACTCTGAATCCAGCCACGTTACTGCCCCTCCCTTCCAAAAGTGATGAAGTCGACAAACATGACTGTAT